>JAJJWW010000353.1:0-243140 GCA_023531295.1 Papaver armeniacum
GAAATTTGAGCAACTTCATATTTCTCTCTTATGTTGTTTGAAACATTCCCAAGTGATATAACCATTTGCATTGGACATTTTTAATTGATCCACAAATTAATTCATAGAACTAATATTGTTAAGGACCTTTGAACATCTTATCACTAAATCATATTTTGAGATTTTTCACCGGACAAGCTTGACTCGAAAAATATATTTTGTAATTCTACTATAAGTCATACGACATAGTCTCAATACATAGAACGATGGTATAGTGAGTAAAATAGAATGGTTCAGTCTTCACATACCTGATACATAAATTCTCCAAATCTCTTCGTCAACCTTCAGTCTTTAAGGGTGATCTTTGATACTCAACTACAAGTTTAACATATCCGAAACTTGACTTAGTAGACTAGAAATCTAGATATAGTATTGATCACCTAATATTGACAACAAGCTTGAGATAGAAAAACTGGTGGGTTCAACCGAGTAATGCTCTAACAAAATTAAATCTTGGATTGTTGAGTATTTGTACCTAAATTTTGTAACTAAGGAATGACAATATACTGTATGTAGTAAGAGACCAAAATCGTGCAAGGCTAGCCTAAACCAAGATATGGTCGTTCCAGCCTTGCTTCGGTGACATAGGAAGGAGAAGGGTTGATCTTAGGGGATGGAAGCAAAGAAAGTTGAGGAATCACGGTGGTGATGTATTTGCAGCGTGAAGTTTTTGAACTCTTGTGTATGCTAGATTTGTGAACATAAGCGTGTCTTGAACGTCCTTGATAGATGAAGACATTTATTCATAGTTGTAATGAGCACTGAAAATCAGAGGGTACAAGCACACCACTAACTTTTCATTAGGCAACCTATATGGAACCTAATACAATCACAAGTAGGTCACAAGTAAAGACCCTTGAATCAAATTCTATATATTTCTCTTTCTCTTCCACAATCAATAAGTATAGACCAAAGGTCCTTGTACCGATTGTGTAAAAGAGTTATTGACGATCCCAAAAATCAATATCCAAGATCATTCTTGTTGTATCTGAATTATCAAGATATGAATTCTAACAAGTATGAAACTTGTAATCTAACTTTCAATATATGAATTCAACAAGAATAAGCTTGTTTTTACTCTTAAATAATGTAACACCTGCACTTTTCGCATGGCGCGTGCTCAAAGATGTGTCATGGACTTAGATGAAGCTTTATCTGAAGCTTATGTTGCATTTTTGTCCTAGGCCAATGTGGCGCCAAAATGGAACATTGTGTAGGCATATTGGCCAAAGACCAATATCGCGCCAAAATGGCGCATTCTGTTGGGCATATAGGCCAAGGGACAGTATTGCACCAAGAGGGTACAAGTTGCAAGTTATGTTGGCCAAGAGCCAATGTCCACAAAATGGTGCATTAGGCGAGTTGATAGGATAGCCTTGAGCAAAGCAGCGGATTACGCAGGTCATTGGCATGTAGCCAATATCGCACCATAATGGTATTTCAGGCCATAATATGCAGCTATCATGGCTGTAAATATTGAAATTGGCCTATGTGACATAATGGAAACACAACCATCATGGACGGTTATTCATAGGTACATGGAAACGACCATGAATAGTGAAGCAAGCACGTCAAAGTGGTCCCCAAGTTTGAGTTGTAGAATGTCAATAAGACATATATATATATATATATGGAGGGGTAGTTGGTTGAAGGTGCATATGTGGACTATGATCAAGTAAGATTCATAGCTTAGGAAGAGCATATATTATGTTTAGGCCTCATTTATAGTTGTGTAGTTGTTAGAGCATACTTGGTTGAACCCACCAAGAGTTGGTGTGTCAAGTTTGGTTGTCATATTTTAGTGAACCAAAACTCATTTAAAGAGTCGCTTGATTATTTACTAGAGTCAACTTCGTATAGGTTAGCTAGAAAGTTATTAGGATATGAGACATACAAGTATTACTTGAAGACTTGAAGAATGTGAAGAAGTAAAGAGCTACAACGACGACATCATCCTTCCACTTGAGGTTAGTAATATTTGACTTGAAGCCATTTTTCATTCCCTAACGTATCTTTCAAGTCGTGCATATTGAAAAACATAAGCTGCCGAAGCATGAATGAATACACTCTAGTTAGACGTAGTATTAAGGAATACAATACGAAGTATAACGTTTATCTTTTGAACTTCGTATATAAGACATCGACGTAATCGTTTGAATGCTATTGTGATTATGTATGGGTATGAGGTGAAGATTTCATCCTAGGAAACAATGTTTTACATTCGTTTAAAGGAAGTAAATTCTTGAACTTGTTTTGTGAATCGAAAGGGAAATCGCTAGGCTTATTGGTATTGTTATTCATTGCATATCTTTTGAACTACCAATATGTGTGATTAGTATAACCGCTCATGACTTGTTTATGTTCTTGGTAAAACTATTCACAAGGCACGACTTTTGTATTGGTATGAATTTAATTATTGAAATCGATCTTAAGTAATCACCGAGATGGTATGATCGATTTATAGTTATTAGTATGACCAAATCTAGGAAAAGGGGAACCGATCCTAGTAAGAGGTGCAACCGATCACAAGAAGGGAATCGATCCTTGTAAGAGGTGCAACACATTTCTAGATATTGGGAACCGATCCTATGAACATGTGCAACACGTTTCTAGACATTGGGAACCGATCCTATGGACATGTGCAACAAATACAAGTTAGATACCATATATATGTGGGAACTGATCCTAGTACCTAGTCAGCCGAATTTTGGAAAGCTAGTGTGACTAAATCCATTACTCACATGGAGGTAGAAGCGAAACTTGTTTTGGCAGAACCGTGAAACCCATGATTGGTGATTGAGTGTTCTTGATCAATCACATAGTTCTTGGAAGTCAGATGAACCAATTCTAAACTTGTTTGAAAGTGTGGCAAATCGATTCCAAGATAGTAATATGAAAGATGATTTACTAAGTTAAGATGTCGACATACTTTGAACATGTGCAGTAACGCTTATCTTTAATTGTTCAAGATATTCCTTAATAGCTTAAGGAAAATCCCGGATCGAAAAATAAGTTGAGAATCTTTTAATTAAGGTTGTTAATTTTATTTTTGGAAAATGAAAATTATTCTGTGCATTTACTAGTCGGAGATTTTCTAAGAGATTTTCGGTCAATGTTTGGACAAAGCATTTCCGGGGAATTATGGAAACCGAATTTGGAATATATTGCATATCTTGAGAATATTTTTTCGAAATTCCTTGGTGTCCAAACTTCCTTGGTCTATAAATATCAAAGTTTGCATTTCGAGCAAACTAATCCTCGAAACGACAAAACTACCTAGTTGTGTTGTTCTTGGTGAAGCCGCCTATTCGGAGAGGAAAGTAACGTAATTAAGAGAAATCTCTTACGGCCGCTCGGGTTAAAGACTTCTTTGGGATGGAGAAGCTCTATTAGTACCGTTGGTGGGAAACTATATAATTGCGGTTTATTATGAGTTTTCGATTGATTTGGTCGACTAACGGTTTTGAACTTTGATTGCACCTAGTTTGTTTATGCTTGAGAATCTTCTCTTCTGATATAAGATTCACTCAAACTAGATCGAAGTTTCGACGGGGATCTTTAGACTGTTTGTAGATCTAAAGACGTCTTGTGATAATCCATTGTTAACAGACTCCGTTCTATGCGTGATTGATCACAAGAGATTCAAGTTGATTGTGTGCAGGTGTTTATTGAAGATCTAAGAAGATTTCTGATTTGGGTTCATAATCTTTGGTGTGCACAATACTTGTTTCGGTTAAAGAGGATCCAACTATAATCGGTTTATCCTTGTGGTAGATTGCATTGATTAGTTGAGTAGATCGGCATCAATACGTTTCTTTGTGATTCAAAGTATTGATTGCAAAATCTAGACAATTACTTTGGTAGTTTTTATTAGATAGATCTAAGGACCTGACAAAGGAATTTATTGGGATAAACGGAAGAGCCTTTTGTCGAACTCACATCACTTGGTTGAAAAGAGTTGATACCAAATAGATTTGTTGTTCCTTTACTATTTGGAATACGAACCAAAGGAATTGTTCCAAGTACTTGACTTATTACAAGTTGGAGGCGTGGGAATACAGACGGAACTAGGTGAACTATAGGTTTAGTTGCTTGGTCTCAACTATACGAAGTTGGTTTGATTTTGTATAGCGGCTTAATCCTGAGAGTATTCAATTCTGGACAAGGTTCT
Organism: Papaver armeniacum; assembly: GCA_023531295.1. Lineage (NCBI taxonomy): Eukaryota > Viridiplantae > Streptophyta > Magnoliopsida > Ranunculales > Papaveraceae > Papaver > Papaver armeniacum. The sequence goes on from JAJJWW010000353.1 coordinate 4,211, forward strand.
AGGGTTTTTCTGCATTTGCGGTTTCCTCGTTAACAAAATCTTGATGTGTCATTTACTTTATTTTCCGCAATTATAATTGTTGTTATTATAATTTAAAGTAAATTACACAAACGTTAATTCCTATTTAATTGATAGTAATCCTATTGTGTTTGGTTAAGTCCGAACATTTTATCAAGTAAACATACTTCGTTGTTGTATTGTCTCGATCTCATATCCATAGACGATCACACGAAGTGTGAACCGATTAGTTGTATTGTCTTGGCTCAGTCCATAGACAATCACTTTCGGAAAAAGGACTTATAGGTGGAAAAGTTTTAGATTGGGTGCCCTCTTCTTTTCAATTGGTATCATAGCAGGCAAACACGAAAATATCTAACAATCTGTGTTTGGTGCGATCCAACCTATAAGAAATTGAATCTAATGGTCTTCTCAGTTAACGTAACGGCAGGATTTGACTACTTCAAAAATTCGTTGTGGAAGACACGGATGAAGTATGCAATATTCTTGTTCCTAAATGTTTTAGGGATTGGAATTATGTCCATGTATGTCTTGAGAGATTTACATAATCAGTGGGATATCATAGAATTGTATATCATTGTCCTGGATACTAACATGCTTAGTAACAATGGTACAATACTCTATGAGACAGGTTGTATCTTGAAAATGCATAAGATTCCTCTCAGAATTTTTCATTATATGAACCATGGCTATTGTGTTCTAGAAAAATCTAGAATCTTAAATATATTTTGGATAAACCACCAAAGTATATATATGTACATTTTCAGAGCAAAGACTGTCAATGTATCGCCGTCTAGGATGTGATTTTGGAAAATATGTATAAGGAATGAGTTTTGAGTTAATAATTTTATTAACAATGGATTGCTTCATATACCTCACAACTGTTTAATGAAGCAAGTGATCTTTTGAAATTCTACAGGGGTTTATGATTCTCGATGGTATTTTTACCAAATATCATATTTTGTCCAAATTTACCTCTGTATACTCTAGTAAATCTTGAGTAAAGTTCAAGAGATATTATCAAATTCTGGTAATAAAAGAGTAAACAAACTTTTGGACAAAAGCATGGAATCAATCCAAAATAAAGATCCAGTCCATGAAAAACCGATTTTCCAAAAGCAAGACCTAGATATAAAATCGGAATTGTTTCCCCACAAGTCTCGGTTTCCGATTTTGATAAGATTTCCTAAAACTAGTTATTTCCGATTTTCAATATCAATTCTTCCTATAAAAGATAATCTCTTGCTATGTGTTCAAACATATTGGGGAAGATTGGTCAAAATCGTAACTAGGGTTTTTCATATTTTCGCAAGTATGAGAAAAAGGAAATCAAGGACCAAATCCGTTGATGATCGGGTCAAGGTTGATGATATTGATAGGATCAGATTTCCTAACAGTATTGATGACAAGCATGAATTTGCTCGTTTCGTTATCAACTTTTGCTCTAAGAAATACGAAACTCTCAAGGGAATGGGATTCACTACCGAAAAAAGGTTTGACCCAGATGTCCAAGATAAGGATTATGTGAAGTTTGTTCGAGATCGGAACTGGGAGATCTTTTTGATCTTGAAGAATATTCACCTGATATGGTAAGAGTGTTCTATGATAATATACACAACGTTGATCATAAAAAGCTTACCTTTGTGACTCTTGTTGGTCGAGGAATCTACAACGTCGATCGTAAGACAGTTTCAAATGCTATTAAGTACAATGTGGAATCTAATTACTTGATTACATGAGTTGAAATTCAACACGATACCATTTCAACATGTCTCATTGGAAATAAGATTACCTGGGAAAAAGGTAGATTACCAACAAAAGATATACCTATTCATCTTAGGGTATTCGGTAAACTTCCTCTAGCAACTCTATTTGCAAGTACAAGAGATAAGTCAGTTTGGGATAAGATTTTTGCAGAATTCGTCTTTTTCCTGTTGACAGAAGATTCTCAAATTGATCTCTGTGGAATCATTGTCAGTCAAATGATCAAAATATCAGATTCTATCTCTTCTTATGGAATCAAGAGGCATCTCGGTTTCCCGTGTATAATTACCAAAATCTATGAATGTATTGCAGGAGATGACTTTGTTGATACGAAAAGCATTAACGATGTAACTGATAAGACTATAAGTCAAATGATTGGGGGACAAACCCACAATGATGCTGTTAAAAGAATTTCACCAAATTCCAACAACAAGTCTCTTCTAGTTCATCCTGAAAATCTTGGTAAACAACTTGACTGTTTTGAAGCAACTGGGCTTTCTTTGCTCGAAAAGATCCAGAAACTCTTAAAGGAATTCAAAAAATTGAATCAGAGTTTTGGAACCAAGAATCGGAAATTGAAGAAGAGCGTCAAAAATCACTTGGTCACAAAGAATGTTCTTCCCAACAATTGAGTTACAATTAAAATGGACATTAGTTTTTGATTTCTTTCAATAAAGTCTATTATGAATAAAACTATCTTATTATGAATAAAATTATTTGATTTATAATTTTTCTTGTGATAGTTTTTGATTTACATAGCCCATGCTTGAATGCTTTATCTTATTGCTATGTATGTTTGTGGGATGTTTGATTTCGGTTTCTTGACCTTAATATTCGAACTCATATGTTGTGAACCCTTATGGTTTGGGTGACTTTTTGGTTTAGTAGAATTAAGTTCTAGCCCATGTTGGTAGGCTTTATCAAAGGATCATGAGGGGTTCTGATTGAAACAATATGTGAAAAAGTCACAATATGTTGAAAAGTTTGGTTTAGCATAAAAGCATATGTGTTTCGGGGTTTTCAACTTTTGCTTGCAATAGTTAAAAACTGGTTTTCAACCTTTCCCTAGTAAAGGTTGGTTGTTGTTATTCTTTTATTTTGCATAAGGATGACAACATAATGATATTTCGGTATCAATTCTCCCTGGAAGAAGATGCAAACATATTGGAGAAGAGGATGCGAAATTTGAGGTAAAGACTTTGTTAGTTAATCGTTTTCCTGTTTAAGAAAAGCCTGATTTTATTGCGTATATTTATTACTTTTGCTTAACAAAATTTTTGTACAATTGATGTTTTATTCCATTATTTGTGTATGGATGTGTGTGTGATTCAATTGTTTCCGGTTAAGAAAAACTATTGTTATCTTGCTTTATTGTTTGGTATCAATCGTTTAGGTTTACAAAATTTCGGTGCAATTGCGGTACTTTAATGTCTATGTTGTTTCAATTGCTTCCGGTTGAGGTGAATAATTATGCAAGTTGATTTATTTGGTCTGTATGAATTGTTTATGGCTTAACGAAAGAAAAGGTTTTTGGGATGAATTGTTTAGTCCAATTCGATTCCGGATAAGAGAAACTAAGTTAATTCTGATCTTAGTTAGACTTATCAAAGCGGAGGTTTCGGTTATTCAAGTCTAATCGAATGCCTTAACAAGAAATGCTAGTTAACTAACCTAGTACTTGTCTTGTTTAAAAGTGAAAGGTCTAAGTTATACGGGTAATTAGAACCTGATGAGAAAAATAGAGTTATCTTTATTTTGGTCTTATCGAACAAGCGATTGTATTTGTACAATCGGTTTAGCAAAGGAACTAAGGTGCTTAGTCGATTTTTGGTTGGCTAAACTATTAGGGAAAATTGCTTCGGGCAATTTTTTCCTTGGTAACATATCAAAACAAAATTACTTTGTAGTTTCAGTTTTGATATTGGTTATCATAAATGGTGTGTGGAACCCTCGTGCTTAACTCTATAGGTTGCAAGTCTTGTGAGATTTGTAAGATCCTTTCGGTTTGTCCTTTATTTGCTCGTACCTTTGTCATTTTGTGACAAAAAGGGGAGAAAATATATGGAGTAAACAAGTGATACTGGTATTGATTTATATTAATTGGTATCACTAAGGGAAAGGACATTGGTGCTTAAACGTTTATCTAACAAAAGAGTAAAGCATAGACTAAGGGGGAGTAGCATATCATATGATATTTGTGGTTATATGGACTACAAAGGAATAACAAAGACGTGCGGATTGATAAAATCAACCTATCTTACCTTTAGGGGGAGTATTAGCTTTGTTATTATAATGTCAACAACGACATTTATGGATTGAATGTATACAGGTTATTGTGTTGTTGAATTCGGGAATCAAACGTATGAGTAATGAATTCTTGTAATTTGTTTATCCATATGATGTAAGAGTTTTGTCACTAAAGTTGACAAAGGGGGAGATTGTTAGAGCATAACTCGGTTGAACCCACCAAGCGTTGGTATGTCAAGTTTGGTTGTCATATTTTAGTGAACCAAAACTCATTTAAAGAGACGCTTGATTATGTACTAGAGTCAACTTCGTATAGGTTAGCTTGAAAGTATTAGGATATGAGACATCACAAGTATTACGAACACTTGAAGAAGTGAAGAAGTAAGGAGCTACAACGACGACATCATCCTTCAACTTGAGGTTAGTAATATTTGACTTGAACTGTTTCATTCCCTAATGTATCTTTCAAGTCGTGCATATTGAAAACATAACTGCGAAGCATGAATGATTACACTCTAGTTAGACGTAGTATTAAGTAATACAATACGAAGTATAACGTTTATCTTTTGAACTTCGTATATAAGACATTGACATAATCGTTTGAATGCTATTGTGATTATGTATGGGTATGAGGTGAAGATTTCATCCTAGGAAATAATGTTTTAAATTCGTTTAAAGGAAGTAAATTCTTGAACTTGTTTTGTGAATCGAAAGGGAAATCGCTAGGCTTATTGGTATTGTTATTCATTGCATATCTTTTGAACTACCAATATGTGTGATTAGTATAACCGCTCATGACTTGTTTATGTTCTTGGTAAAACTATTCACAAGGCCTGACTTTTGTATTGGTATGACTTTTATTAGTGAAATCGATCTTAAGTAATCACCTGAGATGGTATGATCGATTTAGTGTTATTGGTATGACCAACTCTAGGCAAAGGGGAACCGATCATAGTAAGAGGTGCAACCGATCACAAGAAGGGAATCGATCCTTGTAAGAGGTGCAACACATTTCTAGATATTGGGAACCGATCCTATGAACATGTGCAACACGTTTCTAGACATTAGGAACCGATCCTATGGACATGTGCAACAAATACAAGTTAGATACCATATATATGTGGGAACCGATCCTAGTACCTAGTCAACCGAATTTTTGGAAAGCTAGTGTGACTAAATACAGTACTCACATGGAGGTAGAACCGAAACTTGTTTTGGTAGAACCGTGAAACCCATGATTGGTGATTGAGTGTTCTTGATCAATCACATAGTTCTTGGAAGTCAGATGAACCAATTCTAAACTTGTTTGGAAGTGTGGAAAATCGATTCCAAGATAGTAATATGAAAGATGATTAACTAAGTTAAGATGTCGACATGCTTTGAACATGTGCAGTAACGCTTATCTTTAATTGTTCAAAGATATTCCTTAATAGCTTAAGGAAAATCCCGGATCGAAAAATAAGTTTAGAATCTTTTAATTAAGGTTGTTAATTTTATTTTTGGAATTAAAAATTAGTAATGTGCATTTACTAGTCGGAGATTTTCTAAGAGATTTTCGGTCAATGTTTGGACAAAGCATTTCCAGGAATTATGGAAACCGAATTTGGAATATATTGCATATCTTGAGAATATTTTAGGTTTTGGAAATTCCTTGGTGTCCAAACTTCCTTGGTCTATAAATATCAAAGTTTGCATTTCGAGCAAACTAATCTCGTGAGCCAAACAAAACTACCTAGTTGTGTTGTTCTTGGTGGAGACGCCTATTCAGAGAGGAAAGTAACCTAATTAGGAGAAATCTCTTACGGCCGCTCGGTTTAAAGACTTCTTTGGGATTGAGAAGCTCTATTAGTACCGTTGGTGGGAAACTAGATAATTGCGGTTTATTATTAGTTTTCGATTGATTTGATCGACTAACGGTTTTGAACTTTGATTGCACCTAGTTTGTTTATGCTTGAGAATCTTCTCTCTCGATATAAGATTCACTCAAACTAGATCGAAGTTTCGACGGGATCTTTAGACTGTTTGTAGATCTAAAGACGTCTTGTGATAATCCATTGTTAATGAGACTCCGTTCTATGCGTGATTGATCACAAGAGATTCAAGTTGATTGTGTGCAGGTGTTTATTGAAGATCTAAGAAGATTTCTGATTTGGGTTCATAATCTTTGGTGTGCACAATACTTGTTTCGGTTAAAGAGGATCCAACTATAATCGGTTTATCCTTGTGGTATATTGGATTGATTAGTTGAGTAGATCGGCATCAATACGTTTCTTTGTGATTCAAAGTATTGATTGCAAAATCTAGACAATTACTTTGGTAGTTGTTATTAGATAGATCTAAGGACCTGACAAAGGAGTTTATTGGGATAAACGGAAGAGCCTTTTGTCGAACTCAGATCACTTGGTTGAAAAGAGTTGATACCAAACAGATTTGTTGTTCCTTTACTATTTGGAATACGAACCAAAGGAATTGTTCCAAGTACGTGACTTATTACAAGTTGGAGGCGCGGGAATACAGACGGAACTAGGTGAACTATAGGTTTAGTTGCTTGGTCTCAACTATACGAAGTTGGTTTGATTTTGTATAGCGGCTTAATCCTAAGAGTATTCAATTCTGGACAAGGTCCCGGGGTTTTTCTGCATTTGCGGTTTCCTCGTTAACAAAATCTTGTTGTGTCATTTACTTTTATTTTCCGCAATTATAATTGTTGTTATTATAATTTAAAGTAAATTACACAAACGTTAATTCCTATTTACTTGATAGTAATCCTATTGTGTTTGGTTAAGTCCGAACCTTTTATCAAGTAAACATACTTCGTTGTTGTATTGTCTCGATCTCGTATCCATAGACGATCACACGAAGTGTGAACCGATTAGTTGTATTGTCTCGACTCAGTCCATAGACAATCACTTTCAGAGAAAGGACTTATAGGTGGAAAAGTTTTAGATTGAGGTATATTTGGGTACCCTCGTCTTTTTAGTTTCCTTGATAACATATTAAAACCAAATTACTTGTAGTTTCGGTTTTGATATTAGTTATCTAAAGTGGTATGTGAAACCCTCGTGCTTAACTCTTATAGGTGAAAATGCGGGGGTACAACAACCACACCCAATATTTCGCTTAGCAATCTGTATGGACTAAATCCAATATACTTTTAAGAGAATCAACTAGACAGTCAGACTCAATCTTAATAAAAGTATATCAAAGAGTTATATCTTACTTTCTCGATTCAATACTTACTCAAGCAAATAGAAATCTGCGAGTCTAATTGAATACAAGAGAAAACACTTGAACGGTACCAAAGACCAATGTTCAAGGATCAATCAGTTCCAATCAACAACCAAAGGTTGGATTTCCCAATTGATCGATTCAACGCACAACCTGTGATATTTCAATTATATAACAAAATATAATACGGAAAAGAAATAACACATGCACCAGAAGTTTTGTTAACGAGGAAAGTGCAAATGCAGAAAAACCCCGGGACCTAGTCCAGATTGAACACACACTGTATTAAGGCGCTACAGACACTAGCCTACTACAAACTAACTTCAGTCTGGACTGTAGTTGAACCCTAATCAATCTCACACTGATCCAAGGTATAGTTGCGCTCCTTACGTCTCTGATCCCAGCATGATACTACGCACTTGATTCCCTTAGATGATCTCACCCACAACTAAGAGTTGCTACGACCCAAACTCGAAGACTTTAATAAACAAATCTGTATCACACAGAAAAGTCTACGGTAATAGATAAATATTTCTCCCACAGAAATACCTACGAGTTTTTGTTCCGTCTTTTGATAAATCAAGGTGAACAGGAACCAATTGATAACCCTGACTTATATTCCCGAAGAACAACCTAGAATTATCAATCACCTCATAATAATCTTAATCAACTGGCGAAAGAAGATATTGCAGAATCACAAATGATGAGACGAAGATGTTTGTGACTTCTTTATATCTTGCCTATCGGAGAAATCAATCTCAAGCCAATCTTACGATTGTACTTAGTACGATAGAAATAGCAAGATCAGATCACGCAACTACAAAGAAAATAGTTGGGTTTGGTTTCACAATCCTAATGAAGTCTTCAAGTCGTTAACCTACAGGGTCTCGGTAGAAACCTAAGGTTAAAGGAGAATCGACTCTAGCTTATACAACTAGTATCACACAGGAGGTGTGGGGATTAGGTTTCCCAGTTGCTAGAGTTCTCTTTTATATAGTCTTTCAAATCTACCTTGGTAACAAAGCATTCAATATTCACCGTTAGATGAAAACCTGATTAGATTCAAGCCAATATCTTTCAACCGTTAGATCGAAACTTAGCTTGTTACACACAAATGCAATGCATGTTTATTTAGGTTTGTGTAACCGTACCCAAATATGTACACTTAATTAGTTGGTTCAACAGTAGTTAACCAAATGGTTAGCCATATGAGCACTTTCATATCAACCATATTCTTCTTTACCATAACTGTTAGAGCATAGCTCGGTTGAACCCACCAAGCGTTGGTATGTCAAGTTTGGTTGTCATATTTTAGTGAATCAAAACTCATTTAAAGAGTCGCTTGATTATGTACTAGAATCAACTTCGTATAGGTTAGCTTGAAAGTATTAGGATATGAGACATTACAAGTATTGCGAAGACTTGAAGAAGTGAAGAAGTAAGAAGCTACAACGACAACATCATCCTTCCACTTGAGGTTAGTGATATTTGACTTGAATAGTTTCATTCCCTAACGTATCTTTTAAGTCGTGCATATTGAAAACAAAACTGCGAAGCATGAACACTCTAGTTAGTCATAGTATTAAGGAATACAATACGAGGTTTATTGTTTAACCATTAAACTTTGTAGATAAGACATCGACATAATCGTTTAAATGCTATTGTGATTATGTATGGGTATGAGGTGAGGATTTCATCCTAGGAAATAATGTTTTACATGTGTTTCAAGGAAGTAAGTTCATGAACTTGTTTTGTGAATCAAAAAGGAAATCGCCAGGCGTTATTGGTATTGTTATTCATTGCATATCTTGTGAATAACTAATATGTATGATTAGTATAACCGCTCATGACTTGTTTGTGTTCTTGGTAAAACTATTCACAAAGGCCTGAATTTTGTATTGGTATGACTTTTATTAGTGAAACTGATCTTAAGTAATCACCTGAGATGGTATGATCGAGTTTGTAATTTTGTAAGACCGAATCTGGGTAAAGGGGAACCGATCCTAGTAAGAGGTGCAACACATCACAAAAGGGAATTGATCCTTGTATGAGGTGCAGCATGTTTTAGTAGAAAGGGGAACCAATCCTATGGACATGTGCAACACGTTTTTAGGCAAAGGGAACCGATCCTAGTACCTAGTCAACCGAATTTTGGAAATCTAGTGTGACTATGTACAGTACTCACATGGAGGTAGAACCGAACGTTGTTTTGGTAGAACCGTTAAACCCATGATTGGTGATTGGGTGTTCTTGATCAATCACATAGTTCTTGAAAGTCAGATGAACCAATTCTAAACTTGTTTGGAAGTGTGGCAAATCGGTTTCAAGATTGTAAGTATGAAAGAGTACTTACAGAGTAAGGATGTCGACATACTTTGAACATGTGCAATAACGCTTATCTTTAATTGTTCAAAGTTATACCTTAATAGCTAAAGGAAGAGAATCCCAGGATCGAAACATAAATAAGTTAAGAATCTTTTATTTAAGGTTTTTAATTTTATTTTAGGAAAATGAGAATTAGTAATGTGCATTTACTAGTTGAAGATTTTCCAAAGAGATTTTTGGTCAATATTTTGAACAGAGCATTTCCAGGAATTATGGAAACCGAATTTGGAATATATTGCATATCTTGAGAATATTTTCATTTTTGGAAATTCCTTGGTGTCCAAACTTCCTTGTCTATAAATACTTGAAGTTTGCATTTCTAGCAAACTAATCCTTCATGACAGCAAACTTCCTCGGTTGTGTCGTTACTGGTGAAGCCGCCTATTCGGAGAGGAGAGTAACCTAATTAGGCGAAATCTCTTATGGCCGCTCAGTTTAAAGTCTTCTTTGGGATTGAGAAGCTCTATTAGTACCGTTGGTGGGAAACTAGATAATTGCGGTTTATCTTATGTTTTCGATTGATTTGATTGACTAACGGTGGCTGAACTTTGATTGCACCTAGTTTGTTTATGCTTGGGAATCTTCTCTTCTGATATAAGATTCACTCAAACTAGATCGAAGTTTCGACAGGGATCTTTAGACTGTTTGTAGATCTAAAGACGTCTTGTGATAATCCATTGTTAATAGACTCCGTTCTGTGCGTGATTGATCACAAGTTTTTGTGTGCGGGCGTTTATTGAAGATCTAAGAAGATTTGAAGATATTGAAGATTTCTGATTTGGGTTCATAATCTTTGGTGTGCACAATACTGGTTTCGGTATAGAGGATCCAACTATAATCGGTTTATCCTTGTGGTAAACTAGATTGAATAGTTGTGTAGATCGGCATCAATACAATTCTTTGTGATTTAAAGTATTGATTGCAAAATCTTAACAATTACCTTTGGTAGTTGAGAGTAAGATAGATCTAAGAACCTGACGAAGGAGTTTATTGAGATAAACAGGAGATCCTTTGTCGAACTCACATCACTTGGTTGAAGAGAGTTGCTACCAAACAGATTTGTTGTTCCTTTACTATTTGGAATACGAACCAAAGAAATTGTTCCAAGTACGTGACTTATTCATAAGTTAGAGGCGTGGGAATACAGACGGAACTAGGTGAACTATAGGTTTTGTTGCTTGGTCTCAACTATACGAAGTTGGTTTAATTTTGTATAGCGGCTTAATCCTGAGAGTATTCAATTCTGGACGAGGTCCCTGGGTTTTTCTGCATTTGCGGTTTCCTCGTTAACAAAATCTTGATGTGTCATTTACTTTATATTTCCTCATTATAATTGTCTTATTATAATTAAAGTAAATTACACAAACGTTAATTCCTATTTACTTGATAAGTAATCCTATTGTGTTTGGTTAAGTCCGAACCTTTTTATCAAGTAAACATACTTTGTTGTTGTATTGTCTCGATCTCGTATCCATAGACGATGACACGAAGTGTGAACCGATTAGTTGTATTGTCTCGACTCAGTCCATAGACAATCACTTTCGGAGAAAGGACTTATAGGTAGGAAAAGTTTTAGATTGAGGTATATTTGGGTACCCTCGCATTTTCAATAACTAGTTCAAATAACTCAAATGAACTAGTTAGAGAGTTGTTCAATTGCTTAGATCTTATAGAAGTATACAAGACACAATCGAAGCAAAAACGATTTGATTCACTCGAATCGATTCATGAACCTTATAGCCACGGTTTGCAATTATGCATTCCTTAGTTTATATAAGTTTAAGTTCACGAATAATAGTTTTTAGAAAATAACCAACTTAAGTACGCATACTGGTACGCGGACTTAAGTACCCGGAATAAGTTTGTTTTCAGTTCACAAACTCCAGCAGATTTTCACGGGACGTGAACTTCCGATGGTGCGCGTACTTTAGATCCGGTTTTCCTGAGCATCAAAGTACACATACTTTGGTTCAAGGAATAAGGACTTACACACGTATGAGTTATCACACAATGTTTATATCCAACAATGGTTATACATTCTAAACTCTCATTTCAATCATTGAAACATTCTTAGAGTACGTTATATAGTTGTTGTTCACAAACCATTTTTCGTCAAAGCAATTTTCAAGTAATTGAAACTTAATATGACTTTCGTCATTAGTAAAGATGAACTTGGCCAAAGCGAAAGCTTACCAACACATATTTCGAGAATTAGATAAGCGAGATAAACTCGGCTCGAAATAGAAAATGTGTATAATCAAAATCTATATAGCAATACGACTTTTGTCTCAAGATAGTAGATAGAGTAGATAGACTTTTGAGTGATAGATAAGTTCAAGTCTCCACATACCTTTTATGCGATGAAGTTCCACCAGTTCCTTGAGTAGTTCTTCGTCTTTGTATGATGATCGCCATGGAGTCTAGAGCTCAACTACACTTTCTATCCTAGTCCAAGACTTAGCTATAAGTAGACTAGAAATCAAGACTTATAGTTTTGATCACTAACATTGACAAACATGCTTGAGATAGCAACGCATGCGAGTTTGACCGATCAGTGCTCTAACAATCTCCCCCTTTGTCAATTTTAGTGACAAAACTATCAATACATATGGAATACAAAAATAAATATAGACTTTTGTAGCTTCTCTTCCACATGCCTGATCTTCTTGGTTCTTCAACATTACTCGAAATGTTCATCACTTCCAAGTACTCCGATGATTCCAAAGGTTGTAAGTTTAGTATCATTGTTGTTGAAAATTCGTAGCCATAACAATGAGAAAACAAGAATTCTCAATCATTGCTACACAGTGTCATAGTTATTACACAACATCAAAGTTCAATCGTATCACAACTTCGACAACAATACTATGGTGATATGTATCACTCCCCCTTAGTCAATACTCCATCTCACATGGAAACCACTCCCCCTTACATAATGATCCGGAAACCATATGTCTTTGTAGTGCGAACTACACATTAATTTTCTCCCTTTTTGTCAATAAAATTGGCAAAGGTACGAAAACTAGTGGGATCCTAATGAAATTTCCATAGAGGCATTTCATGACCAAAAGCAAGCACATATCAACTTTTTAGATGCAATCATATAGCCGAAGCTAAATGCTTTCATCAAGGAGTTTATAAAGATACAAGATAACTCCTATAAGATTCCACAGCCGCACTCCCCACAAAGATTTGGCAATTAAGCACAAATTCAATTAAGAACTCTCCCCCATAAAATGTCATTCCCGAAAGAACAACAAGAGCGACCTTATTTTCATAAGAAAAGAAGGATTTCTTTGGACGTAAAAAATCACATACGAATATGAATTTGAATCCAAAAATACTCAAACAAATTAACCACAAGAAAACCCATGATTAATTTAATCGTAAATGCTTAACATAAGAGAATTATGGATCCGCACAATATATACATAAAAATATGGATCATGGAAGATCAATACTGCAGAATAGACAAGGATTCATTATATTTTCCATCACTATTTGCACAATGACATACAATAGACATAACCCTCGTACACAAAAGTTTTATCCTTTTTTCCATCAAATAATGACATAAAAGGTTTTAACTTTTGTAATGTCAAACGTTCATTCATTCTTTTATCAATACATGCATATCGACATATGAAAGACTTAACTTTTGACAAGGTATGGGACAATCATAGTTCACGTACGCAAACACACATATCCCATAACAAATTGCAATGTATAAAATCATAAAGATTAATACTGCAAAAATCATCTTCCAAACAATTTTAGAATTTAAACAAATAAACCTAAAAAAAAAAAACAATAAAGATGAAAATGTTGGACATAGCTAAGTGTAATCACAATAATGGCTATTCCAAACTCTAGTTATTCTTCTAAACAAAACAAGAAAATAAAATTCTCATCAGAAGATTTACTAGATATTAAGACCTTTGAAGAATTTTTTATCGTCCCCGAACTCCTTGTCGTCAACAGTCATTGGGACATAAGGTTCATGAAGATAGGAGTTAATATCAATAAACCTTCTTGACTGATATCGAACCAGGGCCTTCTGAATATCATGAGTCTTAAGCACAAAAGCCTTTATATGTTGAATATCCTTTCGTGTCTCCTTCAATACTTCAAGAACATCAGAAAACTTCTGAGAATTTGAAGGGATAGCTCTTGGATTCCTCACATTCCTTCTTTTTCTTTTCAAGGTTGGAGGCAACGGATATTTCTCTTTTTCCTTCATGATTGATGGCTTAACAATCATATTAACATCTTTTCCATCAGAAGACATGATGCTTGGAGTATCCATAACAATATGGGTTTGTGAGAGGAAATCACAATTTAAACTCAACAAGTAGTCTTGGAAAGAGTTTCAGAGAAGGAAAAAGGAATGTAGGGTTACGCAACCTTTAACAGGTTCGTGCACGCACAACTCTGAACTCTAAAAAGAGTAGAATTATCGAGAATAACCCTCCTTCATTGATAGACAGGGAAAACAAAACTAAAAAAAACTTTTCCTAAATCCTGAGAGGTGTACAACCTTGTCTCTTTCAATCAGGCACACGAGACAAGATACACAAATCAACATAATCAAGTTGTGTTACGGTGAACAACAATCTATCCACCATGTTCCTTTTGAGAGGAATCCACAGACCTCTGTCTATCAAAACGATTGAACCATAATTTCTTCTCTAATGGTCTTGTTTTATCCTTGGAAACTAACTTCTTAGACGAAGATAAAATCTTACATACCTCAGCGGTCTTCTGAGCAAGTTAAGCTTGCTTGCTAATCGATTTGCTCTTCGTTGAAGTTTGTTGACATGTCTCAATTTGTGTTTGTACTTGTAACACTTTGATAGTTCATGACCTTTGAGTGAAAAATACGAGCATGTCAATCTTGAATATAATTCAGGCATCTACGATGTGCAAGCTGCTAGACACATAGTGGTACCTGAAACATCATACACAGAGTTTCCAATAGAAAGGTTAATTTTATCTTCCAGATTGGTTGAGTTTTCTTCTGAAAGAATATCAAGATTGATGTATGTATTGTGTTAGAGCATGGCTCGGTTGAACCCACCAAGCGTTGGTATGTCAAGTTTGGTTGTCATATTTTAGTGAATCAAAACTCATGTTAAGAGTCGCTTGATTATGTACTAAAGTCAACTTCGTATAGGTTAGCTTGAAAGTATTAGGATATGAGACATTACAAGTATTGCGAAGTCTTGAAGATGTGAAGAATCAAGGAGCTACAGCGACAACAATCATCCTTCCACTTGAGGTTAGTGATATTTTACTTGAACTGTTTCATTCCCTAACGTATCTTTTAAGTGGTGCATATTGAAAACAAAACTGCGAAGCATATTTGAACTATAGATAGACATAATAGTAAGGAATACAATACGAGGTTTATTGCTTAACCATTAAACTTTGTAGATAAGACATCTCCATAATCATTTGAATGCTATTGTGATTATGTATGGGTATGAGGTGAGGATTTCATCCTAGGGAACAATGTTTTACACGTGTTTTAAGGAAGTAAATTCATAAACTTGTTTGTGAACCGAAAAGGAAATTGTCAGGTGTTATTGGTTTTGTTATTCATTGCATATCTTATGAACAACCAATATGTGTGATTGAGTATAATCGCTCACAACTTATTTGTGTTCTTGGTAGAACTATTCACAAAGGCCTGACTTATGTATTGGTATGACTTTTATTAGTGAAACCGATCTTAAGTAATCACCTGAGATGGTATGATCGGGTTTGTGATTTTATGTCTGACCAAATATGGGAAAGGGGAACCGATCCTAGTAAGAGGTGCAGTACATCACAAAGGGGAACCGATTCTTGTATGGGGTGCATCAAGGTTTATAGCAGAAAGGGGAACCGATCCTATGGACATGTGCAACACGTTTTTAGGCAAAGGGGAACCGATCCTATGGACATGTGCAACACATATAAGTTAGATACCATATATATGTGGGGAACCGATCCTAGTACCTAGTCAACCGAATTTTGGAAAGCTAGTGTGACTATGCACGGTACTCACATGGAAGGTAGAACCGAAACTTGTTTTGGTAGCCGTTAAACCCATGATTGTGATTGAATGTTTGTTTGATCAATCAAATAGTTCTTGAAAGTCAGATGAACCAATTCTAAAATTGTTTGGAAATATGGCAAATCGGTTTTAAGGTTGTAAGTGTGAAAGAGAACTTGTAAAGTAAGGATGTCGACATACTTTGAACAGGTGTTGTGAATGTTTATTTCTTTAATTGTTCAAAGTTATTCCTTAATAGCTAAGGGAAGATAATCCCAGGATCAAAACATAAGTAGGTTAAGAATCTTTTAATTAAGGTTATTAATTTCATTTTGTAGGGAAATATAAGAATTAGTAATGTGCATTTACTAATTATATTTTCCGAGAGATTTCGATCATTATTTTTGGACAAAGCATTTCCAGGAATTATGGAAACCGAATTTGTGCTTTAATGAATATCTTGAGAATATTTTCGGTTTTGGAAATTCCTTGGTGTCCAAACTTCCTTGTCTATAAATACTTGAAGTTTTCCTTTCTTGCAAACTAATCCTTCGTAACAACAGACTTCCTCTTTTGTTGTTGTTACTGGTGTAGCCGCCTATTCGGAGAGGAGAGTAACCTAGTTAGGCGAAATCTCTTACGACCGCTCAGTTTAAAGTCTTCTTTGGGATTGAGAAGCTCTAGCGTGTACCGTTGGTGGGAAACTAGATAATTGTGGTTTATCTTTTGTTTTCGATTGATTTGATTGACTAACGGTGGTTGAAATATGATTGCACCTAGTTTGTTTATGCTTGAGAATCTTCTCTTCTGATATAAGATTCACTCAAACTAGTTCAGAGTTTCGACAGGGATCTTTAGACTGTTGTTAGTTCTAAAGACGATCTTGTGATAATCCATTGTTAACATACTCCAATCTGTGCGTGATTGATCACAAAATATTCAAGTGATTGTGATAATCCATTGTACTCACATGGAGGTAGAACCGAAACTTGTTTTGGTAGAACCGTGAAACCCATGTTTGGTGATTGAATGTTTGTTTGATCAATCAAATAGTTCTTGAAAGTCGATGAACCAATTCTAAAATTGTTTGGAAATATGGCAAATCGGTTTCAAGGTTGTAAGTGTGAAAGAGAACTTACAAAGTAAGGATGTCGACATACTTTGAACATGTGTTGTGAATGTTTATTTATTTAATTGTTCAAAGTTATTCCTTAATAGCTAAAGGAAGATAATCCCGGATCAAAACAAAGTAGGTTAAGAATCTTTTAATTAAGGTTATTAATTTCATTTTTGGAAATATAAGAATTAGTAATGTGCATTTACTAATTATATTTTCTAAGAGATTTTCGATCATTATTTTTGGACAAAGCATTTCGGGAATTATGGAAACCGAATTTGTGAATTTAATGAATATCTTGAGAATATTTTCGGTTTTGGAAATTCCTTGGTGTCCAAACTTCCTTGTCTATAAATACTTGAAGTTTTCCTTTCTTGCAAACTAATCCTTCGTAACAAAAACTTCTCTTTTGTTGTTGTTATTGGTGTAGCCGCCTATTCGGAGAGGAGAGTAACCTAGTTAGGCGAAATCTCTTACGACCGCTCAATTTAAAGTCTTCTTTGGGATTGAGAAGCTCTATTAGTACCTTTGGTGGGAAACTAGATAATTGTGGTTTATCTTTTGTTTTCGATTGATTTGATTGACTAACGGTGGTTGAAATTGATTGCACCTAGTTTGTTTATGCTTGAGAATCTTCTCTTCTGATATAAGATTCACTCAAACTAGTTCAGAGTTTCGACAGGGATCTTTAGACTGTTGTTAGTTCTAAAGACGATCTTGTGATAATCTATTGTTAACATACTCCAATCTGTGCGTGATTGATCACAAAAGATTCAAGTGATTGTGTGCAGGTTTTTATTGAAGATTTAAGAAGATTTGAAGACAAAGAAGATATTGAAGATCTGACTTGGGTTTATAATCTTTGGTGTGCACAATACTTGTTTCGGTAAAAGAGGATCCAGTTAATAATCGGTTTATCCTTTTGGTAGATTGGATTGATTAATTAAGTAGATCGGCATCAACACAATTCTTTGGATTAAGAGTGTTGTTGGATTAATCTTAAACGATTACTTCGGTAATTGAACATAAGATAGATCTAAGGACCTGATGAAGGAGTTTATGTTAAGATAAACGGAAGAGCCTTTGTCCGACTCATATCACTTGGTTGAAGAGAGTTGATACCAAACAGATTTGTCGTTCCTTTACTGTTTGGAATACGAACCAAAGGAATTTTCCAAGTACGTGACTTATTTATAAGTTGGAGGCGTGGGAATACAGACGGAACTAGGTGAACTATAGGTTTAGTTACTTGGTCTCAACTATACAAAGTTAGGTGTAATTTTGTGTAGCGGCTTAATCCTGAGAGTATTCAATTCTGGACAAGGTCCCGGGGTTTTTCTGCATTTGCGGTTTCCTCGTTAACAAAATCTTGCTGTGTCATTTACTTTATATTTTCGCGTTATAATTGTTTTATTATAATTAAAGTAAATTACACAAACGTTAATTCCTATTTACTTGATAAGTGAATCCTATTGTGTTTGGTTAAGTCCGAACCTTTTTATCAAGTAACATACTTCGTTGTTGCATTGTCTCGATCTCGTACCCATAGACGATCACACGAAGTGTGAACCGATTAGTTGTATTGTCTCGACTCAGTCTATAGACAATCACTTTCGGAGAAAGGACTTATAGGTAGGAAAAGTTTTAGCTTGAGGTATATTTGGGTACCCTCGCCTTTTCATATTGCTACAATTATCAAAATCAATATTTTCACAAAGAAGTGCAACACTTGATTTTTCGTCTTCATTAGAATCACAGTTGTCAGACATTTCATCAAGAGTTGCAGCAAGACCTTTGTTCCCAGTGTATTTCTTTCGATTTGGACACTCATTTACAAAATGACCAAAACCTTTACACTTAAAGCACTGAGGCATATCCTCGTCATCAGTTTCATCATTATCCCTATTTTTAGGAGGAACACGATTATGTGGTTTATCTGATGACTTGGATTTATCTCTGGAGAACCGTTTACTTCTCTTCAAAAGAAGATCCCTAAACTTTCTTGTGATCAATGAGACTGACTTGTCAAAATCTTTATCTGATGAATCAGCCTTAGAAAGATCATCTTCAAAGATGCAAACACTTTTACTTTTATCAAGTAATTTAGTGTTCTTTAGTGCTTTGAAAGCAACATCCTTACTAGACTTGGACGTATGCTCATGATCAAAGATCTTTAGCTTCCCAACCAGAGTATTTCAGGACAGCGTTGCTAGATTATTTCCTTCAATGATGGCATGCTTCTTAGAATCGTATCTAGATTGCAACGATCTGAGAATTTTCATCACAATCTCCTTTTCAGGAATGGTCTTACCCAATGCAAAAGATGCATTAAAAATTTCAGAAACTTTGTGATTAAACTCATCAAATGTTTCTTCATCTGCCATACGAAGGTTTTCCCAATCAGAATTTAGGTTTTGAAGCCTATCTTCTTTCTCACTGGTATTTCCTTCAAATACGATTTCTAAGATATCCCAGGCTTCTTTAGACTTAGTGCACGTAGTCACATGGTGCTGAAGATCTGGGGTAATGGCATGTATGATAGCATTCAAGCCGTCAGAATTTTGCTTTGCAAAGCAAGAATTTCTTCTGGACTATATCTACCAATATTCTTCGGTATAGATACATCGCCTTCTGTATTAACCGGAGGATCATAGCCATTAACAACACGTACCCATGTTTGAAAATCACGAGCTTGAAGAAAAGCACGCATAACGATTTTCCACCATAAGTAGTTTGAGCCATCGAAGACTGATGGTACATTTATGGAGATACAATTCCTTTACATAGAGTCAGATTGCTACAAACACAAACTTGTAAGGTCTTTAAACATGTTTGCCTGCTATGATACCAATTGAAAAAGCGGGGGTACAACAACCACACCCAATATTTCGCTTAGCAATCTGTATGGACTAACTCCAATATACTTTTAAGAGAATCAACTAGACAGTCAGACTCAATCTTAATAAAAGTATATCAAAGAGTTATATCTCACTTTCTCGATTCAATATTTACTCAAGCAAATAGAAATCTGCGAGTCTAATTGAATACAAGAGAAAACACTTGAACGGTACCAAAGACCAATGTTCAAGGTGATAGGTGTTGTAAACACCGTGATATTTATCTATTGTTTATGCTTTCTTTGCGAGTTTTCTTGTAAATTATGTATCTTATGATTACTTTTGAGCTAATCAGGTACTTTGGAGTCATTTGGAGCAAAAGAAGATGAAAAGTCCATTTGTAACAAAAAGGGCAAAAACATCAATTCACTAGCGAGTGATACTTGGAACCAGACTAAGGCACGCGAAAAGGAGGCAAATACTATTGGGAGCTTAGCCAAAAGGTTAAGGGGCAACTCTCTTTTGAAAGAATACTAGAGACAGCTAGCTAAGGTTAAGGGATAACCATGTGTTAAAAACACCCAATCCGGGGTGGCTCTTAGGAGTGGGGTGTCATTATCCAATCCAACCTCTTTATCCCTAAAATCGTGAGAGTTTTCTCCCATTCTTACACACCAGAAGTTGAGGAAGAGAAGCAGCTGTGACTGCTGTTGAGCTCGAGAGAAATTGGGATCTGTTGCTGCTCTGGATTAGGGAAGAATCAATGAAACTCGGTGAGAGGAGATCAAGAACTGAATCGAGAAAGAGGAGTAATTGAATCTGAGATTAGAATTTGGGGTTTTGATGTAATTGAAGCTAATGGATGTATGGGTTCGAGTGAAGAAGAAGATGCTGATGTCTATCAGAGATGAGAGTATTGTTGTTGTTCGATTCAGGGAAGAAGATGGATTAATTGATAGCTCTAATGGCTGCTGTGGAATCGAAGAAGGGTTTGTCTCCCTTGAATTGAAGTTGGATTATGAAGATGGGTTTGATGTTGACAAGAAATGGAGTTTGTAATGAATTTGATGGTTGAATTTGTGAAAGACATCTCGTGGTGGTTTCAGTGGGGGTCGAACAACAGTGAAGATGTGGGAAAAATGAGGAATCCGATGGTGGTTTGTCTGGTTTCTGAGGTTGAGAGGAGTTCTGATTCAAATGGGAAGCTGAGAAAGATATTGAGTTGTTGCCATCGAATCAGGGATTGGGTTTCTGTTGCTGTTAGAGATTGATTGAGAACTCAGTGAAGGGAGAATCTGAGATTAGGGTGTTGAAGATGAATTACAGGCTTGGGTTGTAGCTGAAATTCAAAGTCGATACAGATGTTGTTGCAGCTGTTGATGTTCAGTATGGGTCCATGTTGGAAATTCAAGCTGGGATTGAAATCTGAGCAGAACTGAGATGTTACAGGTTAGAATTTACTTGAGTTGAATGTGAGTTGTATAGTAGAAGAATGAGTGCAGTTGCAGTGAGGCAATGGTGGTGTCAGGTAGTGGTAATGGTCTTGAGGCAGAGCTGGTGATGGAAGCTGCAGGTGGTTGAATCTGCAGTTCAAGCGGTGGTGTAGCTGCAGATCTATGAAATTTAAGAGATGGGGTTTGAATGAGTTTTGGAATGGGGCTGGATTTGCTGTGGTGAACAAGACCATATTATTGCCTCAAATTACATGGTGTTCTGGTGGTTATGAATGGGTTTTGTATTCTCTGCAAGAATGAGGAGAAGGTCTTGAGCAAGATTACAAGGGAAGGAACAAGAGAGGAATCTGATGCTGCTACACATTGCAGTATGACATGATCTGAGGTTGCAGTTACAGCTGTTGTTGCAGAATGTGGTTTGCTTGTGAATTGAGCATATTGCAGGTGCAGTTGGAGACAAGAACGGTAGAGAGAAGTTACAGCTGCTACAGAATTGAGGAGCTGCAGTTGGAGGTAGTTACAGCTCAGGTTTGAGCTCATCAAGCAGCTGTGACTTTGAGCTGAAATTACAAGCAAATATCAACTGAAGTGGAATTGGTTTGGTGGTAGTTATAATGGGTTTGAGCAGCTGATGGCATTGAAGAGAGAGTTGCAGTGGATTTGAGATATGACTGGTAGTGATATTGCAAGCTGGAGGAAGAACTGAAGTTGTAAACACCTTTTATGGTGCAACACAGAAGTTACGGCTCATGCAAGATAGCCTAGGCATGTGACAGAATTGCAGGTGAAATGAGTGAAGACACTAGTGGTGCTGGTTGGATTGAATTAGATTGGTTGGATGTGCTAGTGAAGTGCAGAGGACTGGTGGATGTGATATTGCATAAGATGTTGCAGGTGATGCTGCAATGAAATTGAGTTGAGCTGAGTGGTGGAGTTGCAGCTGAAGTCACAGGAAGTATTGATGATGTTAGTTATGCCGCAAGAATCCGATGCGGGGTTGAAGCCGAGAAATGGGGAATTGCAGAATAACTTGTGCAGCTAGATATTACAAGAGAAGCTCAAGAAGTTGCAGTGTGTTTGAAGCAGCTGGGACTTAAGAAGTTTGCAAGGGAAGCTGCAATGGAATGGTTGTGGCTGTAGTTTAAAATGGGGTTGCAGTTGTGTGAATACATGAAATGGTGGATCTGTGCTTGAGCTGAGATTGCAGGCCATAGTTATAAGATGAATAGCCATCATGGCTGTATATGCACTAGTGAAGTGCAATGAGGAAGTGCAAATGGCTTATGCCATGGCAACTCAGACAAGTCAGCCCAGTTAGCTCACATGATAGCTGACTCGGGTCTGACTCATGATCCTGACTCACCTGATGACATCACTGAGTTGAGTCATCTGACTCTGCGTCTTTGACCCGGTTTGACTCAGTGACCTGACTGAGTTGACCTGGCCGATTTGAATCGTTGACCGGTGACCGGGCGGACTTTGCCGGTCACCTGATCTACTTTCCGGACACTTCTCCGGACAATTTCCGGCCATAATACCGATTTTCGGAGACGTTTTTGGGGCATATTTTCTACATGGGTTTTTCTCACATATGGGCTTGGTGGACTTCTATCTATTGGACCTTTGAGACTTGACCTAATTTTGGAAAGCAAAGCTATTTAAAGGAAATATTTCAACAACTTTGATGACGTTATTTTTCTTGGAACTTGGAGAGAGCCGCTTTTGTTTACGCTACTAGGGTTTGCTTTTGTTCATCTTCTTCTATTCAATTAATATTTTTTTTATGATGAACTCCATAGCTATGAGTAGCTAATTTAATATTATTGGTTAAGGATGTAGTCCTATTTCTAAAACTTGTGCTTGAGTTATGTATTAGTTTTCTCTCTTGATTATCGTTTAAATCTCTCTCTTGTTTTTAATAATCACATGATTGATGTATTGTGATAGGACTTAGATGTTTGGTTTGTTAAGTGGCCAATTAATTGAACTTGCATCCTTGTCCATAGCTATTTTAGGGTTTTTCATCGAGCGATGACCCTGAATACAAGTAGCATGATATGATTACGGTTTGTAGTGATACACTCTCGTGATCATATGTAGAGTTTGACCATTGTCCGAATTGTTATGCGCAATGTATGACAATTGCATTGATTAGCCTATTTCTGAAACTTAATGCTCCTAGGAATTGAACTTAATTAGCGCAAGGAGTTAGGTTATTCTTTAGGTAGAATTCACATACGCAACTCTAATGTGTGTGTTGAGGAACTTAGGAAATTAATAGATTATCTTGCTCTCTTGATTATCTAGGCTTTTGATAATAAAAGAGATTAAATTGTAATTCTAATCATATATGCAAGCACATGTTTAAGATTGAAGATGAATTCCTTGACCAATATCTTTCTCTATTGATTACTTTATACAATTTACTTTGCTTTTGATTTACTCTTATTGCTTACTTAAAAATCAGAAATCCCCCCAATTGGTTACTTTAAGAAATTGAATACATAATAACTACAATTGCCTCTCTGTGGAAACGAACTCTTTCTTATCATATACTTTAGGAAAGTGAAATTATTTTTGACGCATACGACAGCGATCACAAGGATCAATCAATTTCAATCAACAACCAAAGGTTGGATTTCCCAATTGATCGATTCAACGCACAACCTGTGATATTTCAATTATATAACAAAATATAATGCGAAAAAGAAATAACACAGACACCAGAAGTTTTGTTAACGAGAAAACCGCAAATGCAGAAAAACCCCGGGACCTAGTCCAGAACACACACTTTGTATTAAGCCGCTACGAGACACTAGCCTACTATAAACTAACTCGATCAGGATCAGTAGTTGAACCCCAATCAATCTCACACTGATCCAAGGTACAGTTGCGCTCCTTACGTCTCTGATCCCAGCAGGATACTACGCACTTGATTCCTTAGCTGATCTCACCCACAACTAAGAGTTGGTACGACCCAAAGTCGAAGACTTTAATAAACAAATATGTATCACACAGAAAAGTCTATGGTAATAGATAGATTTGTCTCCCACAGAAATACCTACGAGTTTTTGTTCCGTCTTTTGATAAACCAAGGTGAACAGGAACCAATTGATAACCCAGACTTATATTCCCGAAGAACAGCCTAGAATTATCAATCACCTCACAATAATCTTAATCGACTAGCGAAAGAAGATATTGCGGAATCACAAACGATAAGACGAAGATTTTTGTGACTTCTTTTATATCTTGCCTATCGGAGAAATCAATATCAAGCCAATCTTACGATTGTACTTAGTACGATAGAAACAACAAGATCAGATCATGCAACTACAGAGAAAATAGTTGGGTCTGGCTTCACAATCCCAATGAAGTCTTCAAGTCGTTAACCTACAGGGTCTCGGTAGAAACCTAAGGTTAAAGGAGAATCGACTGTAGCTTATACAACTAGTATCACACAAGAGGTGTAGGGATTAGGTTTCCCAGTTGCTAGAGTTATCCTTTATATAGTCTTTCAAATCAGGGTTTGCAATCTAAGTTACCTTGGTAACAAAGCATTCAATATTCACCAATAGATGAAAACCTGATTAGATTCAAGCTAATATCTTTCAACCGTTAGATCGAAACTTAGCTTGTTACACACAAATGAAATGCACGTTTATTTAGGTTTGTGTAACCATACTCAAACATGTACACTTAATTAGTTGGTTCAACAGTAGTTAACCAAATGGTTAGCCATATGAGCACTTTCATATCAACCATATTCTTCTTTACCATAACTAGTTCAAATGACTCAAATGAACTAGTTAGAGAGTTGTTCAATTGCTTAGATCTTATAGAAGTATACAAGACAAAATCAAAGCAAAAACGATTTGATTCACTCGAATCGATTCATGAACTTTATAGCCACGGTTTGCAATTATGCATTCCTTAGTTTATATAAGTTTAAGTTCACGAATAATCGTTTTTAGAAAATAACCAACTTAAGTACGCATATTGGTACGCGAACTTAAGTACCCGGAATAAGTTTGTTTTCAGTTCACAAACTCCAGCAGATTTTCACGGGACGTGAACTTCCTATGGTGCGCATACTGGTACGCGGACTTTAGTTCCGGTTTTCCTGAGCAGCAAAGTACGCATACTTTGGTTCAAGGAATAAGGACTTGCACACGTATGAGTTATCACACAATGTTTATATCCAACAATGGTTATATATTTTAAACTCTCATTTCAATCATTGAAACATTCTTAGAGGACGTTATATAGTTGTTGTTCACAAACCATTTTTCGTCAAAGCAATTTTTAAGTAATTGAAACTTAATATGACTTTCGTCACTAGTAAAGATGAACTTGGCCAAAGCGAAAGCTTACCAACACATATTTCGAGAAATAGATAAGCGAGATAAACTCTGCTCGAAATAGCAAATGTGTATAATCAAAGTCTATATAGCAATACGACTTATCTCAAGATAGGAGATAGAGTAGATAGACTTTTGAGTGATAGATAAGTTCAAGTCTCCACATACCTTTTAGTCGATGAAGTTCCACCAGTTCCTTGAGTAGTTCTTCGTCTTTGTATGATGATCTCCATGGAGTCTAGAGCTCAACTTCACTTTATCCTAGTCCGAGACTTAGCTATAAGTAGACTAGAAATCAAGACTTATAGTTTTGATCACTAACATTGGCAAACATGCTTGAGATAGCAACGCATGCGAGTTCGACCGAGCAGTGCTCTAACAATAGGTTGTACAATTCTTTTAGATTGTAAGATCCTTTCGGTTTTTGGCATTTGCTTTGATCTTTGTCGTTTTGTGACAAAAAGGGGGAGAAATATATGGAGTAAACAAGTGATTTGTAATCACTTAAGAAAGGACAATTGTGCTTAAACGTTATATCTAACGAAAGAGTAAATCATTGACTAAGGGGGAGAAGCATATCACATGATGATTGTAGTTATTTGGACTACAAAGGGAAATAACTAAGATGTGCGGATTGAAAATCTACCTATCTCACATTTAGGGGGAGTATTAGCTTTGTTATTTAAATGTCAATAGCGGCATTTATGGATTGAATATATGCATGGTATTGTGTTGTTGAAACTTGGAATCAAGCGTATGTATGATGAATTTTTGTAATTTGTTTATCCATATGATTGTAAGAGTTTTGTCACTAAAGTTGACAAAGGGGGAGCTTGTTAGAGCATAGCTTGGTTGAACCCACCAAGCGTTGGTATGTCAAGTTTGGTTGTCATATTTTAGTGAATCAAAACTCAATTAAAGTCGCTTGATTATGTACTAGAGACAACTTCGTATAGGTTAGGCTAGAAAGATTAGGATAATGAGACATACAAGTATTACTCGAAGACTTGAAGAATGTGAAGAAGTAACAAGCTACATCGACGACATCATCCTTCCTCTTGAAGTTAGTAATATTTTGACTTGAACTGTTTCATTCCCAACGTATCTTTCAAGTCATGCTATATTGAAAACATAACCGCGAAGCTGTGAATGATTATACTCTAGTACACATAGTATTAAGGAATTACAATACGAAGTATAACGCTTATCTTTTGAACTTCGTATATAAGACATCGACATAATCGTATGAATGCTATTGTGATTATGTGTATGGGTATGGGTGAAGATTTCGTCCTAGGAAACAATGTTTACATTCGTTTAAATGAAGTACATTCATGAACTTGTTTTATGAATCGAAAGGGAAATCGCTAGGCTTATTGGTATTGTTATTCATTGCATATCCTTGGATTACCAATATGTGTGAGTTAGTATAACCGATCATAACTTGTTATGTATCTTGGTAAAACTAGTCACAATGCCTGATTTATGTATTGGTATGACTTTTATTAGTGTAACCGATTCAAAGTAATCACCTAAGATGGTATGATCGATATCTGTAAGTGTGACCGATCCTAGTAATTGGTGTAACCGATCCTAGTAATTAGTGTGACCGATCACAAAAGAATGTGTAATTGATCCTTGTAATTGGTGTAACCGGTCCTGGTAATTGGTGTAACCGATCCTAGTAACTAGTGTGACCGATCACAAGTAATACCATGAGAATATGGTAACTGGTCCTGGTAATTGATGTAACCAATTTGGTAACTGATGTAACCGGTCCCAGTAACCATATTAAGGTAGAACCGATCCTTGTGTTTGGTAGAACCGTAAACCCATGATTAGTGTGTTGATTTGATCAATCACATATTTCTTGGAAATCGGATGAACCAGTTCTAAACTTGTTTGGAAGTGTGGTATAATCGGTTCCAAGATTGTAAATATGAAAGAGGATTTACAAAGAAATAAGATGTCGACATACTTTGAACATGTTCAGTAACTCTTATCTTTTATTGTTCAACGATATTCCTTAATAACTAAAGGAGATCCAGGACCGAAATAAGTTGAGAATCTTTTAATTAAGGTTGTTAATTTTATATGCTTTTAATTACCAGCAATTAAAATGCATATCTCTGGAAAATAAAAATTGGTAATGTGCATTACTAATTGGAGATTTTCTAGTAGGATTTCGGTTAATATTGGACATAGCATTTCTAGTAATTATGAAAACCGAATTTGGAAATATTGCATTTCTTGAGAATATTTTCAGTTTTGGAAATTCCTTGGTGTCCAAACTTCCTTGGTCTATAAATACCCAAGTTTGCATTTCGAGCAAACTATCCTAAGAGCCAGCAAAACTACCTTGTTGTGTTGTTACTGGTGGAGCTGTCTATTCGGAGAGGAAAGTACCCTAATTAGGCAAAATATCTTACGACCGCTCGTTTAAAGACTTCTGTGGGATCAAGAAGCTCTACGAGTACCATTGGTACGAAACTAGATAATTGCAGTATTATTAGTTTTCGATTTGATTTGATTGACTAATGGTTGTTGAACTTTGATTGCACCTAGTTTGTTTATTCTTGAGAATCTTCTCTTCTGATATAAGATTCACTCAAACTAGATCGAAGTGTCGACGGGATCTTTAGAACTGTTTGTAAATCTAAAGACGTCTTGTGATAATCCATTGTTAACAGACTCTGTTATGTGCGTGATTGATCACAAGAGATTCAATTTGTGGTGTACAAGTGTTTATTGAAGATTTAAGAAGATTTGAAGACGAAGAAGATTTCTGATTTGGGTTCATATATTTGGTGTGCACAAAACTTGATCGGTTGGGATCCAACTATAATCGGTTTATCTTTGATAGGTTTGATTGATTAGTTGCATAGATCGGCATCAGTATTTAGTATCTTGGTAGATCCTATTATTTATTGCATAATCTAAACTCTGCTACTTTTGGTAGTTGTTGGATAGATTGATCTAAACCCGACAAAGGAGTTTATTGGATTAGACAGAAGAGCCTTTGTCTAACTCATATCACTGAGATTGAATAGAGTTGTTACCGAACAAAGGAATTATTCCAGTGCGTGCACTTATTGAATGTCGGAAGCGCAGAGAAACTGAAGAAACTAGGTGAACTATAGGTTTAGTTGATTGGTCTCAACTATTCGAAGTTTGTTTGATTTTGTATAGCGGCTTAATTCTGAGAGTATTCAATACTGGACTAGGTCCTAGGGTTTTTCTGCATTTGCGGTTTCCTCGTTAACAAAATCTTTCCGTGTCATTTACTTTTGTTTTCCGCAATTATGATTGTTGTTATTATAATTTAAAGTAAACTACACAAACGTTAACTCTGTATTACTTGATACTAATCCTATAGAGTTTGGTTAAGTCCGAACCTATTATCAAGTAATCACACTTTGATTGTTGTATTGTCTCGATCTCGTATCCATAGACGATCACAAAAAGTGTGAATACCGATTCATTGTATTGTCTCGACGAAGTCCATAGATAATCACTTTCGGTTAGAGGACTTATAGGTGGAAAAGTATAAGATTGTGGTATATTTGGGTACCGTCGTCTTTTCATCCATGACAACAAAATTTGGTGGGCCGACAAGTTGGTGGCCACGACCACGAACTTTGTTTGTGAGATGCGGCCAAGTTGGCCTGGCCGTGGGACCTCGGCCATGTTGTCCTAGGACGCTGCCATGTTGAATTGGCAACTCATCTTGACTATTTGGCATGGCATCTTGGCCATGAACAAGTGTAGTTGGTGTTGGCACTTTGTTTATATCATATATAACATATTCAAGGAATTCATTCGTGGAAGTTCTGCGACTCGAAGTGATGTTCAATATAAATTTGTACCAAATAGTATGCTTCTAACGGTACTTTTATTCAAGATGGCATAGTAGCTCATCCTGAATACTTATAATTTGTACTATCAGTATACGGTGATCAATACATGATAATTCATATATCCATACATAAAATTGTGATAGTTCAGCCGAGTGAAGCTCTAAAATCTTGCAGGCATATTCAAGGCCAGTGTGGCCATTAGCCGGATACGCATTCTCAATTCTCTTGCGTGATATGATGTGGAAGTATGAATCTATAATTCTGATACCGGGTCAGAAATTTACACATAATTATTTCGTATTTTCGCAGCTGGGCAGAAGCAATATTACAATTTTCTCCCTTGTCAAAAATCCACCATCAAAAAAACCTCTGCCAGTTCGCGACGTAGGTCTTGGGGTTTTGCAAACCGGGTTTTCAAACCTTCCCCCATTCCCAAACTCAGGTGTAAAGGGTATGCAAACCTCTAAAGTTCGCGGAATTCAGACTGACTAGGTAAATCATACAAGTATGTGTACCTTGCACAATGCAATTTAATATCTCTCATAGTTAAATTTGAAACTTTCCGAGTATCCATAAACAGTATGCACTATTTTCTTGGGAAATTTCCAAATGAATAACTTGAACAAGAATAGTTTGTGATCAATAAATTTTTCTAACTAAGATTGTTAAGGATCTGTGAACATCATTGCTTGAATCACATTTCGAGAGTATGACCAAGACAAGATATTGAACGCGAAAATTTTTCTTTGTAATATTAAATCTACTAAAATCATATGATAACGTATCATAAGATGGAATGGTAGATACGATGAGTAAATAAGAGAGGTCAATCTTCACATACCTCTTTGTTCATAAAGTTCTCGCAAATGTCTTCATTTGTTTTCCAGTCTTCAAT
The DNA here is from genome assembly GCA_023531295.1 of Papaver armeniacum. Classification (NCBI taxonomy): domain Eukaryota; kingdom Viridiplantae; phylum Streptophyta; class Magnoliopsida; order Ranunculales; family Papaveraceae; genus Papaver; species Papaver armeniacum. The sequence goes on from JAJJWW010000353.1 coordinate 34,408, forward strand.
CTTTGAGGGTTATTCAGTGATATCTGATACTCAACTACCATGTGCTATAATCCTATTCCGAGACTTGATTTTAGTAGACTAGAAATCAAGATATAGTTTTGTACATCTAACATTGACAACAAGCTTGAGCTAGAAAAACTTATGAGTTCGACCGAGCGATGCTCTACCAAGCACACATTGATTCCTCGTAAGTAGTAGAGGTTGTGAGGGAGTATAGATCGTGAAGGTAGTGGTCCACTATGTCAGGGAATATCGTATGAAAATTACCCCATCACTCTTATAACTACTCTGAACCGTCACCACTACTTGTTACTTTCTCATCATGGGGTGTTGCCACGGCGCATGTTGTTATAAACCAGCAGACCAATAACCCAAAGTATCTCTCGTAAAGAATAGTGGAATCATGGACTACCTCTTATTCCAGCTAAGTCAGAGGCATGATGTGCTAATACTATATGATCATCCATGAATATACTGACTAGTGTCAAATCTTATAGTAATAATGATTTGATGAATGACTTGTGTTTTATTAAGTTTAAGAATAGCTAGACTATATCCCCATTGCCTGAGTGTTGAACCCTGATGATGATGTCACGTGCATCTGAGCAAGGTGATATTCGGTGATGATTTGATTGATCAAAGATGACATCTTAGTGATAATCTCAGCTTTCGAGAAGGTAATTGATACTCGATACACACATGAATAAGACAAAGGCTTGGTGTTGCACCACCGCTGAATTCTTGGTATTGCACCAAGAATGAGGGCTTGGTATGTCAACAAGGCTGGGCGTTTTATGCAATCTCAAGTGAGAGACTGTTTTGTGGAATATTTGTGACTCAAAACTCAATGAGGTATCTCAGAATCGAAACACACATGAGTAAAGAAGAAGTCTCCGTAAAATGGCATTAGCAAGGAGCCTGCATGGCCGCGGCATGCGTGCATAAAAAGTCTGGCGCTGGGCATACGCCATCGATGTCCCTACTTGGGTTTGGCATTGGGCATGCCCCAACGTCATGCAATATTGGTCTTGTGCTAGGCATTAAGAAATCTGGAATCCCCAACGCCGTGCAAGAGAGTCTTGCTCTGGTGGCCATGAAGAGAGTCTGGCTCTGGTTGCCTTGAAGAGAGACCGGCACTAGGGTCGTACAAGGAGTTGTCCTAGCGTCATGCATAGGATGGTATGCCGCTGGCATTGCTCAGCGTCGTGCAAACAAAGGTGTGGCACCAGGAAATGCCCAACGTCGTGCACGTTGGGTCTGGCGCTGGGTTATGCCCTGCCCCGTGCATACTTCCATCATCCCAGTCCCGCGGACAACTTGGTGCTTGCATAGGCTGTGTCACGCATCATTTGTTTGGCGATGGGCATATGCCCACACCGGCGTGGTGTTTATGGTGCGATGCCTGTGGCTTTCCAGGCAAGTGCCAACACATATTTTATCGGTCATTGTTTGACCTTTTGAGAGTGAACATGCACTTTTCTTTCACGCTCATGTGTTATTTTCTTTGCGAAAATAGTAAAAAATTAAAGTTATTCATATGAGAATGTGAACATGGAACTCATATAGAACAGGTTCAAGGAATTCAGCCGTGGAAGTTCTACGACCTGAGACAAGTTCGATACTACTCAATGTGAGTCTAAATATTGATATATATGGAACAAGTTTAAAGAATTCAGCCGTGGAATTGTTGCAACTTGGAACAGGTTCAGTGTTGTTCTATATCATAGTGGCCAATCCATTTGGAGCTTAATCAATGCAGATACAATACAAAGACGAGTACGATATAAATACTAAAATTTTCTACAAGTATATTAAGATTTTTGTTAAAGGGAGAGCAAAATGTGATCCGAGGAGCGCAAAAATCGTAGTCAACTCACTGACTAGAGATAACTCAATATATTTTTCTACATAAGCCTAAAATATCCTTACTAATCCCACGTCCCCTTCACATATGTAAACAAAAAAGATCTAATTTCTATTGTCGTCTTCTTCTTTCGCGAAAAGAAGAATCCCTAACTAATCACAGTATGTTGATTTCTTATGCAAGTGTGGAGGACGTTTGACTCATTTGAGTTCTTCCCATTGATTATACTTAATTCTATTTAGTATTGTCGATGTTAAGTTAGTTCTTGGACATTGTTAATGCTAATTGGATTTGTGAGAGTAGTCACAGGATTGACCGATTGAGAGTTTTGATTTTAGCATACCCGTTGACATATTATCAAAAAAGTATTTGTACAAGCTTCGTCAAACTTGTTCCTTGTTATTGTCCCATTATGTGGAGCTAAACCCTAAATGATATCCGGGACACGGAAGTTCTCGACTCACCGGATTCTATTTACCAAACCACCTAGTAGTATTTCAAACCCACAATTGCTCCACGGAATCCCTCCGCAAGGTCTCGTGTTTGCTACTTATGTAAAGAGCTTCAAATCAATGCACTCCAAACAATTCAATCAATATGAATGAATTCATCCTCAATCAATAAGAAAATTAGCTACTCATGTTTTTGAAATTCACACAAATAATAATTATTAAAAGAAGCAAATAATTTGAATCTCAACAAATTTGAGTCCAATTCTCCATCCAATTCCTAGCCCAAGGTGCAAAGTTAAGAAACCTAATCACTGCTGTCTAATGGAGGGGCAAAGTTAAGAAACATCCAAGAAAAGAGTTTATAGGGCTCCTAAGGATTCAAATATCCTACAATGAAGATAAGGGGACCTAATTCATAAGAAAAATACTAAAATACCCTTGACCTATTAAATATTGAAACCTAAAACTAATTTGTTTTCATTCCTCTCATTTAGTTTTTCAATTTTCTTCTTCCCCATCACCTCCATCACCTCCATCGCCTATTTCTTCGATTAATCGTCAATTCCAAAAATAATTCATCGTCAATTCCAAAAATAATTCATTATCGATTAGCACCACTTAATCCACCCTCAATGACTTCAATAAGGTAAAAATCAAAAACCCATCTTATTTTATTGGTTTTATTGCATTGATAAGCGGAATCGATCGAATTAGGTTTTTGAGAAAACAGTTTCAGAACTGTCTACGGTTGGGAAATATGAATTTTCCCAACCGTAGACACTGCTTACGGTTTGGAAGTATGAATTTTTCCAACCGTAGACAGTCTACGGTTTGGAAATATGAATTTTCCCAACCATAGACATTACCTACGGTTAGGAAGTATGAATTTTCCCAACCGTAGACAGTACTGAAATTGAATACAATTTGCAAAAATAAGTGATGGGTTTTCTTAGTTTTTGTTTTTATGATCGTCATCTTCATCACGACGGAGAAGAAGAAGAGAGAAAGAAGAAGAATAGTTTTTTTTTTTATGATCATTATTTTCATCATGATTCATGAATGGAAAGAGAAGGAGAAGATAATAGATTTAGTTTTTTGTATATGATCATCATCTTCATCATGATTTATGAATGAAAAGAGAAGGAGAAGATAATAGATTTAATTTTATAATTCATGGAGGGTATTTTAGCTATTACAAAAAATAGTTGGATATGGGGTTTTATTAAGTGGGAATGTTATTTATGCCCCTACTATCCATGGGTCTATCACAAATACCCTTATGAGTCTTTACAAATACCCCTAATGGCATAATTGAAATTATGAATAGAAAAATAATTTACATAATCCCATTTTTAACCTTTACATCTTATACTACAGCTTCTTCTTCATTTCTCACTCGAGAAAAACTAATGGAACTCTCACCACCTCCATCTCCGTCGCCACTACCATCTCCATCTCCGTCACCACCACAGCCAACACCACCACAGCCAACACCACCATCGATCTAATATTTACCATAGATATTTTTATTTTTATTCTTTGTTTCCTCCTCTCCCAAAGACAGCCACCACCACCATCTTCATCATCGCCGTCGTCGCAACACCTCCTCCACGACATCACCATCTCTACTTCCGCCAAAATTCCAGAATCATCTTTACTCGAATATCTCCATAATCAGATCTCATAAAGTAAGGTTTTTAGATTCAGAGATATAAAGTTTGAGATTTCGGTTTCAGATAATTTTTGAATTCGAAGATTTGCGTGTTTGAACCATTGAAACTTAGTTATGATCTCTACTGATTTCAAACCAGATTCATAGATTAATTTTTTTGGTTTTCAATTTGATAATTTCGAATCGAGATTCAGATTTCGTGTGGATTTGAGTTGAAGATTCAATTCAGTGAATTTTATTATTGAATTGATAGGGTCAATAACAATGGTGGGTTAATGTTTTGGTCGTGTAATGGTGGTGGATGGTGGTGTTGGTGTTGTTGCAGCGTTTAGTGGTGGAAGTTTCAACAATGGTGTTTTGGTGAATGTTAAACAGAGAAGATGAAATTGAAGAACTGAATCTAGGGTTTCTGGGTTGAAGCTTGTTTGGTGGTTGAAATGGTTTATGTAGTGGTTGTATGTGAGATTGCAGGTGGTATGAAGAGATGCTTGTGTTTTGTGGGTAGTTGTTGGTGGTGGTGTAATTGGAGTCTGGTGGCAGCGGCTGTGGCGGTGGTTAGTGAAGACGAAGGTGATGTTGATGCTAATGTGTTGTCTTGAATATGTTTTTGATTTCATACGGAGTTCAAGGGCGTTGATCGATTCCAGAGATGATAAGGAGATTTGGGACTGATGATTCAGAGAGATATGGTGGATTTTGTGGGTTTTGTTGATTGCAAAGCTAGAGATTTTCAAGTTTGAATTGCAGGTATAACTCAGTAAGAACAAGGAATGAGTGTATGCCTTGGTTTGGTTGTTATAGTAATGAACTGAATATGAGGTTTGCAAAAAGTGATGATGGTACTGTGAGACAGATATGAAGCCGCAATGAAATGAAACTGGTTTTGGTGATGGGTTAAATATGTTGTTGTTGATATTCATTGAAGTGAGAATCTGAGATAGTTCTGAAGCTAAGGAGAAATGAAGAAAGGATGGATGATGTGTTAGCTATGGATGCTTTGTTGGCTCAATAATGGTTATATGAATGTATAAGTTTCAAATACAAATTGCAGGTGTTAGCAGGTTGATGGTTATGAGATACTGAATGCAATGAGATAGATGTATGCAAGGAAATGATATTGCAGGTGCAATGAAAAGTTGTAGTTTGTGTGTGGCGTAGCAGTCAGTCTGAAGCTGAAATGGAGTAGATCAATGCTAGGGAAATGAAATGGGGACATGTTGGTTTGATCTTTGAGAGGTCAAGTTGTTGGTAGATGCAGGGATATTTAGAAGAGATGTTGTTAATCGAAGTGAAGGGATTGTGGTTGTCTTTTTGCTTTTTGCTTGTGTGCGTGCAACTTGGTATATGTTTGTTGGTGTTGTTGGAATTGGTGGTTAGCTGCTTGACTGATCACAACTGTTCCGTCGGGAAGGTAAAGTAATTGCAACCCTGGACAACCTCATCAAGTTGCTTCCAACTTTGGAAACAACTTGACCAAGTTGCTTCCACTATTGGAGACAACCTGAGCTAGTTGCTTCCTTTTTTTGGAGACAACTTGAGAAAGTTGCTCGCACTTTTGGAGGCAACTTGAGCTAGTTGATTCCAGTTCCGAGGCAACTTGGTTCTGTTTTTGGGTCCATTCATTCATCGGAAATTATCTTATACCTATATCTTAGAGTAGTTGTGACGAATTTGTGGTGCAATGGTAACATAGGGTTGTGTTGAGTTGCTGATGATGGTTGTGCTGCTGATGCTCGTGCTTTAAAGTCAAGAGTGTAGATGAATGCTTAGGAAGTTGAGAAGGAACTCAATATGTATCCAGGCATTGAAAGCAGGACAAGAAGTTTTTACTGCTTGTGTGTTGCTGATGGTGTTTGAGTAGGGTCATGGAAGTGACTGCAACTATCGGCTCATGTTGCAAGTGTGCATAGACGGTTGTGGTTATGAAGCTGTTGCAGGTAGAGTTGCAGTAGCAGAGATGGAGGATGTGGTGTTGTATGGTGGTGGTTTGAATTGTTGGTTGAATACTGATGGTGTTGAGAACCTGTGGTGCAATGGTAGCACAACTGACTATATGTCAGAAGATGTGTGTTCGACTCACACTAGGTTCACTTATTTGTGTATAATTTTTTTTTTTTTTGGAGACAACTTGTGCTAGTTGCTTCCATATGTGGAGACAACTTGAGCTAGTTGCCTCCATTATTGAAGACAACTTCAGCAGGTTGCCTCCAGATTTGGAGACAACTTTCAGCAAGTTGCCTCTAGATGATGGTGGTGGAATTGGTGGTTGCTGGTGGTGATTGGTGGTGGTTGGTGGGTAGTGGTGGTGGTTGTCGGTGGTGTACAATGGCGTTGGTTGTCGGTGGTGGTAGTTGGCGGTGGTGGTTGGCGGCGGTGGTGGTGGTTGGCGGTGGTGGTGGTGGGCGGCGGAGGTGTGGTGGTGGTGGTTGGCGGCGGTGGTGGTGGTTGTGGTGGTGGTTGGTGGTGGTGGTTGTTGGTGGTGGTTGTTGGCGGTGGTGGACGGTGGTGGTGGTTCTTATTTTGTTGGGTTTTTTTTTTTTTTTTTTTGAATAGTTGTTAGTGGTAATGGTTTTGTATATACATTACACAAAAGAGGGTATTTTAGTAATGTATTATGCTTAGGGGTATTTGTAAAGTTCAAAAGGGTATATTTGCAATGGGTCTCATAGTAGGGGTATATAGATAATGTTCCCTTTTATTAATTACTATTTCATAACCTGATTTTGTTATCTTGTGAGCCCTCAAAACCCAATGTTTGGAGCCCCTATAATAGGTTTCAAAGTTAATTCTTAATCCATATTTGTGGGCTAGTTTCATGTATAATAACATAGATCAAGTTTTCCCTTTTCTTGTTATCGTGTTTGTCAAAGGCGAGATATTTAAAATTCTAATGTAAATCTTCTAGGGTTCATGACTGTTACGAAAGGAGACGACATAGAGTTTTAGCTTTTTTGTGGACACCGAGTTTTAGTTGTTTTTGAACATGTCTCAAGGATAATTTAGACCGAGTTAAAAACAAATATATAATGAAGCCTAGTTAACGAGTCAACCACGATTTTTGTGCTCCTCGGATCACTTTTTGCTCTCCCTTTAACAAAAATCTATATTAAATATATATACAATATTGAGAGTTCAGCTAGGTAAAGCCCTAGTATATATATAGATGTGTCTCTGATACTGGTTCTGGGGCGAATTTACAAATCTTTTTTGCTTTTCCAAAGAAACCACCACCAACACTGGGGATTCTAGAAAAAGTTGCATCTGCCATCGAAGAGGGAGTCCACCTATCCAAGGGATTGGAACTGAGTTTGATAAGGGGCTTAAAGTGATATAATCTGATTTTGTTTGATTAATTAAGGTGCAGATTTTCAGTTCACGCTAGGAATGTTAACAAGACATGTCTGGCCACGGAATGCAATTGTATACAAACATAGAACTTGGACACCGCTTCCCATCATACTGAGAGATTCATCATCACCAATTAAACGTAAGCCAACATATTTTCTAAGGGTCTTAAGTTTTAAATGAGTGGTAGTTAGTTAATGATAAATCTGTTATTGATGCCACCAACAAACACATGTTACACGACAACTCTAGTGGATTTTTTCCTAAATACTTAGTTTTGGGTTTCATTGTTCATCGTTCATAAGTCTGCATGACTAAAAATATTAGGTATTCGCATTAAGTTTCTTATAACTGTGACATCTTCGAATGGGAAGTTAGAAATATAAGTCAGAAGGGTTGATGAATCGACCAATTTTTTCAACACCTGGACTACATTTCCACCTTATTAAATCTAACTTACTCAATACGGTGTTTAAATGAATGATGGATACAAGTAGAACAATTTAAGCCCTGGGAGGGAGGATGCAGTCTTAGATCGTGTTTGTTTGCATCTGACTCGCGATCTGTATCTGAGTCAACCCCTAACTCGTCGCGAATCAGATGTCTGATCGTTTGTTTTTCAGTTTTGAGTTAGATCTGACTCGATCTCTGATTTAGACCTAACCCCTAATCCGGACAAAGTATCCCTGACTCATGAGACCAAACTACTAACTAACATTTTTTTAAGTCAGTTGAGTATCCGACTCAAAACAAACATATTGATTCAGGTCTGACTCAAATCCAGATCCATATTGATTTCACTCAGATCCAGACGACTCGGATCCAGATGAGTTAGGAGTAAACAAACAAGGTATTAGACTCCTAGTCTCCTACCGTAGTATATGTGCACCTCTATTTCAGATGTTGATAGTTCAATTTCTCCCCCACCTCTAGCTCTAAGAGCAATTCCTATGGCAATGGCCAAACACAAAAATTTGTTCAGCCAGGTGGATGGCCAAACTAGGTTTTCCACTATGGGAAAGCACTGGGAGTTAGAGTACTAGATGCGCGTCATTAAGAAAAACGGTGGCACTCAGCAGCAGAACGCTGGCGTGAAGGTGTCAAACGCTGGCGACAGGAAGGATGATTCTGCATCACGGACTGTGTCGCCGGAGGTTTTCCTGGTGACGCCAACCGGTAGTTTTTAAATTTCGAATTTCACATTTTCCCTCTATAAATTGCCGTAATCTTCAAACAATTCAGTACACCAAAATTCACTTAAATTTTCTCTTATAAAAATGGCTGAAAAAGCGATCACACTTTTCTGCGATGCAAAACTTGAAGTTGTTGTTTCTAAGATATGTGGGAGTTTTAAAAAGATTGAAAATTGTAAAAGGGAAGTGCAAGTTTTAGAAGTTGCTCCAAGAAAATGTTCCGCTAAAAGACAAAGAAAAGCTCTTGTTTTGAAACTTAACAACAAAAAGTTCAAAAACAAAGGTGAAACTGTCAAAGAGCGCGTTGAATGGAAAATACGTCAAATGAAGATAAACAGGAGGCCGAAACTTGTACTTGATTTTTATTAAAGTTTTTAATATTGTCGAAGTTTATATCTTGTAAAATTGGCAGTAATATCAATGAATGAAAATGTTTATATTTTAAAATAGATTTCCACTTTAGATTACGTGAAATTTATTACCATTTATTTAAACTTGCAAATAACATCAAAGTACATTTTAATAAACCACAACAAAAACATCAAACTATATCAAATCCAGCCACATTCTCTCTGTAAAGTTCATAGCATTCAAAATGCGTAAACTCTCTCCCGCTTTCTTCGGTAAACTTGGTCAGAGCGATGGTTTTCAGTTCTTCGTTGGATAATCCAGAATTGCTACGATGAACCATCCACAATATTTCCGTATAATGTTTGACTTCATTACTGATGAATGCAATTCTTAGTTCTAGGCTCCTACTATTTCTTATTGCTTCGTTCCACGAAAATACAAAATGTCCCAATACTCTTTCCCAGAAATGGTCATGGTTCATTGGTCTCGCCATACGATGTAACCAACATCGAACTAGAGCAACATCTTCTTCCATTGTAAATTCCGGCAGCGGCACTCGAGTGCAGTAACGATGTACTTGAGATGGACCATCTTTTAGAATTCTGAAACACGCTTCGAAACGAAAAGGCTTATCGTGAGCTTCCTCCCAATTATCAAGAGCTGCTTGGATCACTTCTTCTTCAGTTACACCGATGAACTTTTCTCGATCAATTTCCATTACCTGTTCAAGAAATGGCTGGACTGCAAGCCTAATATGCTGAAAATGAGCACGCAATTGACGAGCATCTCGGTTTCCTGGGTTTCCCGTCAATGAGACGAACATTGAAAACACGTTCTCCCAAAAAGAACTATCATGAGAAATAACAACACCAGTGATTACCCTATGAAAGAAATATGCTTTGCATAGAGTTATATCCTCTTCTTCGGTAAACTTGGGACCACGATTTCTAAGAGACATTTCTGCAAAGGAGGAGGATAGATATAAGAAAGAAGAAGAAGAAGATGTGATTTTGGAGATACAATGAATGAATGAATTTTATAGGATTTGAGAACGAAAAATTTGCCGTTGGAAATGGAAATTTAGCCGTTGGCGTTTGCTGTAAAGTCTCGGGCGACATTGGTAAAGTCGCCCAAGAATTTCCTATGAGCGCCCGTTTGAATTACCAGCGCCCAATTTCTATTATAAATTTCCAAACCAACCGATTTCTCTCTCATCATCCACCATGTTTTCTAAAGGCAAAGCGAAGCAAATATTATGTGTCGAAGCAAAAGAGGTTTGCCCATTATGTTTCATGGATAACCACGGTCTTATGCAATGTCCTTGGATGTATTCAAAGTGTCCGCAGGAAGGTTGTTCACGCATCAGAATGGTGATTGAATCACAACCGGAAAAGCTCAGGTATTTGCAATGTCAAGATCCCAATTGTCCAGAGGAACCACATATGCTAGATGATGCTATAAAGATTAAAAAAGAAGAAGAAGAAAAGATTGCAACAATGTGCAAAAACTTCAAACTTAAAGCCAAATTGAAGAAGGAGTTATTACACTGCAATCATTGTGGATATGGAAATCACGAATACAAACATTGTCCACAGAGAATCAGTTCATGCTCAAAGCCCGGTTGCAAGACTTTTATGCATTTGCGGACTTCTTCTGAAGAAGACACATATGGAAGGCATTTTTGGGAATGTCCCAGGTGTTTTTTAGTGGAGTGGGCTGATTGAAGTTGTAGGACAAATCGATTCACTATGGTATTATGTTATTTAATTTGTTGTTTGTTAGGTGTTATTATCTAAAACCATCAATATCAAGTAATTTAAATTTCACTTTGATTAAACATTGCACCATCAATTTCATAAATAAAAACATACTGCATTGAACAACCACATCATACATAAGAATAAAAGAAATACATTAAATTAAAACAACTACTACATATGCGTCAATTCTCAGCGGGTGGTGAAATTCCTAGGTTTATGTAGGGATCGTATCTGTTGAGCACCCTAAGAATGTTGAAACAAGCATGGAAGGCGAAAGGACGACCGCGGTGAGATGTTGGCCACATCGCTAGAGTTCTGGGCAACACTTCATGTTCGGCTTCACCGTTCAGCTTATTTTGGTGATTCAACATTAGTTGGGCGACAAACTCCAATACATTCGTTCTAATTACACTAAAACGATGGACCAATCCGTGAGAATCACGCCCATGGATGTTCCCAGTTTCAGTGGTGAACATTCTGCAACATTTGTCCCAGAAAGTGAACATCGAATCGGGTACATTACGCATTACAGCTTCTTGTGTGTGAAAAACAAAGGCTCTACAAATAGCTAAATCCTCTTGTTGTGAGAATCCAACACGAACTGTAGGAGGCATTTTGACAGTGAAGAAAGTGTAGAATGTGTGAATTTAGAGTTGAAAGTAGAAGTATTTATAGAATTCAAAAACTGTAGCCGTTGGATCAACAAGTTTTGCAGCCATTCAGATGGAGTCGTTGGCGCCATCGAGGCTGACGCTGGAGTCTCAGCTGAAGTCGCCAGCGTTAGCACCGAAAACGCGCGTTTTGGTTGAAAACGCGGGTGTCTTGTCGCCCGAGTTATTGGTCATGGCGCGCGTTCTTGCACCAGACGCGCGCCTACTGGAATGTCTCAGTGTTCAAATGAACAGATCTGTTCATTTGAACATCCATTTTCTTGGTTTGTTCATCCCATAGTGGGATCAAAATGAACAAACTTTAGGTTTGTTCCTTCCATAGGAACTGCTCTAAGTAGGTAACCAAGAAATAAACGAACAGAGAAACGGTATGGTTTAAGCAGTTAGGACAGCTTTTAGGAATTGATATACAAATACGGCAAAAAAAAAGACCATGCTGAACGAATGAGTCTCGTTTACAGCTACAAAGACAAAAGATACTTGTGTCTGGCATTTTTGGCAGTTAAACTAAGTCAAGTATTCGTTTTAGGCAATTCAAAATTGCAGTTCAAGCTAGGAATGAAAACAAGACATGTGTCATGTGTGTGGCCACGGACAAACATAGAACTTGGACACCGCTTCATATATCATACTAGAGTGATTCATCACCAAATAAACATAGGAGCAAACACAAAGTAGTAGTGTCTCGTGTAGGTAGGTAGTTGATGCCACCTCTAAACACATGCTACGCAGCAAACTCTAGTGGAAATCTGTAAAATATTAGTTTTGGGTTTCCTAGTTTCATCTGGTCTGCTTTGACTAAAACTCTTAAAGAAAATTGGGCATTGGCATCTTCCAATGGAAAACTAGAAACAAAAATTAATGCTTCAAAGAAAAGAAGAAGAAAAAAAAGGTCTAATGGATCACCCATTTTTTCAACACCTTGGCTACATCTTGGACCTATAATTATAGCCTAATATGTTAGATAAAAACAGATTTTTTTTTTTTTTTTTTTGAGAAGTAACAAAGATGATTGTGTTGATGGTAAGATTATCTTAAATTCTCTCATGGATTGGATATATGTCACAACACAGAGAAAGAGTCGTCGATGTCGAGGGATGTATACCCCTAACGACTCTATAAAGTCGTCAATGTATTGACACCAAAAATGACGACTCAAAACCTCGCAACTTTTCGAGGTTATGAAAAATCGTCAGAGTAATATGATATCTGCGACGACTCAAACCCTGCAACTTTTCCGAGGTTATGAAAAATCGTCGGGGGTAATATGATATGCCACGGCGACTCTTAGCTTGGGTCACAAAGAGTCGTTATTTTGTGTGTCTATTCCAAGACGACTACGAAAAATTTTGGAGACGAGAGAGGTTTGTTTGTTTTTCACCTAGGGTCGTTGACCTTTAAAAAAGGGTCGTCCATAGAGGATCGTCATAGATTTCTATATTATGTTAACGACTCTATAATTATAGCCTAACTTACTCCATAAGGTTTCTGCATTGTTGTTACAAGTTACAACCAGTAAAATCAAAGCGTAGGGGATTCAAACCTATATGCATTGCAGCCTCTTATTTCAGATGCCGATAGATCAACCATCTCAGGGTTGCTTGAGTTGGCAGAGCCCGACTCTCGAGGAGGAGGTCGGGAGTTCGAATCGTGCTCAAACATTGGAGTACTCGTGTAATTATACTAACTTTACTTTGGGGTTTAGGGGTCGAGTTTGCTCGGTTTTATCAGTTCGGTGGAGGGCCTATGCCTAGTTTCAAAAAAAAAAAAAAAAAAAAAAAAATGCCGATAGATCAATTTCTCCCCACCTTTACCCGTAGGTAGGTAAACTTATCATCAAAAAAAGCCAAAAATAATTAAACGGTTTAAGCTATCAAGACAAATCTCAAAATTTTATCAGTTTCTGCAAATACTGCGTAAAAAGGCCAAGTTGACCGAGTCTCATTAACTAGAAGAGAAAAAATTCCAGAACTCCATATCACATCCTCCATTTGTCTCCTCCGCTATGGAAAACTTTGGTTTTCCCATAGAAATTCCAAAGCATACACATCATGGCCATGGATGTCAGCATCAAACACAAATATATATACATACACTCTGGATACACCTGAATACCCCAATACTTACGTTAAAACTCTGTCTCCACCGCGTGTATAAAACAGTTGCAATCTTTTTACTTGTTCTTTATTGACGCGGTATCAACACGACTTCTGCTTCTTATAGTCTTTTTCCACCTTCCCAAAAAATTCCATTTCTCTCTGAAGAAAAACATCAATACTCTCCCTCTCCATTTCTCATCAAAACAGAGAAATAATGTTGAGATTATGTTCAAGGCCATTAGAGAGATGTTTTGGAAGTATAAGAAATGATGTGTTATTATGGCATACGGATTTAAAACAACATGCTTCTGGTGATTTCTCAATTGCAGTAGTACAAGCTAATTCATCACTTGAAGATCAAACTCAAGTATTCACATCACCTTCAGCTACTTATATTGGTGTTTATGATGGTCATGGTGGTCCTGAAGCTTCTCGTTTTATTAATACGCATCTCTTTGGTCATCTCCACAGTAAAGTTTCTTCCTTTTATACTCATTTTTAATGAAACCCTTTATGTTAAAAACCCTAATTAATTTTTGATTGTTTACTGTAGAATTGGCTTCAGAACAAGGTGGGTTATCAACTGACGTGATTAAGAAAGCTTTTGGTAATACTGAGGAGGAATTTTTGAGAATTGTTAAGAGATCATGGCCTGCTAGACCACAAATGGCTTCAGTTGGATCATGTTGTTTGGTTGGAGCTATTTCTGATGATGTATTGTACGTAGCGAATGCTGGTGATTCTAGAGCTGTTCTTGGTAAGAAAGGTTCTGGAGGGAGGAGGAGTAATCCTGTTGTTGCTGAAAGGTTATCGATTGATCATAATGTTGGTGTTGAGGAGGTTAGGAAAGAAGTTGAAGCACTTCATCCTGATGATTCTCATATTGTGGTTTATGTTAGGGGAGTTTGGCGAATTAAGGGCATAATTCAGGTATGCAATTCTTTTGTTAAATTGCTCATTTTGTGTGATTGAATCATGTTAGGACGAAGCGAAATGATCTATTGAAATCATAAGTGAGTTTGTTGCACAATTGAGTTTACTGAATTAAATCTGTTAAAATGTTGGACAGAATTCTAGGATTTATCGGCGAAATTGGCCTGGAATCATCTTTTAGACTGTAGTGATTGGTACACTAGTTTTAGCAGATGAAACACAACAAGACATTGTTTCTTCGGTAGAGCGGTCGATAAGCATTGACAGGTTCTTCTAAACACTAACAGATTTAGAAACATGTGTAGTTTGTTCTGTCTCAAATTTGATGTTGTCTAATGAGTGGTGATCTCATTCTGGAGTCAGTCGGTAACTCCTCGTGAGGGAATCTTAGGTCTTGTCTGTTACACATTTTGTTGTAAAGAGTAGATTTTATCAAAGTATGTGTTATAAATGTTCCGAACAAGTACAGTGGTCTGCTTATGTAGAGTGTAGGTTATATCAGAAGGTAGAGGGGATACCTTTCTTTTCCCCATGGGTAAGTGTTAAACCTTTATGGTCTAGTTTAATCCAAATTGAAAGGAAGTCTGATAATTGTGTAAGATGTTCCTAAAGGATAAGTCATAAACAGTGGGTGAATTTAAATCTTTCTCGTGCAATTTAGTACTAGTTGAGAGGAAGTCTGATAATTATCTGAGATGTTCGTAATGGATAAATGATGGATGCAACATGGTAGCTGAATGTTAGTAATGCATCTTTTTTCTGGAAGAAATTTCATTGTTTTTCCTGCCTACCCACCCCCCACCCCAACACCCCCACCCCACCCCACCCCACAGGAGAAACCATTTTTTATTTTTCTTATTCAAATGATTTCTTCAGCAGGAAATGTGCGCGACAAAGTCTTAGTCAACTATTAGTCTATTAGCTTCATGTGTCTACTCCAACCAAAAGAAACCGTGTTATTCACATTCATTAAAATATCACAGAAGAACTTATTCCTATCATAGTTGAAAAGCAGTATTCTTAGTGTTAATGAATCATTACTTTACCTTAATGACAAATTCCAGCCAACTCTTTAAAAGCAAAGGTTGAAAGAGTTAACTTGCAAACTTTAATCAACTTTATGACATAATTCTTGAAGTGAAGAAGCCATCTTATAGTTGCTTGACCTTTTCTCTTTTGTTTGGAAATTCTGGTGAAGCATTCTACCTTTCTTTGTTGGTCTGTGGTTTCTTATTCTTATTCACCATATCTTAGTCTCTATCTTTATCTTAGTTTTCTTTTGTGCGAATAGGGAAGTACACTATCTTTCATTATTCTCATGACTCAGATCTATCTGGACAAAAGTGTAGATTTAGCTTCCTTTTCTGTATCCATCTTTTATCAAGAGTCACATGCTGTGCCTCACTTTTGATCCAGCAAGGACCAAATGGACTTCCAATAATTACATGAGATACACGGCATGGCATAATTCTGTGACTAACTGGCCAATTTGTATAAGATTTCTTTTGAATATCAACTTTCCATTGGATTTCTGTACCTTGTCAGACTTGACCTTTTCTCACTATATGATGTGCATATTTGCTAGATAACCTTAGTGGTTTCCTTCCCTTTTAAATTTTAACATGGGATGTGGGCCTGAAACCTTCTCTCTTCTTGAGCTAGAAATATTGTCACATGTAGAGTCATATCTTGTCACTAGTAGTAACAACCTCTGGCTTAAATGCCCTTATAATTAGTGGATCACATGATATCTCAGAATTTTACACGACGAATACCAACTTAAATTAATTCCTATTATGTTTGCTAAAGAATTCGCGCAGATATTTGTAATCCATTTATAAGTAATAATTTGTGATGCGATCATTTGCTTGACAGTTAACTTGTTTTTTATGCCAGGTGTCAAGATCCATTGGAGATATGTATTTGAAGAAACCCGAGTTCAATAGGGATCCTCTGTTCCAACATTTTGGATCGCCTGTTCCTCTAAAACGAGCTGTGATGACAGCAGAACCCTCAATTGAGATTAGAAAGATAAACCCTCAAGATTTATTTTTGATATTCGCTTCAGATGGACTATGGGAGCAGCTTACTGATGAGGCAGCGGTAGACATTGTTTATAAAAACCCAAGACGGGTAAGCATACTTTCTTAAATCATATCTTGTCCGAGCCCATTTTGTTAGCTACATTTAGTACTATGAGTTATCATGGTATTGAACGTTGTTACTTATTTGGCAGGGTATAGCAAAGAGATTAGTGAGCGCTGCCCTACAAGAAGCTGCTAGAAAGCGAGAGATGAGATATGAAGACATAAAAAGGATTGAAAAGGGTACACGTCGGCATTTTCATGATGACATAAGCGTAGTAGTGATATATCTTGATCAACACCAACAACAACATGGTAGCCGAAGTGGCAGATTTAGAGGACATAATACAGTTGATTGTACTAATGCCCCAGTCGATATTTTCTCTCTTAATGCAGAAGAGGAGGAAGAGGTTCCACTTCATTTAGGCTCCTGAAGGAAGTTTGTCGGTAGAAAAAGTATGATACACCGTCTAACTGCTTTGTGAATAACATAAAGGTATACATATATAAAAATTTGAACCTAGTAATATATTAAGGACATATCATAATGAGAGACTTTAGATTGACATCCAAGTAAGTTTTTGGTTATGGGGGTGGTTTAGTGTACATAAATCAGACAGGGAGGGGTGTTCTTTGATCCAAGCTGGGGGTGGACTTGAAAAATTGAGTTCTGACTTTGTTTTTGTGTTGTTTTCTCTTTATGAACCTTTTGTTTTTGGTAGTGTTTCAGAAAGAGACAATTTGAATTGTATCTTGCAGATTACACATCTTGATCTTGGGTTCCGCATTTTGTAGACATTGCAGTATTTGTTATTTTGCTTTTTGTTTTGCAGAAGATGTCTGTGCCAGAGGGCCAGATTTGAATCACAAATGTTTCTCCTTGTCTAGAAACGATTTCAGTGATCACTACTGTCACTGTGCCTATTTGGATGGTGAAGGAAGTATACCGCAAACATGAAACCTTACGTCCATTTGTTTTATCATGGTCGTTAGGTGCATGGAGGTATAGCTCGTGTAGTTAAATATGCGGGAATGTATAGCCTGTTCGAGGAGGAAAATTGAGCAGATCTTAGCATATAAGCTCTTTAGCCATTCTTTGACCGTAATTCTGATGAAAATGTCTCGTTCTTAACACAAGGTTTTCGTGGGGAGTAAACTGCTATAAAGCGCCTCTGCCAGAACTTGACTGTGAAACGCGCCATTTAGAGGATTAGCCATTTTCCTTTTTTTTCCTTTTTTTTTTCTTGACTGCGAAGTGGGAAATGCTTAATCTTATATTGGGCGCTTGGTCATGGAGTATAGACTATCGGTTGTGCTTGTGCAGACACACCGTGAAGATATCACCGAAAACACACCGAGTGAGAGAAACCCTTGGGACCCACCAGGAAAAAAATAAGGGTGGGGTTTTGATTTACGGTGGACCCCAGGATTTTTGTGTCTTGCGGTGGATTCACGGGATTTCATCCCGGTGAATCTAGACTTATTGATAGACTATAGAGAAGTAACCTATTATAGGGGTTGATGATTCTATTGGAGTGGCTGAACCATGATAATTATGTCTACCAAATTGGTTAATAATGTCTACCAAATTGGTTAGGGGGTGTCCTAGTGTCATGTTAAAGGTCTAAATTACCTTTCCATTTTTAAAAGGATTAAATTACCCTCCTATCCATTCAAACCTATAAATATAAAAAAAAATCAAAATTCTTTGATAATCATCGTCAAATATATTTAAACCTTAAAAAAAAAAACCTAAAATCAAAAAATAAATAAAAATGATTGCAGATGGAGTTACGGTTGGTTATTCTTAATTAACCAACCGTAACTATGATTTCTGAAAATGTTACGGTTGGTGATTGAAGAACTACCAACCGTAAACCTAAAAACTATTTGGAATATCCAGTTACGATTTATTTTGTAACCGTACAAATATTTACGGTTGGTTTAAAAATCTTGAGCGAAAATAATTTAAGTTTTTGTTTGATTACGGTTGGATTTGACTTAAATGTTATCAACCATAAACAGTTACGGTTGGATACTAGCCATCAACAAACGAACCGTAACTTATTTACGGTTCGTCTCGCAAGACAAAAATCCAACCGTAACTGGTTTGTGATTGGGTTTTCCCAATTTTAACCAGTTACGGTTGGATGTTCTTCAGATACTAACCGTAAATGGCCGCGACGGTTGGCTTCTATGGCTAATTGCAACCGTAAATGGCCCTACGGTTGGCTTCTATGGTTAATTCCAACCGTAAATTGCCCTGAAATGGACATTGAATCTAAGAGATAAACCATAGTAGGACCTCCATCGTGGGGTATCTGTAAAATATGGTTTCTCTATCATATAGAGATTCGCCCACCTCCAATTTGCCACTGAAATCACTCATTTTGGTTGAGTAAATCAAAATCTAGGAATTTGAAATAAATCTCAAAAAAAAAAAAAAAAAAAAAAAAAAAACTCTCTATTTTATCTCTCCACCAAACCTAACTCTTAATCTGATTTAATTTTTCACTAAGTATGAAAAAAAGTTCATTAATCTAGTGATTAGCTAATTAAATTAGCAACATTAACAAAATAAGGGCTTTTTAGCCATTATGAAATTATATAGATAAGGGGTTTTTGAAATTACTAACTGGTGAGCCTTTTTGTCCTATTATATCAGCCCATGTAGTTATATAGAGAAAGCTTTCGGGGTAATTTGCGTTACCTCCCCCGTAAAGATTGGTATTTTGCATTACCTCCCCTACAGAAATAAAATTAGCAAAACCTCCTCTCGTCAATAATTCTGTCTATTCCAAGTTAGCTGACTCGGCACTAACTTACACGTGGTTTTTATTTTTTTGGGATAATTTGCGTTACCTCCCCTGTAAAGATTGGTAATTTGCATTACCTCCCATACAAAAAACCACATGTAAGTTAATGTTGAGTCAGCTAATTTGGAATAGACAGAAATATTGACGAGAGGAGGTTTTGCTAATTTTGTTTTTGTAGGGGAGGTAATGTAATTTACCAATCTTTACGGGGAGGTAACGCAAATTACCCCGAAAGCTTTCAAGGAACATGTCATTTGGCTCACTACCCCCATTTTGAATTCTCTCAGCTGATGTAGTAACTCTGTCACTAATTGCACGCGCTGTATCCCGAGTTTGAAACAGCGGTACGTTCCTTTCCAATGCCAAATTTAGCAATTTGAATTCACGGGTAGTATCAGGTGAGTTTCACCTTATTTCACTGTGAGTATTTTTTTTTTTTTTTTTTGGAAAAGGAGGTTTCCCTCGTATCATATATAAAGGAGCACCGTTTACTCCATAAGGAGAGTTACGGTGAATCATTACATCATTGTTCCATGCCTGGATATTCAGATAAGTTAAAATTGCTCTTAGGCTATTTCCTGTCCAGTTATGTCTAACAGAGTATTTGTTACAAAAGACGGCAAGTTTTGCTGCCCATATTATGTCTACTCTCATGACTAAAATAAAAGAATGAACTGTAAAGTTTATAACATGATGTATTGTGTCGTCAAGATCTTGATTGACCTTGTATCTCCGTTCTCTTGATTTAGCATACATTTCTGTCAGTAACATAAGAGTCGGTTGAGAGTCGCTTTTGAAAGTTATAGAGTGTCCACTCCAATCAGTAGCCCATTTGAAAGCCGCTTTTGCCCCTTCTAGCTCTAGTTGTTCTCTGCTTGTACAGTTTACGGGGAGACCTCTTGCTTCTTTGACGTTACCTGAATAATCACATAAAGTTAGTCCAATACCAGCCATAGAGTCTGCATTCATCATTGTCAATGCTATATTTATCTTAAAAGACATATCTCCTGAATGTCTTTCCATCTGTTGAGTAGTGATTGCCAGGTTCTCATCGTTGAAGGGATTGTAGTACAGATCCTGTATAACGTTGCGGCCTGGAGTATCCATATATGCTTTGTACAAAACGTCCCTTCATAACTTCATTGTGGAGGCGCTTTGTAATCTCAAAGTCTCTGAATACATGATAACTACACTTGAAGCATCTGCTGTATGAGATGGCAACAATCTAAAATAAAATTATACAAAAGATTCTTATAATAATTTGAGAGATGATATCTGTTCTTCGACAGTTCTACATCAAGAGTCCTACCAACCTAATCAGAAATAGTTGCTGATAAACTATGGATACCCCACCACCATTATTCTCAATAATGCGAAGTTGGAAACCATTTCCAAATATAACGACAAAGTTGGTTTATTGGTGCCTTGTCCCTTTCTGTTCTTCCCATCAAGATCAGGTATTTTTATATTTTCTTTCCATTTTCTATTGTTTTGAGTTCGGTACATGATGTGTCGTGAACTCGTGACTTGTGTCCGAGACACTGCACTTGACATATCACCCCCCACCCTTATAAGGCTGGCTCTAATCGTCACCCAAGATTCAAGCTGAATGTTGGATCCACGTCACCAAAATGCATCAACCGGGCGCAGTGGGGATCCAAGAATCTATCTCGATACGCAGTTTGAAGATTCGTAGCATGCAGATTGGAACTGCGTATTATAGGAAAACTCAAAAGCGCAGTTGCTAATTGCGTATTGACCGTGTTGACTGGTCCACGCGCAGATTGAATAAAGAATACGCAGTTTGAAACTGCGTATTGACCGTGTTGACCGGTCAAAGCGCAGTTTCAAACTGCGTGTGGAAGAATATTCTCTTAAATTATTCTCTCGATACGCATTTAGGAATCTGCGTGTGATGCTTTTTCAAGACGTTAGTTTCAAATCACTGCGTACCTGGGTACTTCCAACTTGGATCCAAGTCGAACGCAAAGACTCATTCTGGATCCAAGCTACTGTTCACCCATTAACGACACTTCTACAGTTGCAAATCTTGGATCTTGGAGGCCGTAAGAGCCAGCCTAAGGGTTCTTTCTTTTCTTTTCTATTTTTTCTAAAAGATCATTCCACCGCAGTACACCAAGTTTGCTCACACTAGTTCAACACCAACAAAGATTATCATCCCAATTACAACAAACAAGGAGTATCATCGCATGAAGTATACTAAGAAGAACAGGGGCAAAGGCTACAACTATTTTAATCAAAGGCGATATCACCGCACCAAGAGAAACTCGAAACTACAAGAATAGAACGCTACAACAAAAAGGAAGAAAAACACAACAAGCACAAAGAAAAGCGAAGAAGAGAAGAATTTAGAATACAAGAATAGGTGTTTTGTCACTAGTTTTGTTTTGTTTTTTTTAAGAATTCTTTTCTTTTCTATATTTTATTTTAAGAAAATTCAGAATTCATTGATACACTAATTTAATTTAAAATATTATTGGCCGAGTTTACCAAAATAGTAGTCATCTAACACGAGGGAGCAGGAGTCCTCCTCGTATTAGTTTCTTTAGGAGTTAAAATCTCAATTGAGATCACGGTTACCTTGTTTGACGAAGGTATACACGACTGTATTATGCACAAAAAAGAAACCTGGAAATTTTGAATCTTTCATGTTTCTTCCAAAATGGCTTTGCTTTGCCGGGAAATGGTAGCATGATTCCTATTCAAGTTGTCTATCAGCCTTTTTCAGTCTCCTCCATGTTGAATTAGAGATGTTTGGATGCATCTTGAGGAGTAGTTCCTCAACTTTTAAAAGCATTAAAAAAAAAGGCTTTTTACAAAAATAGGCCTGTTTTTTTTTGTGGTTTTCAAAACTAGGCCTGTTTTTTTATTTATTGCAAAACTAAGCAAGTTTTGACCAAAAGTGATGGATGGAAAGTTAGCACCGTTAGCTATAACTAAAAAGACCTAAAAGTCCTTCGAATCGTTGATGTAATTTTCTATCACTGAGTTAACTCGGGTAAATCAGCATGGACTTTGTACATGTGGACTCGAGTATGCCAGGTAGACTTTTTACACGTCACCAATTTCAGATTCATATTAGCAACAAAGACACATCTTTATCTTCACTGATCCATTAATCATAACCATGAGAATCAACAACATGACCACATCAATTCAGACTCAAACCCATCTGCATCTCGTACACAGACTCAATCCAAACCCAATTTTCGGCAGCTTCACATACACTAACCCAAAACACCAGCGACAACCATGCTGCACAATCATCCATTCATGCCTGCAGCACCAGACCAAGGCATACAACCACCAGTTTTGCTGTCTTAAATCACCACTAAGATCAACCACAAACATCTTTTACTGCAATCCATTTGTGCAGTTTTGCAGTCTTAAATCCAGACAAACCATTCTGCACATTCAAACTCTATATCATCATCAATCTACACTACTTAGAACTCGAAAACATTCATTGTGTATTGCCATTGCCAACGGCAACAACAGACTTTATTTCAGTGATTTCCTTGCTGAAATCTTTACTAAATCTTCTCATAACTGCTAAATTACAATCAAGCTCAGCTCTTCAATACCCAATTTCAATGGCCACCAACTCACTCAATGGCGGCAGAATTCCATCTTCTTCTCTGACTTCTCAGCTTAGAGTTGTTGTCTAAATCCATCTAAACTTCCCAGATCTTTTAATTCTTTGTCTTTCACTTCAAATCCACTTCATTCAACCCACAGTAATCAAGGACTGCAGTTCACCTTCCTTGGTTGTTTCTCAGCTAAAACTTCTGTCACAAGCCCATCTAGACCACCCATATGGGATTCATACTTTACGGGCTTGAAATCTTGGCACTGGCAGCAGGACCTTGGTTTAATGCCTTCGCTTGTAGTTCAACTAGAACTTGACCCCAAAGCCACTTTGACTCGAACCAAAGAATCCTTGGCAAACCAGGCAGAAGTAAACTGGTTTAAGCCATTCTACATACAACCTGCGGGCAGTTTATTGGTGCTTCACAGATGAATTCCATCTTGATTTCTAAGATCATTTCTATCTCTTTCCTGCACAATACAAATATAGCTCAACCTCATGTCTTTGAAGCGCTCATAAATCTTCATAGATAACTACCAAAACTTGACGGCAGTAGCTTGACTTATATTACGGTTACTCTTGATCTTCTCATAACTCGATGTATACTCGAATCCATTAGAATATCCCCACCATTCTCAGCTCTTGTAGCACAACACTTCAAACATAGCCAATGCACTAGAAACAACAACAAACAACACCAATACTGTCGATAATTTTGTAGATTCATAACCTCTTTTCCAGCAGTTCATCTGCTCTCCGTGTAATTGGATTCAGCCTTTCTACAAAAACCCTGTGTGCAGTTTACTGGTGCTTCACGGATGAACTTCATCTTGATTTACTAGTTCCTCCTCCAAATTCAGATACCCAATCATAATTCTTCTCTTTTTCAACTGCTCAACCGTTCTCTGATTCCATTCCCATAAAACCTTTGAATTTCAACCCAAATTTTTAAAATCAGAACATCAACTCAAAACCTAACATCCATAACCATCAGGAATTCGTCGCCAGTTCCTTGCTACAAATCAAATCTGATGAGAACCCATGTCTTCTAATTCATTCAAGACTCTAGTACTTCCACTGAAATTCTTCTGTTCATCACCATGAATCAATAGAAATATCTTTGAATTTGACCCAAATTTTAAAATGAAATTCTTCTGTTCATCACCATGAATCAATAGAAATATCTCTTTTCTTAGCTGATTTCTCGTCATCAGAGTAACTTCATTCAGCACTGATATTTAACAGCAACAGAAATTCTTCAATCTGCTTTTGAACCCTCATCTCGATCCCTCCCTGAGTTCTCACGATTCAATTCGATTCCAATTTTGGTAGCAGGTACTTCAACCAAACGCTCTCCTCTTGAGTTGGAATAGAAATGACACACGTGGGCGAGATTAACTATGCTTGTGACACACGTACAGAAAGGGCAGTTAAGTAATCTTACCACATCCATGAAATCTCCCTATATGATATTTTGGCGAGATATTGACGGGTCAACGCCATAAATTGACCGAGATAACAAAAGTGGATGGAATCCGTTTAAATTGCCTAGTTTTGCAATAAATAAAAAAACGGGCCTAGAAACGAAAGTGAGGGTCCAAAACAGGCCTAATTCTGCATATAATCCAAAAATAATAAATTAGAAATTAGATTGGCAACAAAATTTAAAACTAATTAACGGAAGTAAAACAATTAATTTTTGTGAAGCAATTTTCTTTTATTCTAACCTTGGGATTGATTTTACCAAAGTCCAAACACTCAGTGTGTGTCTTAAACCCAACTACCAGATCTTTGTTTAGATTGACGGATGATGTATATAGCTTCATGATTGTGTTAACATGGACTTGGTCATCCGTAGTTAAATTTCAATGTGTTTTTTTCTTTGGTTGCTGGCAATTTTTGGTGGAAGAATGAAAAAAAAAAAAACTGGCTAAATTGGGGCATACTATGATTAATTTGGGCCTACGACTAAAAAACAAAAAGGGTCATTAAGAAGTAATCTCTAGAAACCCCTTATCCTCCTATTTATGTTAATGGATAATATGCTCTTATTCATTAGTGATGATTAATTAAGTTAGTATTAGTGAAATTAATTAGTGTTTGAGTTTGATTATAGTGTTAGGAGAAATTCATTTCCTCTTTTAAGGTTTGGAGGGAAAGAAGAAGTACAGGGAAAAAAGAAAAAACTAGGAAAATGAAACTTTATAGTGACGATGAAGACTCTAGTAGTGATGAAGAAGTGGGTGCATCAGATAATCATGATTTCGATCCTACCGAATTGGATAATTTGTTGAATGAAGAAGAGCATGACAACCAAAGAATGCTTGAGGATATTATTCAAGCACAAGAACAATATCTCCGGGAAGAAGAAGGTGATAATGCTTCAAATAGACAGGTATGAGTTGTAATGATCCACAAACATCTATTTGCATGTCTAGATAGCCCACAAAGGAAAAAAAAATTCAAAATAAATTCTCAGAATCGGTTTATTCGATATCACCACATAAACCGATTCTGGATAAAATCCCCAAATTGGGTATCATAATCGGTTGTTGTTCATCACCATATAATCCGATTGTAGTAAATTTTTGGCGCGATGGGTACGTGACCAAAATCGGTTTTTGTTGGTGATGTACATATAAGGGTGCACACGGTACGGTTCGGCTCGGTTCTTGCCGAGGCCGAGTACCTGTACCTCCCTAGCCTCGGTTCCTATTTTTTGGACCGGTACCTGTACCTTGTACCTCAGTTCCGGTACTAATCGGGACCAGTACGGTACCAGGGACGGTTCCGGTACTAGTCTCGGTCCTTAATTTTTCCAGGCAAATTTTTTTCTGTTAAGAACCTGTTTTAAACAATATATTAAGAAATATCTCAAAGCACAATACATAACAACTAACAAGTAGCAATAATACTAGCAAAGAAAAGTGCCAAATACCAAGTCTTGAAAAACTGAAAAAGTAACAAGTAGCAAAAGACTGACAGACACGGTCACTCTCACTCACACACAATTAAACAATAGTCTTACTGGAGACAAAAGTAACAAGTAGATCAGTAAGAGCAACTAGCTATACTATCTCTAGTCCAATAACAGAGTTTCGGTAGCTCCAAACTTCAGCAACTAATCAAGATTACCTGCAACAATACACTTGATCAAGTGATCAATGCACAAAACAAGAAAGAAACATAGATCAGCAAAACATGAAATGAAAAAATGAAGCAACCAACGTGTTGAATCTTTATCAAGAATTTAATCAACTTGAAACACAATAAAAACCATGCTATATTGGCAATGGCAGCAAGGTCAATACTCAACTTACGAAGAGGTGCCAAAAGAGTGTAAGCTTAAATAAGATGTTAAAAGAAAAACAGTACATGAGTGATGAGATGAGTCTACCAAAGGGGATGCCACAAAACATTTACCACAAATTGGGCTTTCTACAGCTAAAACAACTATTCATTGTTAAACATTAACACGCGCAATCTAATATTTTCATTCCAAAGATAAGACAGATGAGCCGACGAGCTATAAGAAGTCAATCAGCCAATAGAAGTGTTTGAAAAAAGGATTCATAGACGGAGGTCCAGCAGTTTGATGACAGACAAGCTGAGTAACTACCTCCTGGTGGTACGCCTGTAAAGATGCTAATCCAATTTTCTATGACAGGTATAAGCTAGAATCTAATGTATGTTTTAGATGTTAAGCACCCGATATTTGTTGAACTAAAACTCTTAGTACTAACTACTATACAAATACTTAAAATGTATGATCGCCTTTAAACGCATGCAAACAGAATCCACTCACCACTTATACAATGCAATGACCCTTATTCTTCCCAAGCTCGATATCCATTCTAAAGCACCAGCCACATTAATTCAAACCCTAATTAATTTCATCCTTAATTAAATCCAATCTAACAGATTCAAAAACTAAGCTTCCATCATAAAAAATCATTGTGTAAATCATACCAACCAAAATTGCATTTTTTCTCACTTTAACCTTCAAAAGTTCTCAAATTTAATAGATTACACAGATAACACCAACCATGAACAATCCAACAAGTAAACTTCATATACCACACATCAAAATCACCCAAATCATTCAAAAATCAATATAATTATCAAAATCAAACCCTAAAACACACAGATCGAGCCTCAAATCTACACAAAAACCATTAAAAATTCAAAGAGTTTCAGAAATTAGACCTGCTGAGCAAGAAGTAGGAGGATCTTTCTGAAGATTTCGAGTACCCAACAGATAGATCGATCACTCCTCAGTCTAAATTTAACTGAACACACAAAAGGAAGAAAATAATCAAAATCAAAATAAAAAAATTTATAGAAACATCACAATCATAATCAAAGAAATTAGTTACCTGTTGCGGACTTGTTGTTGAATGAATCAAACAAACAAAGATGGTGGCGTGTTCTTATGAACACGGTGATGGAGGAGGAGGAGAGCGACGAAGAAGAAGAACTGAAGAAGGAAAAAAAAAATGAAACACTTCTGCTTCTAAACCCTAGCCTCATTTCTATATATATTAGAAATCTACCACCCTCAGATTATATCTAAATCTAACGTTCAATATTGATCGGTACAATCGGTACGGGACGGCACGGGATTGGGTAGGACCGAGTACCTGTACCTCCCTAGCCTCGGTTCCTATTTTTTGGACCGGTACCTGTACCCCTTCCTCGGTTCGGTACAAAAACAGGTACGGTTCCACCGGTTCCGGGACGGTCCGGTTTTTCGGCTCGGTTCCTGTGCACCCTTATGTACATATGCCGATTTCTTCACTTGGATGTTCACGTAAAATACACTAAGTTCACAATCGGTTCATTTATGTATATATGTAATCCGATTGTGGAGACGAAATGATACAGGAATATAGATGACGAAAATCGGATTACATGTTATACAATGTGAACCGATTGTGAAATATGGAAATTTTTCTTTGCAATCATCAAGTCCTTAATCGGACTTTATAATTGCTCATATAATCCGATTCATGTTAATCGATTATCTTGACTGTGACACATAA
This sequence comes from Papaver armeniacum, assembly GCA_023531295.1. Lineage (NCBI taxonomy): Eukaryota > Viridiplantae > Streptophyta > Magnoliopsida > Ranunculales > Papaveraceae > Papaver > Papaver armeniacum. The sequence continues at coordinate 62,300 of JAJJWW010000353.1, forward strand.
ACCGATTCTAAATCCTCAACTTGTCGATATATGTTGTAGATTGTTGCGGCGTTCGACGAAGATCAACCCAAAGCCGTATCTCTGCTGGGTGCTAATACCTCTGCCCACTATTTCACCGATTTGGAATGGAAAGAAATAAATGATGCAAAGCAATGGTTTTATAGACAAGGGCATAGAGATCAAATGCACATTAATTTTAGGTCGTCGTTCAAAAAAAGATCGTTTGGAACTTGTTTGTCTGAGAGGTGGAAAGAAAGAAAGTCAATGGGAAAAGGACAGACCGTACGCGAAGAAGACGACAAGGGAATACATTACTAAATCAAAGAATTATGGTTGCCCGTTTAAGATTATAGTTAATAGACCCAATGGACCCAGTGGTAAGGTATACAAGCTCGATAAAGTGATGAATGGTTGTCATAATCATGATGATCCGGAATCTCTTATTGGACACGTGGCTGTTTGTGGGTTGAAACCGCATCAATTGGAAATGGTAAGGTCGATGAAAGCGTGTAAACCAAGTGACATCCTTAGGAAGATTAAGGAGGATGATAAGGATAACTTGTCCACTTTTAGGCAAATTTACATGGCAAGAGAAGCCTTTAGGAAGAGGGAATGGGATGGTATAGCGGTTATGGAACAATCTCAGTGGTTAGCCTATCAACACGGATACACAATGAGGAAGCAGGTATTGGAAGGCAAAGTGACTCGTATTTTCTTGGCGCATCCGGAGATGATCAAGTTGGCCCAATGATTCTATCAAATTTTGTTAATAGATTGTACTTACAAGACCAACAAGTACAACATGCCGTTGTTAAACATAGCTTGCCATACTTCCGACAAGCAAACTTTCACGGTAGCATGGGGGTTTATGGATCGGGAGAATGATACGAGTTTTACTTGGATGCTAGAGACCTTGAAGAAGATATACCGTGGCGATCAAACTCCGAGAATCATAGTAACGGATAAGGACCAAGCACTAATGAATGTCATAGGAGTGGTTTTTCCGGACGCTAAGCATTTTCTTTGCACATGGCACATACAATGCAATATTAGAAGCAATTGTAGGGGTCATATCCAAAGGCCAATGCCACAAAAAGGTACCGCTCGTGAAAAGGAGGAAGATGAGCGTCTTCAAAAACTAACCCTGGAACAACGAGGGGAGGAGAAAAAGAAAAGAAAAGCATAGTATGAAGAGAATGTGTTACTATGGAAGGCTTTTCAAAATCATTGGGATTTAATGGTACACTCAATGTCTGTGGCCGAGTTCGAATCTTATTTGGAGAGTTTTATTGGGCTGTGTAAGAAGGATTACGAGAAATGTGTGGTTTATTTCTTAAAGGAATTGTTAGATCCGTTCAAGGTTTATTACAGTCACAATCGGATTATATATATGCACTAATAATCCGATTTTTGATTTCTCTACAAATCCGAACTTGAACCCCGAATAGGTTGATTCGCGCATTAACGTAAACCGATTATGGTTGATGTTCACCCAGAATCGGGTTATGTAGGTGCACAATAAAACCAATTGCTTGTAACATCAACCATAATCGGACTAATATGGTGCACACATAAACCGATTATGGGTGGATTTTCAGAAAATTTGATGAGTGAATTTCAAAGATTTAGAGGTAAATCATTGTAGAGTACCTCTTAGAAGGAATGGATTAAAGGGATTTAACTCAATCACTTGAATTTTTTGATTTAGTATTTTTACCATCATTTAGAAACCCCATATCCTACTCCTTAGGTTAGTTGAAGTAATTCATAGGCCCCAATTAATCACGGTAGGCCCCAATTTAGCCAGGAAAAAAATTTGCCAACAAGGTAGAATTTAATTCATTCAACAAATATGGATCACGAAAAATTAAGTCACTTAACAAGTACTACATTATGGTAGCAAATCTTGGGATACTAAGGAAATTTTTGGTCCCTGCTGGAAATAAGGTGCATTTTTTTTTTTTTTTGGTAAGTTGAAATGCATGCAAAACAGACTAACTTGGGGACTTAGTAACCCTTACATCAATAATAGTAGAGCCATCTAATGTTGGGCTATTGCCTCCAACCCAAGCATTAGATTTATCTACTTCTAAAGCTTACAAAATACAAGATGGAGGTTCTCTCCTCCAATTAACAATAGTTCGAAAAGATTTAGCCTCCTTAGCGAGGATATCAACTGCATTGTTTGCTAATCTAGGAATATAAAAAAAACCTAAGAAATTCTGACAAAGGTTAAATTCTCTTTTTACCTCATCCATAATCGTCTGATTCTGCCATGTAATCTGAGATGGTTTTCCATTCAAATAATCAAAAAGATTCTTGCAATCTCCTTCCACACTGAAGTTTGACAATCCCTCCTCTGTCGCCCATTTAGCAGCCTGCAACAGCCCTAAAGCTTATGCTTCTTCTGGGGTTGAGGATGAGATGGGTCCTGTTCTGCCCTGTTCGAACTTCCCTGCATCATTTCTGAAGATTAAAGAAAAACCTGCTGGTGTATTCATAGAAATCCAGGTTGCATCTAAATTGAGTTTCTTTTGTGAACACCTAGGAGCTTTCCATCTAGGTATTTCCACTGTATCAATGGAGACTTGTTTAGTCAAGTAATTGTTTTTGTACCAGAAATCTAAATGTCTTTGAATTTATAAAGCTAATTGAGTATGTGTTTGCTGTTGTGTTTCAAAAGATCTGTTGCACCTTTCCATCTATATAAACCAAACTTTTGTCATTATTATTTCTATAGGAATAATTGAATTTTCCTTTCCTAACCTGTCCTTACAGACTTCTAAAAAAGTAATGTATCTGTCAAAATTCAGATCAACTTGGAATGGCTCTAATGCTCAAACTGACTTAGCATAAGGACAATGAAGAATGAGATGCTCTATGGATTCATGTCCCTGACATCCAAAAGTGCAATTAGGTGTTATATCTTTCATAAATCTAGATAACTTTAGATTAGTAGAAACAATATTTTGTAGACACTTCCGGATGAAGATCTTAATTCTTTGAGATACATTTAAATTTCATAATCCTTTTCAGAAAGAATCTGGCTGTCCTAAGTTATAATGGTTCATTGTTCTTTCATTTAGCTTGTTATACATAGATTGGACAGTGAATTTTCCTGAGTTGGTGAGCAACCATCTAAGAGTATCTGGTTTGGCTGCTAAATTATTATCCAAGGCAATTCTTATGCTACTGATTTGTCAAGCTATGTGTCCTGGAAACAATTCAAAAATTAAGGTAGAATTCCACTTATTGGTGATTGGATCAATTAGATCCTTCACAAGTGTTAAATGAGAGTTGGTAACTGTTTTGTAGGTACTAAGATTTTCTTCTAGTTTAGGAATCGAGTTATCTTCCCAGATATTAATGCTATTGCCATCTCCTCCTTCCCATATACTATTTTGTTCTACTAGTTTAATCCCCTTACTTATACATTTCCAAATCCAAGAACTAGTAGTAGGGATTTTAGCTTTAAAAGCAGAGGAGTTCCTGAAATATCTAGGTTTAAGTTGAGACACCCAAAGAGCCTTAGGCTCTGTCAAAAGTCTCCAAGCTAGTTTAGTTATCATGGCTAGGTTGAACTTATGAGCATTCCTGAACCCTACACCACCTTTGGTGATAGGTTACAGAGACAAAAATAAGATTTTGGGTAATATCCTTTATAATTAGTTTTTTTTCCCACCAGAAGTCCCTTTGCATAGCATCCATTTTTTTTGTAATTTTTTTTGGGAGAATAAAACAACTCATTTGATAACTAGCCATAGTTGCCAAGGTTGCTTTGTTAAGGACCATTTTACTAGCTTTGGCTAATACTTTACCTATCCAACCTTGTACTTTGTGTTTCATCTTTTCTATTATGCCTTCAAAGAGTTTTATTTTCGCTTTATCTATGAAGAGAGGAGTTCCTAAATAAGAGTCCTTTAGGTCAATTTTTTTAATCTTAAGTAATTTGCTAATCATTCTCTGATGTTTAGGTTGAACTTTTTTACTGAAAAAAACTTCTAATTTATCAAAGTTAATCAACTGTCCTGAAGCTTTACTAAAGGTGTCTATGAGCTGCAAAATGTGATAGCATTCCTTAAGATCTGCTCTAATGAAAAGAATACAATCATCAACAAAGAAAAGATGAGAGATTGGACTATTCTTAGGAGTTAACTTAATACCATGTATAATCTTCTCTTCTTCATTAGATAAGAGCAATCTAGAGAATATTTCCATACATATAATGAAAAGATAAGGGGAAAGAGGATCCCCTTGTCTAAGACCTCTAGTTGGTTTAAAATAACTCCCTGGACTGCCATTAAGCAAGACAGCTATGGAGGAAGTTGAGATGCATTGAAAAATAAGATTACAAAATTTTTTGTCAAAACCAAAAGCCTTCATTGAAGAGATTAAGAACTCCCAGTTGACTCTATCGAATGCCTTAGACATGTCGATTTTTATTCCCATTCCAGCATGTTTTGCTTTCTTTTTCTTAAAGGAATGAATTAGCTCTTGTGCAATGACAATGTTGTCAGATATTTTCCTTTTGGAGAGGAAGGCAGTCTGGAAAGGGGAAATTATATTATTTAAGATTGGTTTCATCCTATTATTGGCTAGGATTTTTGCTATAATCTTGTAAATGGTGTTGCAAATACCAATTGGTTTAAAATTACTAGGGTCTTTAAGATGTCTAGTTTCGGGTATTAGGAAAAGATAGGTTTTGTTAAATTAGGAAAAGATAGGTTTTGTTAAACTCTAGATGAAGTTCCCCTGTTTTAAAAAATGTTGAATAGTAAATGTTACTTGTTCTCTTACAGTTTCCCAATTGAGTTTGAAAAAACTATCTGGTAAACCATCAGGTCCTGGAGACTTATTTGGTTTTAGTTTTTTAATAACTAACCAGATTTCCTCAGCAGAAGGGATCTAATTTAGGTTAACATTTTCTTCTAAGGATATGCTAGGTTGAATATTGTGAAATAGATTAAGGTTAGGAGGAGGAGGAATTGGGGGTGCTGAGAAAAGGGTTGACAAGAATCCTGAGAGAGTTTCTTGCATTTCAGATCTCTTGAAAGTAATTTCATTATTGTTCATTTTTAGGCATTCTATATTATTCCATTTTCTTCTTATCAAGGTTTTTGTATGAAAGAACTTAGTGTTTTTTCCCCCTAATTTAACCATATTATCTCTAGACGGCTGTTTTGCTATTGCTTCCTGAGTATCATAAACTTTTTCAAGTTGAAATAGCTTTTCCTTTATTTTATCTTCTTTTTTATACACATAGCTAGAATTATTCAAGTTTTCTATTTGGGATAAGAGTCTCTTAATTTGTTTAGAAAGTAAGCCAAAAATGTTTTTTTTTTCTTCCAAAATCTAAGTTGGTTTTGAGAGTTTGAAGGTTAAAAATCAAAGAGTTTGTTGGGTTCTCTCTAATAACATGGTTCCATGAATCTTTAATAGTTTGTACACAAGAACTTTCCTTTTTCCATGTATCATAAAATTTAAATGTATACTCAAGTTTGATAAAGCTAGTGTCTAAGTTTAAGGCTATGAGACCATGATCAGAGCCTGCTGCTACTAAGTGTGAAAGTTCAGCTTTTGGAAATTGAATATTCCATTCAGCATTAGCCACTGCTCTATCTAGTCTTTCTTGGATATTAGTTGCATCCTCCCTGTGATTATTCCAAGTGAATTCATAACCTCTAAATCCTAAATCCAATAGTCTTGCATTACTTAAAATGTTATGATAGTAATCACAATCAGATTTTTTAAAAGGCAAACCCCCTATTTTGTCCTCCTGACTCAAGATCATGTTTAAGTCTCCTATAAGGACCCAAGGCATGGAATGTTTGTCCACTTGTTCTGAGATTTTAGTACGGAAATCCCAGACAATGTTTGTATTAGAAGGGTATGGACTACTATAGAAGCATGTGAGTAACCATTCCTTGGATTCAGAGTTAGTTTGTACTAGTATATTAATCATGTTAATGCTCCAGTGAACAATTTCAAAAGAGAAACCATCCATCCAAGCTAAAGCTAGGCCTCCTGCTAGTCATATGGGATCTACTATATGAGTATTGGGATAGTCTTTAAGAAGAGATTTAACTAAGTGTTTTTGAGATTTTGTTTCTGACAGAAATAAAATTTCTGGCTTATCCACATAAATCAGTTGATTAATTAGGTGGTTTTGTGTAAAAGGTTTACCACAACCCTGCACATTCTAGGCTATTATTTTCATAACAAAATTCTAATTCAAAGAAGCACACCCAAAGAGAAATCAGGAATAATCAACTATCAAACCCTAAAGAGCAAAAATTTTAAAAGCTAAACAATGGATTAGGGGAGCAATGCTAATTAAGAAACTAACAAGAGAAAAAAATTAATTGAATATTATCTCTATTGGTTCTTCTAATGGGCAATGTGATATTGGTGAAATGTTCTTAGCTTAACAATTAATTATGTAATTATAAAAAGACAGTCAATTAAAGGAGAAAACTGAGAAATAAGCCAAATTTAGGGATACCTGAATATCGTCCTGTTGCACAGATGTAGAATCCAATGAGAATGGGACTGGTAGAAATCCATTCTTCACCTGTGTTTGTTCCTCGAGATTTGATCTGTATTGGTCAATTTGGAGTAAATTGCCATTATCAGAAGTCAGAATGCAAAGCCCTTGTGATGATGAAGATGAAGGGAAATCAGGGATTGAAATCTTGAATGCAGATTTAGGCTGAGTTCTAGTAGATGCTAATGATGCAAAAATGCAATGCAAAGTAGAATGATTAGAGCTATCATGAAAATCAAAAAATGCAGATGAAATTGAATCTGAAGATAGTGGAGATCCCAGACTATCTCTAGCATCTTCAAAGGGAGAAGAAGAAGTAAAAGAAAGTCTTCTATTGACTAAAGGAACCCTATGATCGGTTCTAGGGTGAAATGGTTTAATAATATCCTAAAGCAATTCGTTAACCGGTTTAGAGATAATTTCAATCGGTTCCATGGAATCTATGACTCGGTGAGTTTCCGAGTTAATAGGGCGAAAAGAATCGGAACTTGAGATATTCAAAGGAATATAATTCTCCGGAAGATTATAAGGGAAGGTTATTTTACCCAAGATAGTATTGGAAGCTAGAGGCATTTCTTCATCATAAGTAACTGGACCTAATACCTCATAGGATTGTTCTTTAATCCTAGGAAAGTCTTCAGAGGACTTGGGACTAGGCTGAGATACATGAATATGTTCTTTCCTGAACAAGTCATACAGAGTTTCACTAATCCCTGGGACATCCAGAAATTTCTCAACGGATTCAGTGTTACCATGAGCGTCGAAGTTATCTTTAGGGTTCCAAATCTGGATTGGAGTATTATTTAACCAAAATATGCCATCCCCAAGAGCAGGAGAGGCCATTGTAATGTCATACATATCTTCAAGATGACGCTTTTGCAGAATAGCACACTGGCTTACCTTATGACCTAATATAGAACAATGGATGCAGAATCTTGATGGGAGATTAAGGTAGTTGAAAACTATTTCCCTCACTGGGTACCTATCCACTTTGACTAGCAGCTTCGTAACCAAAGGCTTTTCAATATTTACCCACACTAACACTCTTGGGAGACAGTCTACAGTTTCACTTCCTTTGCAAACTCCACTTACTGTTCCAATCCTACTTGCTATTAAACCTAGTCTTTGTTCAGTTGTGTGTTCGTGCTTAGCATTAAAGATACTAGCCCATAGAGGAATTTGTTTTATAACATCAATAGAGATTTGCATTCCTGGAAAGGCTGAAGTAGCAGAGAGGACATTGATACCAAGGCCCATTCAACGCTATCCATTTCAAATCTTCAGTAGAACGAAAAGTGATGATAAATAGGTTTGGATCCACCTCACGAATTTGGAACCCAATTTCTATAACCCCGGAAATGGCTTAACACTCCTCTTATATTCTCTGGTGAATAAAGTTCAGTAGAGAAAATCCGTGCAAGGATACTATTCTCTTTTATACCATAATCTCTCATTAATGCAGGAGGAGTCGGTAGAATCCCTATATTAGTATAGTTAGCATATCGCTGAGCTACTGAGAGACCACTAAGGTGTTTATATAAACTATAACTATCCCCCATGAATACGAAGTTAAAGCTCTTAGAAAATAGAACAGGTTCGATGAAAAAACATCTAAAAGAGAGAAAGATTAAATAGAATGAGGTGAAGAAAACATCACAAGAACAGAGCACCTAGTAAAGGAAATCCTTTGTGAATTATAAAGAAACGAAAAGAGTCCATGATCTAGCAATCTCGGAAAACTAACCTTAAACATTTTTCAAATTTTAGATGAAATTGAACCTCGACCAATCCGCATTCGACAGCACAAATATTGGGATGAGTTATGAATAATTAATTAGCACTTTTTAATATTAATCTTAGTACAGCTGAGTTGCTTATCTTAGCCATTGTTTGTCGAGATGTTTGCAAGACAGCCCTAGTCCCAGGCTAGGAAAAGACCCGAGAGAGATAAGGCACATATAAATAGAATTTAAAGGTCTTCTCCTTGTTTGACTAATTTTGAAATTTAATTAAAAGAGAGGAGACAACCCTAAAGAACTATGGTACTCAGGCTAGATGAAGTGTTAGAGATGCTGAAAAATCTAGACAATAAGGGCTCTACTATTCCTTAATGCCACTACTCTAAAGGATTCAGAGTAATCGGAGAAAACGAGGGGATGAAACGTCTGAAAACATATAAACCATACGTAAAGAATACAAAATAATTAAATGCTAAGGCATTTCAAAGGTTCAAGGAATAATATAAAAGAAAAATCAAGAGAACTAACACATAGAAAGAAGATCAAAGAAAGAAAAAGATATGGCTTGTAATCATTTTAGAATTCCTCTTGGTGCTCAGATTTCTTCAACTAGGGAAATACGGTGTCGAGAAGGAAAACTACATCGTATTCAATATTTTAGATGCACAGTTTTTCATAGGGAGACTTTTATGTATCCTGCTCAGGCTCAAAGATTGGCTTTATGCAATTTAAGCGATAAGGAAAAAGCAAGGCTAGGGAAGGAAAGGATCAAAGCAATTCATGCAAGGTTGATCACCGGTGTACTTGTGAATGCATCATTCTTTTATTCAGAATACCCCCTGGAATGGATTATGCCTATGTTCATGACAAGGCAGCTATATACAGTATCAGCAGGAGCGTAATGGAGAAATAATAAAAGTCGATGAATCAGACGAAGAAGAAGAATAAGGAAGAATGGAGGTTGGCTATCAGACTAAGGGAGAAAACGAAATAGGCCAAACCTCTCAACTATTTTCATTCTAAGGTTTAGATATTAAGTATTTCCTTTTCAACCATGTGTAGTATCTAAGTATTTCCTTTTCAACCATATGTAGTATATGTGTTCATCCTTTTAATAGAAATCCGATGGTTTGCCTTAAATTTTTTTTTTTTTTTTTTTTCAAAATTTTTCATTAACTATGGACATAACTAATCTTAATAGGACAAGAATCAGAGACTAGTTCAGAGAATAAGAACAAAGGGATGGAAAAATTCATAAAAGTAGAGAGAGCTTCGATTTTAAGAACAGATTGCAAGAGATTCAAGCAAGATCGTACACCTCGACCGGAAAAAGCAGAGGGAAACAGAGAACCCAAAGAGAGAATCGGAGACAGAAATTAGGACTAAAGGATAATTCAATGGTCCTTAACAATATTAGTTCGAAACAATTTATTGTTCAAGAATTAATTTTGTGGATCAATTGAAAATTGCCAAACAATGATTTTGTCATTTGGGAATGTTTCAAGCATCAAAAGAGAGAAATTCAAAACTTCTATTATTTCGACCCAGAGTAGGATGGCCAACCAGTTCGCAAACCATCGATTTCTGAGTTTCTGGAATACATGGAAGGTTGGCGAACCGTTTCACCAACGGTCCTAGTAAACTTTAGTAGATGCTCAAAGACTTATTTTTTAAATAGTTTAGCAATACTATGACTCTCATAAACACCACTAAGTCATAATTATCACTAAAATGCTTGTGTATGTGGATCATGATTAAATTCTTAAGTACTTTAAATGAACATCAAATTGTTTTAGTTCATAAGGCATATTTGCCAAAGAACGGTCATTGAACACGCCGTAACCGGACCACTATGTATATTCTTCTATGTGATTTTCAAGTCTAATTATCACATGCTTACTTGAAAAACCTAATTAGAGTTTCATCCAAATAGAAAAAATATTTGATTGAATCTCAAGTTATCTTAGCTTGAATTCTAAGCAACCCTCAGTCTTGAAAAACTATAAATAAAAATGCTCTTTTAACTTAGAAATCCAATCCCTGACACTTTGTGTCCTAGTTGATAGCTAGAGTCGTCCTATATTGACCTAGGTTTCCTTTGAGAAACATAATTAGGTCTACGACTTAAAGATTTTACTTACGGATCGTGAAGCCATGTCCGACTATGTTTACCTTGATAGTACCTGTATCCTGTTCTTGCTTTTCTGCTATCGAGGTTTTCATAATCTCTTTCAGGCAAGATAGATAGAAATCACAAAGTTCTCTTCGTTTCAGACATTGTGATTCCTCAAGATAGATATTTGAAATCTTCTCTTAATTGATTCATTCAAGATTTTTCTTGAAAGGTGGTTAAAGATCCAGTCTTCTCAGCTAACTGAGTGTAAGTGTTCCAGAGTGTGGGGTTTGCTAGCTTTGTCTATTGCAAACATATTTCCAAGCCTTAATCTTTGATCTAAAGGGAAATAAAATACGCTTATCTATTAGAGGTTGATTGATATCAAAAGTCTTCACTTAGGTTAAACCAACTCTTAGGTTGTAAAGGAAGTCAGCTACATGAATCAATTGCGTAGAGCCTTGCGAGGTTCAAGAGACATAATGAATGCGACTGTAACTGAATTGCTTGGAGGGTAGATTCGGACTCAACTACATTCCAGTCTGAAGTGTTATCGTAGGCTAGTGTCTGTAGTGGCTTAATATAGTATGGTGTTCAAATCTGGATGAGGTCCCGGGGTTTTTTGCTATTGCAGATTCGTCGTTAACAAAACTTCTGGTGTCTTGTGTTTTTCCTTCCCCACATTATATTATTTATCTTTATAATAGAATTTACACAAGTAGTACATATTCAATCTTACTAGATACGTCCATATTAATTGTGATCGATTAGGAGACTTTTTCTTGTAGAATTCGTATCTTGAAAGATAGATAACAAGTTTTCATTGGATTATTTGGATATGACTAGATTGATCTTGGATATTGATTTTTGGGACCGTCGAAGTACTCTTCTTAAAAATCAGGTTTACGAACTCCATAGTCTAGAATTTCATATTGGGAAGAGGTAGAGATATAAATTCTATATACATATTGTCAAGGATCATTAAGTTGGTCTACTTGCAATTGTATTAGGTTTTGTCCATACATGTTGTCGAACGAAAAAGTTGGTGGTGTACTTGGTACCCTTATTTTCAAGTTACGATACCAATAGGTGGTGCTTTTACAAAACCTACTTCTTCGTTCCCTTAAGTACCCCATCTTGTTCCTTTTTTCAGTGTCACCTTCATTCTTCAAAAATCCTCTTGTAGTCAACAACTCTTTCAATGTTTTCCTTTGGCATCTGATTTTGAACTCTCCCACCTTTTCCTAAACTTTGAACGCTAGTGATGAAGATGATGGCTCAGAGTTGATCCAGTTGATGATAAATTAGTTGTCTTATGTTGATTCAATATCTTATTTATTAATTATTAATTCGGTTGTATAAATTTAGTGTTTTCCTGAATCGTGGTTGATTCAATTTATCTTATACGAGGTACGAAATTAGTTTTTTTTTTTTATGAATTAGGTTTGATTGATTATGAATCTTCATGATGAAAAATAATAGATTCAGTAATTCGAGTTGAGTGTGTTTTCGGAATTGAGTTTATTGAATGTTGTTGAAAACTAATTAATTTAATCAGGCATCGAGTGGCGGGTGAGGACACCTGACCCCTTTTACCATTATGTACGTTCAAAATAATTACCTAGGTAACTTTTAGGTCAGGTTGCGGGTTTTGGTTCACAAAACAAATTTGGCTAATGGGTCATCCTTATGGTCATAAACCGATCCCAATGGCATGTTTAGCTCACTCGCAAGGTTTATTCACAGGATTAATTTTGGTTAGGGAAAGAATATGCATCACCAAGCATAATTTGGATCATCGGTCAATTTTTGTATCGGTACGAGACAAATTTTGGTCACAATATAAACCGTGGGAAATGTTGCAGAATATAAGTAATTTGGTAACTTTTGAGTCGCCACGCAATTTGAGTCGCGTCAAATTTTTTTGGGTTACAATGACAAACCATGCAGATTTTGTATCATAAAACAGATGTTGTACATCAGTGATTTCAAGTTGCAACGACAAATTTTGGTCCATGATAGTGTTTTTAGGCGAGGACACATATTTTAGTCATGGTGGTGGATTTTGAATAAATGGGAATATTTGTATGCGAAAGCAGAGTTTGATCATATAATATATCTTAAGTCACAATGGTAGGTTTTAAGGCACATGACAAAGGTTTGATAACAAATTCACAACGAAATATTTCAAGTCACACTGTGCTAACTTTTGATTTGAGATAAATATCTTGAGTCGAATGGCAAATTTATCGATCTGAATCAACTATATGACAATTTTTAAATCAAACGATAAGATTGAATCGTAATTGCATGGCGAAAAAATGTCTAACTTTTTTCACTGCCAAGGTAGTTGATTTTGGGTATACCGGGTCAAAAATATGTAAATTTTGACATGGCAATTTTCTTTCTTTTCCCGTAACTCTGTGGAAGAGATATGAAAAAAAAATCCCCGATGAACACTTAAAACTTCTAGACATCCTTTTGGATCCGTTTTTTTCTCAATACTAAATTCACTGAAAAATATTTCGAAACATCTTTAAAAAAGAGATCGAACAACACTTGAATAGATCTTCTAGCATTGTGACTATAAAGATTAAAAGAAGAAAAAAAATCCCTGGTGAACACTTAAAACTTCTAGACATCCTTTTGGGTCCATTTATTTATTTATTTTTGCACCAATACTAAATTCACCGGAAAATATTTCAACACATCTTTAGAAAAGAGATCGAACAACACTTGTATAGCTCTTCTAGCATTGTGACCATAAATATTAAAAAAAAAAAAAAACCCTGGTGAACACTTAAAACTTCTAGACATCCTTTCGGGTCCATTTTTTTTTTTGCACCAATACTAAATTCACCGATAAATATTTCGACACATCTTTAAAAAAGAGATCGAACAACATTTGAATAGCTCTTCTAGCATTGTGACTATTAAGATTAAAAGAAAGAAAAAAATCCCCGTTGAACACTTAGAACTTCTAGACGTCCTTTTGGGTCCGTCTTTTTTTTTTTCTTTTGCACCAATACTAAATTCACCGAAAAATATTTCGACACATCTTTAAAAAAGAGATCGAACAACACTTGAATAGCTCTTCTAGCATTGTGACTATAAAAATTAAAAGAAAAAAAAAAATCCTCGGTGAACGCTTAAAACTTCGACACATCCTTTTGGGTCCATCTTTTTTTTTTTGCACCAATACTAAATTCACCGAAAAATATTTCAACACATCTTTTAAAAAAGAGATCGAACAACACTTGAATAGCTCTTCTAACATTGTGACTATAAAGATTAAAAGAAAAAAAATCCCGGTGAACACTTAAAACTTCTAGACATCCCATTGGGTCTATTTTTTTATTTTTTTTTCACACCAGTACTAAATTCACCGAAAAATATTTCGACACATCTTTAAAATAGAGATTGAACAACACTTGAATAGCTCTTCTAGCATTGTGACTATAAAGATTAAATGAAATCCCACCTGTCCAGTCTCGTCGAAATTTATATCGTAAGTGTTCCCCCGATAAATCTATTTCTGTGTCTTTATTTAAAAAAAAAAAACTCAATATCCAGACCAAAACAAAGATGCTAGCGTAGTTGTTTTTTACGCCCAAAAACATACCATACAATCTGGGGCTTCTAAGAGGAATTTCCCCACCGTACTTGCTCTATGTGTTTGCTTCGAAAGGAAACAAGTGTCTGCTAATATTAGGCAGCCACCGTACTCAACTACCGAGGTAGGCTCTTATCTATTTCTGATCCCATTTATAATTGGAAAACGTGTTCACCTGATGTACCGCATGCTTTCACATGTCATCAAACCCAAGGAGTTTTAGGGTGACTTATGAAACAACCTTCCTCCACATACTTTCACATGTCATTAACCCAAGTATTCTGGGGCTGGAGTTGGACGGCTTTTTTATTAAATTAGATAGTAAGATGCGACAAAAAAAAAAAAACTGACTGCACAATGTCCTGTACTATGAGACTCACAGCCCCACCATGTGGCAGTTCCTTTCCTAACGTGTACCCCTAAACAGGTCACTTATTCAATCGATAAGAGCAACTTGGTTAATCCTTTTTATTACTCCCCAAATCCACCCTTGACATTTTAGTGAGCCAAAGGTTAATGTGATTATTCATCATTATGATGATAATTAGCATTGAGTAAAGTCTTGAGAATCACTCTTTATTCAAGAGTCATTTTATACTTGCCGAGAGAAATCATAGATATTTTCCATTGGAATTGTTTTAGAACTCGGCTTCAAACTAAAGGCAAAAGTTGCATGGCTGCTAATTGGGTACCATTCTTTATTACGTGAAGATACCAAAATTCATGCTCCCTTTGTCCTAGTTTAGATGCTGGGTTGCACCGACGCGGACACGTAGACACGGACACGACACGACGCAGACGCGGACACTATAAAATTTTCAAAAAACTAGGACGCGGACATGTATATACATATAAATTTCTCTGGAACCCAAGTTTGGTTTTTCTCTCTTTTAGAAACCCATAATTAAGATTGTATATATGTGTAGCCCAAACCATAAGATCTACGGTTAAGATTAACAATTTTAGATGGAATTTGTATTTTCACATTTTCGGTAGGACTAGATTAGCCTTACTTAATTAATTATTATTAACAAAAATATCGTTATTTAGCATTTTTCACGGTCAATTAGGTTATGAGATTTGTTAGCACTTTTCACGGTCAACTAGCTACCACTTTTTACGGCAAAATAAGAGCTTGAGTATCTTATAAATCTAAAATTAAGAATTTATTACTAAAAATAAAAATAAAAAACGTCAAAACAAAACAAAAATGTGTAAAGTAAGTAGTTTTCTCTCTCTCTCTCATTTGAAAATTGATCAACCGAAAAACAAAGCTCGCCATAAAATTCCAGAATTTTTTGTTATAGCCTGATTTGCTCTTAATAACTCGAAACAACAAATTCATTATATAAAAGCAAATCAGATAATTAAACCACCTATTTTTAATGGTTATTATCTATTTAGGTTTTTCTCTCTTTTCTTTTGTTTTTGTTCTTTGAACAACTTTAGATTTTCCAAATTGATTTTGATTTAAGATCAAATTAGATTTGAATTTTTATATTGTTTCTTGTTGTTCTTCTTCGGCGCTTTGTTAGTAATCTTAAAATAGGGTCTTTTGACTTTTTTATTTTGATGGACTATGAAAAAAAAGTGAAAAATACATATTTCACATTGTTTTTTGGATGTGAAAATTCTGTTTTCCAAATGTTTTTTTGAGTGAAAAGATGAGTTTTCATTTAATTTCAAGTGAAAATTTATATTATCATTGTGTAAGTTTTTAGTGAAAATTTGTGTTTTCATATTTTATGTTTCTTTTTCACTTTTATTTTAAGTGAGAATTTGTGTTTTCACCTTTTTTACAATGAAAAATTGAAATTTTGTTTATGATGGTGATTTTCCTTATATAATTTAGGATGTGATATTTTTCCATCGAAAAATAAATTCATGAGAAAGAAGAAAAACGTTTTTAAAGATTTATGAGAGAGAAAAAAAATAAATTGTATTCGTGATTCTAGGTAAATTCGTTAGGAAAAGAGACAATTTAGGAGGGTAGACTAGAAACAAGGTAAAAAGAGTAATTTTAGGAAAAATATTATGATATAAAATTAGTTTCCAAAAATTTGAAAAGAAGGTTAGTTTTGTAAAAAATTTCTAATATACTGATTTTGAACTCTCTAATATACCCTTGAATTCTTTATATTCATAAATCCATTTTTATCTTAATGGTGGGTTCTAAATAAAGAAATTAGTATAATTCCAAAACAAATTGTCCTTCATTCCTTTTAAGAAAATATACATTTAACTCTAAAAATTTTTCCTATAAAGTTTATACTACATAAATTCGATATCTTTTAAATTTTTCTTTTATATTTCGTATTTATAATTCTCACAATAATTTTATAGTCTTTATTACCAACAACATTTTTATTAAAATAAATAGGTAAGCAACTAAGGGTATTCATGCTTATTTTTTTGAAAAACTCAAAGTAAAATAAGTATGGTCTTTTTAATATTTTGAAAAATTCATTAGTCACTTTGTGAAACGGAGGGAGTATGATATAAAATTAGTTTCCAAAAATTTGAAAAGAAGGTTAGTTTTGTAAAGAATTTCTAATATAACTGATTTTGGGTTTTAAATATATGATATCTTAATGGTGGGTTCCAGAAAAATTATGATATTTTTCCCCTTTTATTTTATATACAATTATGTCCAAATTTTATTTTTCCCCTTTTATTTATATATACAATTATGTATTTATACAACAAAGTCAAGTGTTTCGATCCTAAAAATTAGAAAATAATGCTACATGTATATAAATTTCAAAATAAAATGAGAGATCGTTTGTTTATACACGCCAAAGGTCAAGCAATCATTCACTATTAAACACATGGCACAATCAAAATGTATTCTTAGAACAACACATGCCCTACCAACTACCAAGGGTATATGTGATGTCATTTCAAATTATAAAACCCTAATAAAGACTTAAATGATTGATTTAAATGTTTGTCTTTCTTCATTTAGTTAATAATAGTAAAAATAAAGGAAGAAGTTTAAATGAAAATGAAAAAAAAAAATGCTTCAAACCCGAGTCATCGGTGCGTCGGACACGTGCGTCCTGTGTCTGACGCGAGTCGGACGCGGACACACTCAAAAAGCGAAGCGTCCGTGCAACCAATTTTAGATGCCTAAATTGAGAAAAAAATTGTCCTAAATATTTGTTATATTTAGTATTTTTCCATCTTTTGTCGTTATTTGCCCCCATCTTGGAATAGGCTATGACATGGAGAGTTGTGTATTTCAATTTTGTAGACACACTTTTAATACTTGAGTTCTCTCTACTCCCTCCATACCTATTATATATGCGAAATTTTGATTTTTATTTGTCCCGCTAGATAGGCGGAGTCATATTTCCAAGATGAATTTTCTCCTAAATATCCTCATTTATTGTATATGGAAAATTGTGTTAAAAATATGACAAATACTGTAGTAAAATAAGAAGGGTAGGGAAAATGATGAATTCAAAACAATTTTCTTAATCTAAGAGAATTGACCCCCTCCGCCTATATATCCCTTTAATTTGAAATTTTTCCAAGTAAACAACAAAAACCTAGTAGACATCTAGAAACTAGGAACCTTAAATACTAGCCTAGGGCGATTGTAGAAATAATTTTTTTTTCTTTATATTTCTTAATCTTTGTAAAAAATCCTATTTAGGCATATAAATTAGGACAGAGGGAGTGTTATATTGTCCTACTGATACCCCTATTACCATTGTTGAAAAATTACCCCTATTAGCAACGTTGAAAAATTGACCAGTAGGCTTTCACAACCAACAACCATAATTATCCATGGCCATACTTGAAGATTTTTACAACTATTTTTAAGGGCAATTCCTCCCTAACGACAACAATAACCTAATCAATTAAACCCTTACCGTTTGTTATAAACCTTAATGAACAAACCAAATAAGTTACAGAGTTTGTTCATTTTGATCCCATTTCCTCATAAGCTATGGGATGAACAAACCAAGAAAATGGATGTTCAAATGCTTTAATCAACCTATGGATTGTTGCTCCTGATTCATTTGAACTAAAAAGTTATCGAGTCTTATTCTCTCCACCAAACGCAAATCAATAAGAGAAAGTTTTAATCATATTTAGTTAATGTCGGTTTTTGTCGATGCAGCGCAGGTTCGAAATTGAAGATGATAGCAAGGATAAATTTGGCATTTCTGGAAAAATAAAATTCCTACCGAGTCAGACATTGACCGGGGATTCCTACCGTCATTTGGCAGTCTAGAGTTTGTTCATTTTGCTATGGGATGGATGTCGATCTGTTCATTTGAGTCGCGGGGATGTCGGAATGTGGAGTCACGGGATGGATTTGGAGTCGAGGGATGTTGCCCCTCACATATTCTCTCTCCAACACCTGATTATTATAATTATGGTTTATTTTTTATTATTTATTTTATTAGTTAAATAATCTGTGGAACCAAACTCTTATTAGTTTATATAAATAAAATGATTAGTGAGACCCAACTCTTATTAGTTTATGTCAACAAAATCAATAATGGGACCCTAAAATATCAGATTTGTTCATTTTACCTTGTTTTCCATAGTGGAGAATGCAGTTTGTTCATCCACGTGGATGAACAAACTTTTGAGTTTGGCCATTGCCATAGGAAATGCTCTTGCTACAACTAAACAACAAAAAATTAGTAGATCGAGATTAGCCCAAATGACACTCACCCACGTCTTAAAATGAAATGAATAAATACATATCCCAATTCATCAATCTCTAATTATTTCTCGATTAATTATCAAGTCAATGGCTATGATTTCATCATCATTTTCTTTGTCCCGAATATTCGATCAGATAGCACCATCAATATATATATATATATATATTGGTGGATAAGCAGTTACCATATCCTCGCTGCTATATTCCTATCTCATCAGTAGTCTTTTCTTTTCATACAGTTTTTCCAAAATGGGAATAGTAGAAGAAGCTCACAATGTTAGGGTTTTAGGAACAGGTGGAAAAACCATAGTTCTTGCTCATGGATTTGGAACAGATCAATCCGTTTGGAAACATCTTGTTCCTCACTTATTGAATGATTATCGTGTAATTTTATTTGATAACATGGGATCTGGTCCTACTAATCCTGATTACTTTGATTTTGATCGTTATACTACTCTTGAAGGTTATGCTTATGATCTTCTAGCTATTTTAGAAGAACTTCAAGTTGAATCTTGTATTTATGTTGGTCATTCTGTTTCTGGTATTATTGGTGTTCTTGCTTCAATCTCTCGTCCTGATCTCTTCTCTAAACTCGTCCTCCTCGCTGCTTCTCCTAGGTAAAGTCTATATAATCAAACAATTAAGAAATTTTCAGCAATTTTTTTATGGTTTTTTCTCTTCTATTGGTACTGATTGATGATTTTTTTTATAGGTACTTGAATGATGTGGACTACTATGGAGGATTTGAGCAAGATGAACTAGATCAACTATTTGATGCAATGAAATCGAATTACAAGGCATGGTGTTCAGGATTTGCACCATTAGCAGTAGGAGGAGATATGGATTCAATTGCAGTTCAAGAATTCAGTAGAACTTTATTCAATATGAGGCCGGATATAGCTCTAAGTGTAGCTCAAACTATATTTCAGAGTGATTTCAGAGATGTATTAGGTCTTGTTAGTGTTCCCTGTCACATATTACAGAGTAGTAAAGACTTGGCTGTTCCTGTTGTTGTGCCTGAATATCTACACAGGAATATTACTAGTGATACGATTGTTGAAGTTATGCCATCGGATGGTCATCTTCCTCAATTAAGTTCACCGGATATTGTGATTCCGGTACTTCTTCGACATATCAGTCATGATATTGTTGCTTGATATTTTACTGTTTGTGTTGTTTGGTTGTTATGAAAACTGTCCATGTAATAATAACTTGATTTGGTGTCTATAATGGTGTCTTGTTGTGCGTGCATATATGTGGTTTGTGTTTTTTTTTTTTTTTTTTTTGAAGCATATGGTTTGTGCTGTGGGATTGTATATTTCATAAAACAAGAGTGAAGTTCATTCTTCACATGGAATTGTTAAAACCAATTCTTCAAATTCAAATTAAAGGTTCAATTCGAGCAGGTGCTCTGGGTCTGGGCACCCGTCATCTCTACGGATCGTTGCGAAAGAGCCACCATAAAAACTCTGCCATAGCTCTGTGAGACCACCCTTAGATTAACAGTTAAAGAGTTGCACAATGTTAGTTGAATATTTTTAGTTAAACCCAAACACTCCTTACTTGTGACCCGACCGACACCTTCTTCTTCAAATAGTTTCTAATTGATGCCAAGTTGATGCAAGTAATGGGAAACGAGTTACTATTTGGCACATTGCACTGCCCAACTTTTTTTTTTTTTTTTTTTTTAACGTACTGCCCAACCTGTTTGATTAAATAGTGTCTCCATCCCTAGTTAGTAGTTCCTACGATCCAGCTTATCTTTTCATAATTTTCATTTGTTGAGTTAGAGGTTCAAAGTTTTGGACTTTTGGTTTGTCTAGGAAAAATGGCGCACCCTAGTAGGCCAGTACTAGCATTGAGTCTCATTGGCTTCATTCCCGACTGATAAGTGGCAATTTGATGACTGTACAGTTTAGGGTGAGCATTTGGCCCGTAATCCGCGGATTTAACCGGGACCAACCGTTCTTTTGCGGATGGATGTCCGGACCGTTCGTTAATGGATTGGATGCGGATGAAATTTTTGAAATCCAACGGATTACGGATCGGATCCGGATGCAACCTTGAAAATCCGTTGGACATCTAAGGGCATGTATATAGCTCTAGGAAATATTATGGATCATTAGAAATGCTCAAGGTATTTGCTTGGGGTGTTGTACATGGCATTTTTATATTTATATATATATATATAGGATATGTAGGTTTTGAAAGGAGTCATTTATGTTGGCTTTATTTTCTTTATTATAAATTTAAACTAAAACAAATCCATTGGATTATCCGTATTCAATCCGTCCATCTGTGCACCCATTGGATGTTGGATTGGATGCGGATGTCAAATTTGAAATCCGTAATGTATTGGATTGGATGCAAATGAGGTGAAAATCGGTCCATATCAGCCTATGCTCACCCCTAACTGTACTCGGAAAAACAATTAATAAACGATGGCCTTCAAAAGGCTAATGATCCTCCTCAACAGTTGGCCTAAGCCAGATCGGAGGTACAAACCAATATATAGAAGATAAGTTAGCTTTGGCTCATTGAGCTAAAGCGTTGGCAACCTTGGAGGAACTTCATCAACAAAATGTATGTGGAGACTAAAACTTATCTATCACTCAGAAGCCTATTTTATTATATCTTCTAATGAGACTAAGTCGTATAGCTATATAGACTTTTACTTTATACACATTTAAAATTTCGAGCCGAGTTTATCTCATTTATATATTTCTCGAAATACGTGTTGGAATCTTTTTAGCTTTAGCTTAAACTTCATCATCTACTTGACGAGTTTAGTTGGAGACAATTTATTTGTTGGAAACTAAATATTAAGTCAAGATGATCATGTGAAAATTACCTTGAACATCTTACATGATTTGTGTGAGACAATCAATTGATGTTAACTTGGGAAGTTTCGTATTGATCGATTAATCACTTGAAAATTATTTGAAGCTAGTGGTATGTGTAAGATTACCATTTCTGTCTTCTAAGGATGTTTCAATGATTGATTGAGAATTTTAGAACTACTACCAATGTCTGGATATAACACAGTATGCGTACATTGTATGCGAACTGTGAAGTTCTAGTTCAGGTCTGAAACTCTTGTTTGCGAACTGTGTTTGCGAACGGGTTTGCCTGTTAAAGGTACGGAACTGTGGTTTGTGAACAGTGTTTGGGAACGGCTAGACTAGGCTAGGTACGGAACTGTGGTTCTCGTACTCTATTTGCAAACACATTGGTTAGGTTCTAAAATCGGTAAGTATGACAATTCATACACAGGTTCGTTTGCGAACTCAGTCTCTGGAACTTTAATGAAATAAGGTATGCGAACATGTTTTTTAAACCGTGGCATTATGTTCATGAATTGGTTCTTGTATATATAAGTACTTTGTACAACAACAAACCCAAACCGAATATGTTTCAAATTGGTCATGGATATTTCTATGAGATAGTGAACATTTGAACAACTATCTTAAAGCACATTTAGATTCATTTGATTATCTATCATGATTGATTGATCATCATATTTGATCTAGAAGTGTTAGATGAATATGACTAAACTATAAGTGTCCATATGGCTAACTTCGGTTAACTATTATTGAGCCAACTGTCATACATGTTTAGGTACGGTTCACCCGTATCTAAATATAAGTATATGTCATTTGTGTGTATCAAGCTAATACCATCTAACGGTGGAGATTGATTGCTTATTTTCTAAGCAGACTTAGCATGAATCTTAAATCAGGAGTGCATCTACGGTGAATATCAATTATTTTGTTACTAAGCTATCTTAGCTTTGATTGTAAGCAACCCTTATATAAGAGAGAACTCTAGCATCTGGGAAACCTAATCCTGACACTCTCGTGTGTCATCGTTGCAAACTAGAGTCGATTCTCCATTAATCTAGGTTTTCCAAAACCATTATTAAGTTAACGACCTGAAGACTTCATTTGGAATTCGTGAAGCGATGTCCAATTATTTTATCTGTAGTTGCATATTCTGATCTTACTTTTTCTATCGAGTTGACGTGATTTATCTCGGATAGGTAAGATATAAAAAGTAATCACAATAGTTCTTCGTCTCAGACTCTTGTGATTCCGCAATAACTTCTTATGTTAATCAGTTAGGTTGTTGTGAGGTGACTAATATTTCTAGGTTGCTCTTCGGGAGTATAAGACCGGACTATTAGTTGAGTTTCTTGTACACCTTGATCTTTATCTTAAGATGAAAACAACAACCAGAATAGACTTATCTGTGGGAGACAGATTTGTTTATAAGTCTTCGACTTTGGGTCGTAACAATTCTTAGTTGTGGGTGACATCAGCCAAGGGAATAAAGTGCGCAGTGTCCTGCTGGGATTCAAGAGGCGTAAGGAACGCGACTGTACCTTAATCGGTGTGAGACTTGGTTAGGGCTCAACTACATTTCAGTCCCTAGTTAACTTGTAGTATGCTAGATTCTGTAGCGGCTTAATACAGTGTGGTGTTCAAGTCTGAACTAGGTCCCGGGGTTTTTCTGCATTTGCAGTTTCCTCGTTAACAAAATTTCTGGTGTCTGTGTTATTTCTTTTCCGCATTATATTATGTTTATATAATTAAAATATCACAAGTTGTGTGTAGTTCAATCATAGTTGATAAATCCGACCTTGTTTGTTGGATAAGACTTGATTGATACTCGGACATTGGTCTTTGGTACCATCCGAGTTATTCTCATAACAATCAGTCTCACGGATTTATATCTAGTTGATTTACTGATTGTATTGAGAAATAGATAAAATCTCTTTGATATTTATTCTGATTGAGACCCAGTAACTTGGTGCTCTCAGATTTATATTGGAGTTTAGTCCATACAGATTTCAGAACGAATTAGTTGGGTGTGGTTGTTATACCCCCGCGTTTTCATTTGGTATCAGAGCAGACAAACACATTAAGACCTCATAAGATTGTGTTTATAGCAATCTGACTCTATGGACAGAAGTGTTATCTCTATAAACGTACCGCCAGTAATCGATGGCTCGAATTAATATTATGGTGGAAAATTTTTATGTGTGCCTTTCTTCAAGCGCGTGATTTTCAATTATGGGTTCGTGTTGTAAATGGCCATGATTTTCCAATAGTTATAGTAGACGGTGTAACTGTTTCAAAGGATATTGGTAGATTAGTGAAGTCGAGAATAGTGCAAAGCAAAATTCTGACGGATTAAATGATATTATCCATGCCATTACCCCAGATTTTCAGTACCACGTGACTACGTGCACTAGGTCTAAAGAAGCTTGGGATATCTTAGCAACTGTATTTGAAGGGAATACCTCTGAGAAAGAAGATAGGCTTCAAAACCTAAATTATGATTGGAAAACCTTCGTATGGCTGATGAAGATTCGTTTGATGAGTTTAATCACACAGTGTCTGAAATTGTTAATGCATCATTTTCTTTGGGTAAGACTATTATTGAAAAGGATATTGTGATGAAAATTTTCAGATCTCTACCAGCTAGATACGATTCTGAGAAACATGCTATCGTTGAGGGAAATAACCTTGAAACGCTTTCCAGGAATACTCTTGTTGGAAAGTTAAAGATCTTTGATCATGAACATCTATCCAAAGATAGAAAGGATATTACATTCAAAGCACAAAAGGACACTAATCTACGTGATAAAAGTAAAAGTGTTGGCAACTCTGTGAATGATCCTATTGAGACTGAATCATCAAATAAAGATCTTGAAAACTCAGTTTCGCTGGTCATAAGACAGTTTAGAGATATTCTTTTGAAGAGAAGTAAACGCTTCACTAGAGACAAACCTAGATCATCAGTTAAGCCTCATGATCGTGTTCCTCCTAAAAACAGGGATATTGTCGACACTGATGATAAGGATATGCCACAGTGCTTCAAGTGTAAAGGTTTTGGTCATTTTGCTGATGAGTGTCCAAATCGTAGAAAATACACTGGCAACAAAGGTCTTGCTGCAAATCTTGATGAAACATCTTATCACAATGATTCTACAGAGGATGAAAAATCAAGTGTAGCACTCCTTGGCAAAAATATCAATTTTGTTAATTGTAGCAATACGCATATCAACCTTGACATTTTTCCTGGAGATACATCATCGACCACATTGGAGGATGAAATGGATTTTTCTCTATCTAATAAAAATTCTACTTATTATGTTGCTGGTACTTCACTTTGTCTAGCAGCATGCTCGGCCATGGTATCTGAACCACCCTCCACATTGACATGTCCTTACTGTACTATTAAGGGTCATGAACTCTCTAAGTGTTTCAAGTACAGTAGAACTTTTATATAAGAATATTCCATATATGAATAACCTCCATATGTAAATAAAAAATTCTGCTCCCGATTTGGGCCAGTTATATTTAAGTAAACTCCATATTGGAATAAGTCATAATTTTTTTCGGTCCCGTATTAAGAAACTTACCTCTAAGAATAATTTATAATATTATATAGATAATATAGGTCATATCGTACATCAAAGTTTAAGAAGAAAAGATTCTTTTAACCAATTTGAAAAATCCTTTTACTTTTTAGCGGATGTGATTTTTTTTTTTTTTTTTGTATGAGTCATTCAAATATCTTTGAACATATGATTTTATTTGTCAATTTTCCATATCATGTTGAACTTTGTGTGGATTGTGTTACATAGCAAACTTCGTATTTTTGACTAATACATGTGAAACTAAACAAATTTCACATGTGAAACTAAAGAAAATTTATGTTTTCCTAGGTATTGTCTCGGTACATTGTGTTGCATATCAAACTTCCTATATTTAACTTATGTATCATACATGTGAAACTAAACAAAATTTAACTAATATTTGTATTTCCTAGGTACATTGTGATGTTTGTTGTGCGTATCATGTTTTCTCCTAGATACATATATAAGAAATTTTTATTGATCGTTTCAAGGTAGAACTCTATATAAGAATAACCTCCATATAAGAATAACTTCTTGTGGTCCCTAGGATATTCTTATTTAGAGGTTCTACTGTACAAACATAAAGTAAGGTATGTTAACAAACTGCAACGGAGAGCCATTCAATTAGTAAACAAGCTCAAACTTGTTTTGAAGTCAAATCCATCCGAGGTATATAAATTTAACTCCTCTCCTAAGAAGTTGATTTCTAAGGAAAAGGTTAGATCACTACAGAAAAGAACTAGGTCTAAACGATATATAAAGAGGAATGTTGATAATTCCGTGCAGGAACCTTGTGGTGAACAAATTATCGTTCACCCCAACACACTCTAACAGTGTTGAAAGTGCATCTTGTTTCATGTGCCCGTATATATAAAAGAGACAAGAATTGTGTACAGTCGGGCTCTAGGGTCAGAAACTATTCACGTAATTATTAGTTGGATTTTCATCATTTCTATTCATATTTTTTTTTTATCTTTTAAGTAATGGTATTGAAAAGATTTCACCCTATTTGTGTAAAAAGGATAAAATCGACCTTCCTACCCTTTTTAGGTTTTTCAGCGTTGATTGTACGTGAACCTTATTTACTCTATATATAGGTTCCGTAATCCTCAGTCATATTCCTTCTCAGAAACTTTTTTCATCAAAAGGCTGCTTGTAGAGCTGTTTAATTGTGTTTTCACAAACCCATATTTCGAAATTATGGAGACTCCAAGCACCATCTCTTCTGACGGAAAATATGTTAGTATGATTGTTAAGTCATCAATCATGAAGGAAAATGAGAAATCCCACTCCTCTAGTATAACTTTGAAGAGAAAAAGGAAGAATATGAAGAAACCAAGAGCTAACAACTCAAATCTTCAAAAAATTTATGTTTTTCTTGAAGAGTTAAAAGAAACAAGGATGGAGATTCAACAAATAAAGGCTATTGTACTAAGATCTCTTGAAATCTAAAAGGCCCTGGTTCGACAACAGTCAAGAAGGGTTGTTGGAATTGACTCCTTTTTTCATAAACCCTATGTTCCAATGTTTGTTGACGATAAGAAGTTCGGGGACGACAAAGAGTTTTTCAAGAATCTTAATGTCTAGGAAACTTCTTATGATAATTTATTATTATGTTTAAGAAGGATAACTAGGGTTTGGTATAGCAAATATTGTGATTACACATAGCTATTTCCAACGTTTTTCATCTTGCAATGTTTTTTGATTTATTTATTTAAATTCTAAGTTATTTGGAAGATGATCTTGCAGTATTTAATCTTATTGGTTTTATATATTGCAAATGTATTATGAGATATATATGCGTATACGTTCGTGAACTGTTCTACTATCATATATATGATCAAAAGTTAAGTCTATTATGTCTTTACACATATATTGATAAAAGATAGAATGAATTTTTTGAGAAATTATGTAGTATTGATCTTTCCCTGATCCACTATTATGTGAAAGTACTGTATTTACTATGTAAGTTTTCTTATGTTCAGTATTTCCGGTTAAATTAATCATAAAGTTTCTCTTTTGATTAGTTTAATCGATGGTATTTTGGACTTTAACAATTCGAGTCCAAAAAAATCCTTTTTTTATCGTAAAAGTAAGGTCGCTTATGTTGTTCTCTTGGGAATGACATCAAATTGGGGAGAGTTCTTTAATAAACTAGTGATTAGTTTCCATATCTTTGTGGGGAGAGCGGTTGTGGAATTTGAAGGGGTTAACTTGTATCTTAATAAACTCCTTGATGAATACACTAAGTTTAGAGTATGTGAAATCATCAGAAAAAGTTGATATGTTTCGTTTTAGTCATGAATTATCATTTGAGAATTCATTATGATCCCATAGTTTTCGTACCTTTGCCAATTTATATTGACAAAAAGGGGGAGAACTATTTAGTAGTTCACACTACATACGCATGGTTTATTGATCATTATGTAAAGAGGAGTGGATTCCATTCTAAGATGGAAGTATTGACTAAGGGGGAGTGATACATATCACCGTAGTATTATTTCAAAGTTGTGATGCAATTGGACTTTGATTTTATATAATAATACTATGACACCGAATAACAATGATTGTGAACATCTGTTTTCATATTTTTATTGCTATGTATCTTCAACAACAATGATGCTGAGTTGAACACATTCAGAATCGATGGAGAACTTGAAGTAACAAAGAATTCAAGGAAGTTGAAGAGACAAGGAAATCAAGCACGATGGATCAGAACCTACAAAGTCTATTTATTTTATGATCCATATGTATTCATAGTTTTGTTACTAAAATTGACAAATTAAGGGGAAGATTGTTAGAGCACTACTTGATCGAACTCGCAAGCGTTGCTATCTCAAGCTTGTTTGTCAAGTTTAGTTGATCAAAACTATATACTTGATTTATAGTCTACTTATAGCTATGTTCCAGATTAGGATAGAAGTGTGTAGTAGAACTTTAGACTTCACGACGTTCACCAGTTGAAGAAGAAGATCTATGGAAGAGCTTGGAGGAACTTCATCAACAAAAGGTATGTGGAGACTAAAACTTATCTATCACTCAGAAGTCTATTCTATTCTATCTTCTAACGAGACTAAGTCGTACAACTATATAGACTTTTACATTATACACATTTGAAATTTCGAGTCGATTTTATCTCGTTTATATATTTCTCGAAATACGTATTGGAATCTTTTTAGCTTTAGCTTAAACTGCATCGTCTACTTGACGAGTTTAGTTGGATACAATTTTTTTGTTGGAAACTAAATATTAAGTCAAGATGATCATGTGAAAATTACCTTGAACATCTTACATGATTTGTGTGAGACAATAATTTGATGTTAACTTGGGAAGTTTCGTATTGATCGATTAATCACTTGAAAATTACTTGAAGCTAGTAGTATGTGTAATATTACCATTGTTGTCTTCTAAGGATGTTTCAATGATTGAATGCGAGAGTTTTAGAACAACTACCAATGTCTGGATATAATATAGTATGCGTACATTGTATGCGAACTGTGAAGTTCTAGTTCAGGTTCGGAACTCTTGTTTGCGAACTGTGTTTGTGAACGGGTTTACTTGTTAAAGGTCCGGAACTTTGGTTTAGGAGTCTTTGCGAACGGATATACTAGGGCTAGGTCTGAAACTGTGGTTCGCGTACTCTGTTTGCGAACATAGTGGTTAGGTTCTAAAATCGGTAAGTATGACAATTCATACTCATGAACTCAGGTTCGTTTGCGAACTCAGTTAGTGAACTAAAGTCCCTGGAACTTCAATAAAATAAGGTATGTGAACTTGTTTTGCAAACCGTAGCATTATGTTCATGAATTGGTTCTTGTATAAGTACTTTGTACAACTACAAATCTATTGAACTACACACAACCTGTGATATTTCAATTATATAAACAAATATAATGCGGAAAGAAAATAACACAGATACCATAAGTTTTGTTAACGAGGAAACCGCAAATGCAGAAAAACCCCGGGACCTAGTCCAAATTTGAACACCACACTGTATTAAGCCGCTACAGACATTAGCCTACAACAAGTTAACTTCGGACTGGAATGTAGTTGAGCCCTAACTAAGTCTCACACCGATTAAGGTACAGTCGCGTTCCTTACGTCTCTGAATCCCAGCATAAATCTACGCACTTGATTCCCTTAGCTGATCTCACCCACAACTAAGAGTTGCAACGACCCAAAGTCGAAGATTTATAAACAAATCTCCCATAGAAAAGTTTATTCTGATAGATAAATACATAAATACATATGAAGTTTTTGTTCCGTCTTTTGATAAATCAAGGAGAACAGGAACTATTTGATAATCTGGTCTTATATTCCCGAAGAACAACCTAGAAATATCAATCACCTCACAATAAATTAACTATATGGTAGTAGAAGAAGTTATTGTGGAATCACAAAGAATGAGACGAATAGCTTTTTGATTACTTTTTATATCTTACCTATCAGATATAAATCTCGAGAAAATCTTAGAAAAGATGGTACTAAATACGATAGAACAAGTAAGATCAGAACACGCAACTACCGAGAAAATAGTTGGGTCTGGCTTCACGAATCCCAAATGAAGTCTTCAAGTCGTTAACCTATAATGGTTTTGGAAAAACCTAGGTTAAAGGAGAATCGACTCTAGTCGCAACTAGGACACAGGAAAGTGTCGGGATTAGGTTTTCCAGCTGCTAGAGTTCCCTTATACAGTCTTCAAATCAGGGTTTGATAGATTAGAAACTAAGCAACCAATATTCACCGTTAGATGAAAACCTGATTTAAGATTCAACTAAGTTTGCTTAAAACCAAAGCAATATCTCTCCACCGTTAGATGGTCTTAGCTTGTAACATACAAATGGAATATACCTTGTTTTGGATATGGGTAACGTACCTAAACGTGTATATTGAGTTAGCTCAACAATAGTTAACCGAAGTTCGCCATATGAACACTTTTGTATTAACCACATTCATCTAACAATTCTTTATCAAATATGATAATCAATCAAACATGAAAGATAATCAAATGAATCTAATTGTGTTACTCATATAGTTGTTCAATTATATATGTCTCATAGATGTATATAAGAACCAATTGAAACAAAATCGGATTGATTCGTAATTGTACAGATTACTTATACCGAAATAAATTCATGAACATTAAGCCACGGTTTGCAAAGATTGCATTCCTTAATTTATTAATGTATTTGTTCATGAGTATGAGAATCATACTTAACCGATTTTAGAACTTAACCAACTAAGTTTGCAAACGGGTACGCAAACTATAGTTCCGGACTTTGGTCTTGTCCAACAGTTTGCAAACCGGTATGCATATTGCCTTCCCGGACCTTAACTCAGGTGGAAACGTTCACATACTGGTATGCAAACTTGGTTCCCGGATTTTTCAGTTAAAATCGTTCGCATACTGGTATGTAAACTTGGTTTCCTGACCTGAATCATACCACAACAGTTTGCATACTGGTATGCATATTGTGTTATATCTAGACAATGATTAATTGTTCTTAACTCCCATTTCAATCATTGAAACATCCTTAGAAGAAGACAATGGCCGTCTCACACATACCATTAGCTTATAAGTAACTAGGTATCACCGGGCCTACAGCCCGGCTCAACCTCCCTCAAATTGTTTTTGCGTTATCTGGTGTTAATTTCTTGGACAATATATATCCATGTACTTTTTATCAGAATTAGTTAATTTACTGTTAATAA
This sequence comes from Papaver armeniacum, assembly GCA_023531295.1. NCBI lineage: Eukaryota > Viridiplantae > Streptophyta > Magnoliopsida > Ranunculales > Papaveraceae > Papaver > Papaver armeniacum. The sequence continues at coordinate 93,129 of JAJJWW010000353.1, forward strand.
TCCTTTTGGCTATCCTGAATTTTTCACGGTCGAGAACTTTGTGTATCTAAGTTTCAGACATATTGATTTAACTAATTACCTTCCAAACTACACAATTCTCTTTGCCCAAAAATAAAATAAAAAAATAAAATCAAATTAGCTCCAGTACACTAAACTCACTCACACTAAATTATATGCTCCTTTAAGAAACACTTTACAAAATCTAACAACACATTGTACTGGTCCAAACGATTAAAGTTTATCTAATTTTATTTTACAGAAATGAGTTATAGAAGCTTGATAAACTTACAGACACCAACAAACAGATACTCCTAACAGTTTTGAGGAAATTACTGGGAAAGTTAGGGACTTGAATTCAGATAATAATATAAAGGTACTGCAGGTATACAACAACCTTCGACTTCAGAATTGTTTGTCAGAGAATGTCCTCTAGCTAGATAAATTACTCACTTCATACATTTTTTTATTTTTATTTTTGAATTGGTTAACCATATTATTAAGAAGTAGTGGTTACAATTCTCGGATAAGTTATCCCATTCCTGTTACTGAGTACAATATTAAGTAAAAAGGATAGGAATGTGAGTTCCCAACTGGTTGTTGTCGCCGATGTGTTGCTCTGTATTTGATCTTTGACTGCCTTATTTGCCCGTTTGTCCGCCGCCTGATTCGCCTGTTTCTTAGCATGCGTAAGCCTGTAGGTTGGAATGTCTCTCATGAGTGATTTGATTTCGTTGAGCATATTCAGGAGGTACCATGGTTTGTATTTCAAGGCATCATTTTTTACTCTTTGCTCAATCTCCCATCTTTTTAATAAAACAATGTCACTACAATTATCGGGTAACACACTGATAATATAAACATTGGTTACCCTGTATAAGAGAGAAATTCAGGTATTGTTGCAAGAAGGGAAGTGTCTAGTGATTTGGATCTCAAAATACACGGTATATAATTCATGGGCAATACAAAAAAATCTTATTTCTGGGTATAGAAGGAGTTAAAAGAGCCGAAGGATGTAAGAAAACTTATATATCAAAGTTGTACACCTCCTTGATCCGATCAAGGTCTGTCAACCTCATGTCGAAGGGCTTACATTATATTTACGTTAGATCCAATAACAATGGTGATGTCCATTTTGAGACTTGTAATATAACCAATGGGGTTAAGGGAATCTCAACTGCACATTAAAAAAAAATATGAACTTAGAAGAAAAGAGAAAGAGGACTTGTGACGAAAATTAGGCTGTAAAGTGATAAAATTAGGTTCGTACTATTGAATTTATTTTAATTTACAGAAAACCGATAATTGTTTTAACATCGATATAAAGTGGGCTTGATATTTTAATACTTTGGTTTGAGCTTTTAATCAACATTGCTAATAGGGGTACTAGATTCTACTGGAGGGTACCAAATGCATATAATTTTATTTTTGTACCCTCCCGTGGAATCCGGTACCCCATTAGCAGCATTGCTTTTAATGTGGATAATTTAATGAATGGTGAGACTAAAGCGATAGGTGTGAATTTAGGTGGATGGTTGGATCTTAAAGGAGTAAATTAAACCCTCATTATTGAGATGGATGGTCGGATCCCAATGTGCATGGTGTTATAGAGGCTTAGAATAAGCTTGAATTTTTGGTTCAAATGTAAACAATTAACAATGATGTATCTTGTTTTCCGTGATTATTCGGTTTAGCATTACGAGGTTATAAACTTATAATGCTGTACTAGTAACCGGGTTAGCCAGCTAGAGTGAAATTAATAGAAAATCTTTAATGGCAACTGTAATGTTTCTTGTTTTTAATTCTTTGTACAACAAACCGAATCAAACTTGGAAAAAGTATGAGACACTTGCTGCTCCCGAAAGTACAATCACCTCATAAACAACTTGTCCAAATTCATTCGAGCAAAAAAAAATAAACTTGTTTAAATTCTACACCTATATTAATGAGACTCTCAGCCTTTAATGTACCATCATCATGCTAGTGATCACGTTTAAGTCAAAGATATTTGTTCACTAACATCAACTGGAAACCCAATCTTTCTTTTGAACTTCTTGCACCAATCTCGTTGCTTACTGAAATCAATCAAAGATGATAAGTTTGACATCTTTTCCCGGCACCCAGCAACAGAATAACTATAATGCGGTAGTAAAGTCATTAGGAATTTACATTATGTTAGGAATTTCTTTCTCGGGAAAGTTGAAGTAGAGATGAGCTAGGGAGAGTAGAGCTCGAGCAGAGCAAAGTGTTACCGCTAGGGAGCGTCGAGCTCGAGCAGAGTAAAGAGTTTTACCGGCAGCCAAAGTAAAGGTGAGGGCTTTGGGGCCAAGGCGTATAACCGTACAAATCCGAGAAAAGTAATTAAATGTTAATATGCAACGATGAGTATTGTAACCTTTTGATTTCATGTGCTTTACAGTTTGTTTTCATCCTTGCATGCGTTGCTTCAGCACCTAATTATACAACTTTGAGACTGCTAAAATATATTGGTTTGAAACATTTATAAGTGCATATGCCGTTGGAGAGTTTTCGTACTTGGTTTCTGGTTTTATTTATTTCTCCATAGACAGAAAAAGAATCCAAGAGAAAAATACGGTCTAGTTAATGTTTGTTTTCTATGCATATCTCTGTATTAGTGGAAGTGAGTGGGTATATAATTATATTTCAACCAATACCAGTAATGACGAACCCCAAAATTTGCTTGGTCACTGAAGTTAGGGACCGTAATCCCTATGAGAAGTTATTATTTTCATATATAATCTCTTTCTTTTTTTCTCTTGTATATTGTTTGAATCATGCAAGCTCTTCATACATTTTTTTTTTGACAAAGGCAAATTTCATTAAAAGAAACATTCAGTCATAAAGTCATAAAGGCATGACTAAGTTATTATAGTGATCATCGCAGGTACTAAGTTATATCCAAGACTTTGCTCAACAATCTTGGTTAATAACCTTTACCAATTCTGCAATTAACTCCGTGATTGAACATAGGAGACTGCAGACACTTGCAAAGGATCCGTGAGGTGTGCATATCAGGCAAGAAGCAAGTGGATTGTACTTAACAGTGCTCAGCTTGGATGTGAGAGGAAACTTTAGGATAGCTAGGGTCGAAGCAGATATAGAATTAGGTACGGACGACCGAAGGTAGGGTTACGGGGCTTGGAATTTTCAACTGGAAGAGCCAAGGTTAGTTTGTTAGTTATGTTCGGCTTGGAGTGAGGTTTAGGGCCGAGGCATAATCTCTGCCATCCAATATCACAAACGATCTCGACCACTCTTTGACCTGGATACATACACACCACCTTTCCTTAGAACAGTTCTGACTCACCTAGCCAAGGTTAGTTTGAGGTTTTTTCTCGACCACTCTTTGAGTGATCGATCGAATGATCAATACGAAACTTTCCGAGTCGACATCAAATGACTGTCTCACTTCAAATCATGTAAGATGTTTCAAGGCAATTTTCACATAATCATCTTTTGACTTATTATTTAGTTTACAACAAATAAATTGTTTCCAACTAAAATCGTCAAGAATAATGATGAACGTAGCTAAAGCAAAAAGCTTCTAACACATATTTTGAGAAATTGATAAGTGATATAAACTCGACTCGAAATGTCAAATGTGTATAATATAAAAGTCTATATAGTTATACGACTTAGTCTCAATAGGAGATAAAATTGAATAAATTTCTGAGTGATAGATAAGTTTTAGTCTCCACACACCTTTTGTTGATGAAGTTCCTCTAAGCTCTCCTCAGTAGATCTTCGTCTTCAATCGATGAACGATGCGAAGTCTAAAGCTCAACTACACATTCTATCCTAATTCGAGACATAGCTATTAGTAGACTAGAAATCAAGACTTATAGTTTGATCACCTAAACTTGACAAACAAGCTTGAGATAGCAACGTTTGCGAGTTCGACCGAGCAGTGCTCTAACAATCTCCGCCTTTGTCAATTTTAGTGACAAAACTATCAATACATATGGATTACAAAATAAATAAACTTTGTAGCTTCTCATTCAACATGTTTGATTTCCTTGGTTCTTCAACATTCCTCGAATTCTTCGTCACTTCAAGTACTCCATTGATTCCGAACGTGTTCAACTCAGCATCATTGTTGTTGAAGATCCGTAGCCATAACAATAATCGACAAGTTGTTTTCTTATTGTTATACAGTGTCATAGTATTATTACACAACATCAAAGTTCAATTGTATCACAACTTTGACAATAATACTATGGTGATATGTATCACACCCCCTTAGTCAATACTTCATCTCACAATGAAAACCACTCCCCCTTACATAATGATCCGTAAACATATGTATGTAGTGTGAACTACAAAGTAATTCTCCCCCTTTTTGTCAATATAAATTGGCAAAGGTACGAAAACTAGCGGGATCATAATGAAATTCTCAAAGAGATTATTCATGACTAAAAGAGAACATATCAACTTGGTTTTGATGATTTCACATAGTCGAAACTTAGTGTATTCATCAAGGAGTTTATAAAGATACAAGATAGCTCCTACAATATTCCACAGTTGAATTCCCCACAAAGATTTGGCAATTAAGCACAAGTTCAATTAAAAACTCCCCCCCCATAAAATGTCATTCCCGAAAGAACAACAAGAATGACCTTACTTTTACAAGAAAATAAGGATTTCTTTGGACATTAACAAATTGCATGAAACATGAATTTGTATCCAGAAATTTCGAATAGATTAGCCACAAGAAAACCTTAATGATTAATTTAATCGGAAATATTCAATATAAGAAAACTTACGGAGCCATACAATACTTTCACATAAAAGTGGATAAGGGAAAGATCAATACTGCGGAATATTCAAAAGTTCATTCTATCTTTTATCAATATTTGCATAAAGACATAATAGACTTAACTTTTGACATATATGGGATAATCATAGTTCACGGACGTAAACACACATATTCCATAAAATATTTTTGTAATATATAAAACCAGTAAAGATTAATACTGCAAAATCATCTTCCAAATAACTTAGAATTTAAATAAATAAATCTAAAACATTGCAAGATGAAAATCGTTGACAATAGCTATGTGTAATCATAATAATTGCTATTCCAAACCCTAGTTATCCTTATTAAAACACAAGAATGAATTCTCATAAGAAGTTTCCTAGACATTCAAGGTTCTTTGATAACATCGTACCTTTCTATGACCCCATCATAAAAAGTATCACCGATATCCTTGATTCTATTGGCCGTGGAGATTCCATGCTCATGAGTTAGAACATTCACCTTTCGATCAACAATACGAGCAATTTGTCTAGCCTTGATGCAATCCAAGATGAGCTTCTTCTGGTTCCGTATCAAGACCTTTTGATTTTCAAGGATTTTGGTCTGACCATCAAAGAGATGTTTTATTTGCAGTTGAAGATTTGCAAATTCGACCTTTGAGTCATTTTGAAACTGAATTAAATCCTTGACAGATTCAGCAATCCAGGAGTTGAACTCTTTCCTTGCAATCATCTTCTTCAAAACAGGTTCTTGAACCGAATCGCGTCATTTGATGTCTTCTTCCATATCAAGATTCATAACTTCCTGAGGTCTTGAAGAGTTCTCCATATATGTTTTTTATTAGGGATGAAAAAATAATATAATATATATATATATATATATATATATATGTTCGAGGACAAGAGAAATAACCCTTGTTATGTAAACCTATAAACTCTCAAGAAGAATACACGGAAGTTTGCGAACCAGTTACAAGATCCAAAATAAGGAAATACACTTTGTTTTCAATTATCTCATATCTTTTCACGGCTTAATAATTTAGAAGATGCTTTAAATTAGAGCACATAAAAAGAGTCAACAAGATGCATTAGTTACTAGGAGTTAAGATATGACTCAACTTTAGAAAATGAAGAAAACAACATTAACTCAAACACAAGATCAGACGATAATATACAACAAACTTGAGCATCCCGCAAATATCATCCTTGCAACTCTCAAGTTAGATACAAGGATAAACATACCTCGATCTAGGTAGCAGAGTAAGATGTGAACCCACTTCGAGAATTGAGGGAAAAGTTGTAAATACCTTCTGAGTGTTTGTTCTGTATATTCCTTACCTTCCTTTGGTTATATCTCATTCCAGAAGAATTAGACATAAACCCATTTGAATATCCATTAGAAGGATTTTTCTGAGGATTAAGTCTAGGACCTCTAGAGATTGGTTCCAGAGGATCAGAATTGTGGGAATTCCATCTCCTAAACTTAGGTCTACCAGACTTATTCTCATAAACACTAGGAATGTGTATATTTATGGCGTAAGAGTTTGCACCATAAGGAGTGACACGATTCCTGTAGAGATTTCTAGATGAGTGACCTTGGAAACCTCTTTTATGAGAGTTCTGGTTTTTTGCAGGAATGAAATCCATTGTAGATGTTGTCAGACGATTTACTCTGTGAACAGTAAAAAGAAGTAGATTTTGAAGATTAGAAATCTGTTTCTTTCTTGCAAAACAATGTAGAACATTGTGATTCCTTTTCCCACATAATGAACAACTTCGTGGATAAGAAACGTTAGAAGCGTCTCGTTTCAGACTCATAGCCTTTTGGGAATTTTGTAAGTCACGTATCTGTTTCTTAGCAAGAAATTCCTTAGAAGAAATTTTCTCCATGCTGGTAATACCACATGAGTATTAGAGATAGGCACTGAAGAAGTCTTTCTTACTAAAACATAGTTTTCCCTTTTCAAGGAGTTGCACTGTTCCTGGGATAGAAGAAGTGATTCAACAAGTTTATCTTTTTCAACACGACAAATGTTCAATTCTGATGAATGAGTCTCGATTAATCATTTTTCTCTAATTGAATCTTCTTTAACAATATCTTTAAGCATACTAATATTTTCACGTTGTAGAGTAGTTTCTTGAACAAGATTTTTGATATTGTTTGAAAAAGACTCAACGATACTATAGAGTTCCCGTTCTCAATCAAGAGACTTCTCAAGTTCATTAGTGAGTTGAGCATATTTTTCTTCAAGAGATATAATTTTAGAGACTTGAACATCAATAATCTCAGCAGCTTTTTTTAAGATTCTGGTAAGCTCCATTTCAGATTCTGACATAGTGCCAACTGTCGCTTTAGAAGCATTGTTATCAGAATTTGATAGCAAAATTTTTCTACCTCGGAATTCAAAAGAATCAGTTAAGGAGTTATCCTTTGAGGTAAGCCCAAAATATTTGGCATAGTCAAAAACTTTGGAGGACATCTCTAAGTGTGAGATTGCGAGATAAACTTTTGTCCACATAAATCAGATTGCTACAAACACATACTTATAAGGTCTTAGCGTGTTTGCCTGCTCTGATACCAATTGAAAAAGCGGGGGTCTAACAACCACACCCAATATTTTGTTCGACAATATGTATGGACTAACTCCAATATAATTCCAAGAGAATCAACTAGACAGTCAGACTCAATCAAGGAAAGATATCCAAGAGTTATATCTCTTTCTTAAATCAATCAGTAAATCAACAGGAATGAATCCGTGGACTGATTGGTATGACAAAAACTTGAACGGTACCAAACACCAATGTTCAAGTGTTAATCAATTTATATCAACAACCAAAGGTTCGATTTACCAATTGATTGAACTACACACAACCTGTGATATTTCAATTATGTACACAAATATAATGCGGAAAAGAAATAACACAGACACCAGAATTTTTGTTAACGAAGAAACCGAAAATGCAGAAAAACCTCGAGACAGATTTGAACACCACATTGTATCAAGCCGCTACAGACACTAGCCTACTACAAGTTAACTTCATAATGGAATGTAGTTGAGCCCTAACCAAGTCTATCACCGATTAAGGTACAGTCGCGTTCCTTATGTCTCTGAATCCCAGCAGGACTCTACGCACTTGATTTCCTTAGATGATCTCACCTACAACTAAGAGTTGCTACGACCCAAAGTCGAAGACTTATAAACAAATCTGTCTCCCACAAAAAAGTCTATACTGATTGATAAATCTGTCTCCCACAGAAATACCTACGAAGTTTTTGTTCCAAGAGTTGCTAAGTTGCTCTTAATAGTAACAATATAAATGTTGTTATGTATCTTGCGTTTTTCATTTACAAACTTGATGCAATGACTTTTCGTGATCTCCATTAGTGACAGACTTACCGATGCATTATGAGTGCTTAATTTACATGATTTTAGTGTCAATTCCATGCTTATAATTGCTATATTTATTGCTATATTACTTGTTAATACGTTGTTTTTTTTTGTTTTTTTTTTTTTGCATCTTATTTGTTTCTTTTTGTGAATTATCCAAAAAAAAAAAAAAAATTCAAATGATGTTGAAAAGAGAAAAGAAGAAGAAAGGAGTTCAACCTGGTACAAGATGATCAAGTTAGAGATGAGAAAAAAGTTCTTAGATGTCAACTTATAGGAACAAAATCTGTTAGGTTGGTCACACTATGAACCTAATTGATCATAAAGAGAAGTTTTTCATCAAAAACATCCAAGAAGTTTTACGGATTGGTTGGACTTAACTACAAATAAATATGACAAATTTCAGAAGTTTGGTTGCCCTTATGTTGTGGAGAATGAAAATATGAGCCTAAAGCAAAAAAAAAATGAGGTCAACCACACATTACATGAAGATTTTATGAGCAAAACGATAAAGAAACATAAAGTTGCAGGAACATCTATGGCAAGGTTAGACCTAAACAATTTTGGGCTAAATTTTCTACGGCTAGGTTGGACCTAACCGGTTTTCTGAGATAAAATTCACTGAGTTACAAGGGTTTCTCTGAGATAGGTCGAGGAGCAATGGACTACGCCAAATCTGGAGTATTTTGACGTGCGAAAAAGGCTTCTAAAATAAGGTAAACCGGTCCCAGAAGGATTCTAATCCCTAGGTCTAGTGAGTAATATATAAAGAAACCTCCAAGAAATTAAGAAGACACCTTTAACATTACTTTGCAAGTCATCGAGAAGAGCATCAATACACACAACGAAAGCTATTGTTTCGGAGCGGTTTCTCGATCATAACGATATCTCTTCTATTTTCTTATATGTATAACATGGATTGTAGGATCAGAATATCGCAGCATCAATATCTCGCGAGAATAATAAACGACAGTATTGCGAAGATGTCGCAAGGAAGTATAATTAATGACGCAATGGATGACGACAACTAGAACATGAGAAAAATGTGAAGATTTGGCGAGATTTAGGAGTGTCGCGAAGACGAACATTCATACACTTGCGATACTTCGCGAGTCATTCCCGAAAATAAAGGATAGCTTAGCTGTCATCCACCATGTAATACCCTATATAAAGGGTTGAGTAAGTCTGTTGTAGAGAGAGTTCTTTTTGAATTGTTAAGCAAGTCATTAGGAGAGAGAAAATCTAGAGTGATTGTAATTCCTTTAGCTCTGTTCTATCTTCCTTTGTAAACATTTCAAGAAAATAATCAATAAAATTTATAGTTATTCATCTTCAAATGGATTAGTTAAGTAAATTCTAGTGAGGGGTGTATTGTGGGATTTCCTGCAACTACATATGCGCTAGAAACAGGGACTGAAAGAGGATGGAAGATAGAAGATTGCAATCAAAATTAGTCGAATCAAGAAAATGAGAGAGAGAAATATCAAATCAGATGAGGGAAAGAAGTCAAAAAACAAGGAATATGATGAAAATGCGGAGTACAATATAATTACAAAAGTAATGGTTAATGAATTTCATGAAAACATCAGAGGAAGAATACATAAACGAGATTTTGAAGGAAAGAAGATTATAGATGGGGAGAAGACATCGTCTTTGAAAGAGTGGGAAAAACAGAAAATAACATTCACAGCAGCGGAGGTACCTAAAGAGGGTTTGAGCCATACATCCCCATTAGTGATCACAATAAATGCATGCAAAAATGGAGAAGGACCAGCAAAAGCAGCAGAAGAATGGGCAATAAATAGAACTTTGGTGGATACAGGGAGTTTGGTGAGCATCATGTTTTACCATACTTACAAAAAATTAGGATATAAAGATGAAGAAATGATTCCCCCGGCGTATTATATCCATGGTTTTGGTAAATCTATAACGAAACCTAAAGGAGAGGTAAAATTACGAATTCTGCTTGGAGAAATTGAAACACAAGTGACATTGAGTGTAGTGGATATGGAATCGCCATACAACGTGTTGTTAGGGAGGCCATGGGTACATGCAATTAAGGCTGTAGCGTCAACATTTCATCAGCGTATTAAGTTTCCTATGCCAACTGGAATTGGTGAAATCAGAGGAGATATTGATAAAGGGAGAATATATCATCAAGACGAAGTAAAGCATTATGAAGAACGAGTAAAGAAGCGAAAAGATCGCAAGAAGATGGTAAAAGCAGCTAAAAAAGAAGAAGAATTTAAAATTTACATGGTAAGAGCAAAAGAAGGAAAAGGAATACCTAGCGCAATTTCGCAGGATAAGGAAATGAAAGGACCAACCCCTATGGGAGAACCGAAAGCTAGCTATATCGCAGCAGAACAAACAAAAGAAGTGAATGTTGAACCGAAGAAGAACCCAAGATGTTAAAAATTGGGACTAAAATGGAAATAGATGAAGAAAGAAGAACTACTGATTTCTTTGCGAGATTATAAAGATATTTTCGCGTGGGATATGGATGAAATGCAGTATAGATCCATCTGTGGCTTGTCATAAATTGGAAATTGACAGAAATGTAAGACCATTCAAACAAAGAATTAGAAAGATCGCAACATCATATCATCCTCAAATAGAAGAAGAATTGCAGAAAATGCTAGATGCAGGAATCATTAGACAAGCAAAATATCCCGAATGGATAGCAAATATGGTTATAGTCCCAAAGAAGAAAAAAGGGATAAGAATTTGTATAGATTTTACCGATCTAAACAAAGCTTGTCCTAAAGATAGTTTCCCGTTACCAGATATTCCACAATTGGTTGAAGCTGCGGCAGGAAACGAAAGGATATTATCTCTTGATGGATATAAAGGTTACAATCAAATTCCTCTCGCCGAAGAAGATCAAGAACATACTGCTTTCTTTGCTCCAAGAGGATTATACTGTTATACAAAAATGCCGTTTGGTTTGCGAAATGCCGGAGCAACATACCAAAGAATGGTGGAAAAGGTGTTCGCGAGATGGATACACAAAACATTAGAGGTGTATGTAGATGATATGTTAATAAAAAGTAAGAAAGCAAAAGACCACATACAAGATCTGAAAGAAATTTTTGAACAAATGAGACATTTCAACATCAAAGTAAATCCAGAAAATGCACCTTTGGAGTTGCATCGGGAAAATTTTTAGGTTACATCGTATCAAAAGAGGGAATCCAAGTCGACCCAGAGAAAGTACAAGCAGTTCGCGATATGCCAACACCTGCGATAGTAAAAGATGTTCAGAAGTTAAATGGGTTACTAGCTTCGCTAGAAAGGTTTATCTCGCGATCATCTGATAAATGCAAGCACTTTTTCAACATTCTCAAAAAGGGATCAAAGTTTAGATGGACAGATGAGTGTGAGAAAGCCTTACAAGGAATAAAGGAACATTTAATGGATATATCAATTTTACAAAAAGCAGAACCAGGAGAAGAATTATTGATCTATCTTGCGACGACCTCGCATGCATTAAGTGCGATATTGCTGCGAGTGGACGCGAGGGTAGAGAAACCAATCTATTACATCACAAAACTTTCAATGCCGCATGAAAGGAATTACTCAAAAATTGAAAAACTAATCTTGGCATTAGTTTACGCAACATTTAAACTTCGCATATACTTTCAAGCGCACATTGTTAAGGTAGTGACAAAAATACCAATCGAATCAGTAATGAAAAATTCAAAAAGATCGGGAAGAGTTGAAAGATGGAATGCTCAAATAAGTCATTGCAAACTCAAATACGAAATATTGTCTTCACCAAAATCACAAGTGGTCGCTTGAGACTTTCTAGCGAGAATTTCCTTTGGAAGAGGATGAACCAGTAGAAGAAATGATGGACGTAGAAGAAGAACATGGAGATCCAAAAGACTTGTTAACTGAGCCAAATAGATGGGAAATATTAGTAGATGGGTCATCTAATGGAGAAGGTAATGGGATTGGAATTGTTGTGATATCGCCAGAAGGCAATAAAATGGCTTTTTCTTTCAGATTAGAGTTTGCGTCAACCAATAATGAAACAGAATATGAAGCTATAATACATGCTTTGCGATTCGCAATAGAAATGAAATTGGAAAATGTGAGGATTACCAGTGATTCGCAATTGTCTATTCGCCAAATAAAAGAGGAATATACTACAAATGAACTATCTTTGCAAAAGTACAAGAAACTTGTTGACGAGTTGTCGGTGCAGATACCGAAAATAAAATGGAGACATATATCAAGGAGAAACAATAGACTCATGAGATGCTTTTGCCTTTATATCAAGTATGATGACAGATCCGATTGCGAGAAATATAAAAATACAAATACTTTTAACACCGTCAATTAATAAAGAAGAAGAGCAGAAATGAGATGTAATGCTAATAGAAGATGGAACACAAACACTTTGCGAAGAAGATTGGAGAGCGAGAACTTCATGCATACCCGATGAAAGGGGAAACACCAAGAAATAGATTAGAGGCACACAAATTAAAAAGCCGTGCAACAAATTATGAATTAAGAGATGGAGTACTATACCGACGATCTTTTAATGGACCTTCATTCGAGATGTGTAACAAGGAAGGAAGGAGAAACCATATTGAAGATGCTTTGCATAGCGGGGATCTTTGGTAATCATAGTGGTGGAAGATCTTTAGCACATAAAGCAAAAATGCAGGGCTATTACTGGCCGTATATGCATGAGGACGCGAAACAAATATCAAGGCGTTGCGAAGATTGCCAAAGACATGGGAAGAAGATACATGCACCGGGAGCGCCATTAAATTCTTCAACAAGTGTGTGGCCTTTTGGAAAATGGGGCTTAGATATTGTGGGACCATTCCTACCAGAATGGGACGAGAGAAGATATCTAATTGTCGCTACTGATTATTTCACAAAATGGGCAGAGGTGAAAGCGGTACAACACATTCGCGATAAAGATGTTTTTACTTTCATATTTAAGAACATTATATGCAGATTTGGGATTCCAGCACAGTTGGTATCTGACAATGGGAAACAGTTTGAAGTACAAAATATAGAATTCTTCTCTGAATGCATTTCAGATACGATGTGGAAAATCAACTCCTCTATACCCGCAGGCTAATGGCCAGGCAGAAGCGACAAATAAAACAATTGCAGACATATTGAAGAAGAAGTTAGAAGGATACAATAAAGGATGGTGCGAACAAGTGCCCAATGCAGTATGGGCTTATAATACAACTAGAAGAGAAGCTACAGGCATGTCACCTTTTTATTAACATATGGGGTTCAAGTTTGTACTCCCGACGAAGTTATGATTCCTACAACAAAGAAAGAAGCTTGGGAGAAAAATCTTAGTGCGGGTAACATTTTAATCAAATTAGATGAATTAGAAGAAAAAAGAGAGAGAGCACTACAACATATGGAGAATTATCAGCGAAGATTGGCCAGAGAATATAACAAACGTGTCAAGATACGTGAATTTCAACCAGGAGATCTGGTGCTGCGAGAGACACCAATATATCAGCGTGAAAGTGGTGGCAAATTGGCAAGAAAATGGGATGGACCTTATATCATTAAGGAAATAGTTGGTACAGGGGCATATAGATTAATGGATCCTGAAGGGAAAGATGTAGGACAACGATTGGATAGACCATGGAATAGGTTATATCTCAAGAAGTATTATCCATAAAAGATGGATGAAATGAAATGAATTTGGATGAAATGTTTTTGCGACAGAATGATTGCGAAGTTGAATAAAACAGAGAAAGATTGTGCGAATATCTCGCAAGCAATACATTACAGAAAATGAATGATTGAATGAATTAACAAAAATGAATGAGTGAGTGAATGGGACGAACCTTTATGGCGTACACCCTAGTTCGCGAATGATATTTCGCAAGAGGCAAATGTAAGACCTAAAGTGCGTCATATAAGGGGGTATCTCTTGACATGGCTCAGTGAAAAGGTTACACCGCTCCTGGAACCTGAGTCATGGAGATTTGGGGCCCATGAAAGCCTATCCGGGAGAGATACCTTGGATTTCCAACTATATATATAAGGTTATACCCTGGTTGGACGCCCGAGGGTCTCTTCCAAGGAGTCAGTGTATGCTCAAGGCGCCAGGGTACACGGTTGAGCCAAGAGTGCCGGGGCATTTGAAGTGTCTCGGCCATTCTTGGCAAGTCTTGGTATATGTTGCACTCGGCCCGAAGAAAACTCCACTTAGGGTGCAGTCTCGTAACCATAAACCATATAGGTATAAGGGATAAGAGGCTGCGAAAACAACTGGTTGTTGTTAAGAACGGATGGGAGGAGCTAGTCTTGTATGGCCGATGTACGCCTCCTTGAAGGGGCAACCAGGGAGAAGATAAGGGCGGCACCCTCCATTAGGGAGATGATAAGTGTCAAAAGACGCAAATGTCACGAGGCTTTATTTTCGCAAGGAAATTTAGGCTTGTCATATTTGTGCGATGATCCTGTAGAGGCAATAATACTAACGCAAGGATAAGACGAGATCAATGGGTTTATGCATGAAAATGTAAAAACGTCTTGCGATTTCGTCGCAAAGACGGCAATGTTATGGGATTTTATATTCGCAAGAGTACTTAAACCTGTCATATTGTCGCAAATAACATATCCTGCAGAGGCAAAAATACTTAAGAAATGATAAGACAAGGTCAATGGGTCATTACATAAAAATGTAAAGACGTCCTGCGATCTTGTCGCAACGAGGGGTGGCGAGATAAGACCTTTAATTAGGAAGGCAAAATAAGACCACACAATCAATGATAAGACAAGATCAATAGATTTCTTCATTTGTGAAGATATCCTGCGATCTTGTCGCAATGGTAAATTTCAACATAAATAAAGGTAAGCGAACACGCTTGCGAGATTAGAATTGCAAATCTAAAATGAGATAGAAAGAGAATATAAGGGATTATTCATCAAGGGACTTAGTCTTTCCAATCAAAAAGAGTACTTCAACAGAAATTGAAAAGCATCTCATGCAAAAAGTCATACAGAAAAAGAGACTGGAAGATATAAAATTGCAAGAGTAGCTTAATTTTCTACATCTACATCGGCATTCTCGGCAACAAGAGATGATAAATGTTCTTCAACAATTTTATCAGCTTCACCTTCGCTAGTTGGAGGATTTCCATCGAAGTTTTTTCATTTGGATTCTCGACTTCATCTTCGCCAATTGGAGGATTTTCATCAGAAGATTTTTCATGAAGATTCTTATTTACAATTTCATTGTTCGCGATATCTTCGCAGCTTTCATAATCGTAATCACTATCAGGAGAATTAGGAACTTCATCATCTTCAACTTCCAAAGGTTCAATAGAGACAGGTTCAAGGGATTTAGAAAGTAAGATCTCATTCACAAAAACTTCAGCTTTGGGATGAAATTGACGAAGAAGTGCCTTTTGTTGATTCCTACTTTGGATATCTTTAAGATGGCTAAGATAATTAAGCCTTCTTGCGGCACGATCACGAGAATGGGCAAGAGTAGCGACAAGTGTTGTATTTTCCTTGCGAATCTTGGCATGGGAGGATTCCAAAGTAGACAGAGAAATGCGAAGATCTTTCTCAGATTCTGCGAAAATATAGAAGAACAGCAGGGTTAAAAATAAAAAGTAATGTAAGAAATTAGAAAAGGAAAACGGCGGATGAGGCAGTCAAATTTTATGACTACCTTCCTTTTGCGAGATAAGATGTTGGGTCAGGGCCAAGCAACTATTCTCCAAATGATCCATGGCATTATCAAAACCATCACCGACAAGACCTTTTAACCGAGAACGCAAGCTTTTTTCATTAGAAATCGTAAATTATTTTCCTTCGCAAGAGAGGAATGAGATTCTTTTAACTTGGTATATTCATCCTTGAGCTGGTTTGTTTTCACACTTAGAGTTATTCTACCCTGAATAAGCTTATCTCTTTCGGTAGTGGTTTCTTTGAGTTTATTTTTCAATGAGCAGACAGATTGTTCTTGCTCATTCAGTGCTTTTCGACAAACATCAAGTTGTTGCGAGGATATCGCCACCTTGTCCAACAAAGCTCGCTTCTCTTGAGACAAAGTTCCATTTTCATCTGATAAGGTTTCCAACTCCAAATTAGATTTAGTCAAAGAATATGAGAGATGCGACAATTCGTTACTTAATAATTCTTGCTTACGGACTAAGTAGGCGTTTTCTTGGGTTAGATTATTTATCCGGTCACGAGAATATGTATGGAGATTATCTAATCGGTTATATTGCTCCATCCAAGCATCTCTTTCCGTTCGAATTTCTTCCACGATAGATTCCACTTGATATATCTCCATTTTACGTTTCTGATTCAAAGCTTGAAAGGCGAACAAAGTCTTCAAAAAAAAAAAAATAAATAAATAAAATAATAATAATAATAATGGAAAAAAATGAAAAATGGGGAGGAAATGATACCTTTTAGTTCTTCATTCTTCCTGCGAAGATTATCACGATCCAAACGAGGTATTATGAAGGCTATTCTTCAAGGTCTTAATTTCTTGTTCCAAGGATGCTCGCGACATGGTATCAGAACCAAAATACTTACTCAAGGATTCATAAACACTAGATCTGATAGGATCAGTGGAAATTTTCTTAACATCATTCATGGTATCCGATAAAACTTTAAAAGCTATATCTATCCCTTCCAAATTTTCTTTAGAAAGAGAGATAGATCCAGAGGAAGAGGAAATGATGGAGGAAGAGGCAAAAGTTGAGTCATCCTTAGTCATAAGAATGCCAGTCGAAGGAACTTGATCAACAAGGGGAGATGAGATAGAGGTATTAAGAGTAAAAGTGGAGAGGGGTTCATTTTGAAGAATTTCATTAACGGAAAATTCAGGGACTAGTTTATCATGCGAGATCATCGCAAGAGGAGGTGGGTTGTCCTGAGAAGAAGGAATTGGTTTATCTTGCGAAGACGTCGCTAGAGAAGATGAATTGCCCTGCGGAGATGCTGCAGGAGAAGTAGTAAGTTTGAACCCAGGAAAAGAAACAGCAGGTGCGACAGGTTTAAAATGGCGAGGTTTCTTGGGAGATAAATCAGCATTTTTGTCATCCTGCGAATTACAAGTTAAATAAGAAACAGAGGCAACAATATTGTTATTAAAAGAGTAAATGTTTCTTAAATACCTTGTTATTCGCAGTCTTTCTCTTAGAAGCAAAGGATTTCGGCTGCGAGCCCATGGGAATGTTAGGGTTTGCAACGGTGAACTTGCTACTAGATTTGTTCTTGCTAAAATAAAAATGGCAGGAAAGTCATTAAAAAAGGAGCAGTATCAGAATAAAACAACTTTATCAGGAAAGATCAATCACAAAATGATTAAATTCAACAAAATTCACAAACCTTGATGCCATAGAAATAGTAGCAGAAGAATGATAGTGGAGAAATGATAAAGAAGGTGATGAAGAGAAAGAGTAGAAAAAAGTTGCAGACAATGAAGAAGATGAAGTAGAAGAAAAGAAAAATTGGATAATGAATTCTCCTTTAAATAGACAGGAAAAGAGTAACCGGATAGCATTAAAAAGTACCGGTAAAAAGGGTAATTTTAGACACGTGTAGACGGTCATTCCTAAATTCACGGAACCTTGCTGACAAAAAATTTGGTGGAAAATAAACGATCGCGACATTTCAAAATATTGGTTCTCATGACATTCTCTCCTTCGCAGAGAAGACATGAGAAGAGGCAAGATGTAGGATCAGAATATCGCAGCATCAATATCTCGCGAGAATAATAAACGACAGTATTGCGAAGATGTCGCAAGGAAGTATAATTAATGACGCAATGGATGAAGACAACTAGAACATGAGAAAAATGTGAAGATTTGGCGAGATTTAGGAGTGTCATAAGACGAACATTCATACACTTGCGATACTTCGCGAGTCATTCCCGAAAATAAAGGATAGCTTAGCTGTCATCCACCATGTAATACCCTATATAAAGGGTTGAGTAAGTCTGTTGTAGAGAGAGTTCTTTTTGAATTGTTAAGCAAGTCATTAGGAGAGAGAAAATCTAGAGTGATTGTAATTCCTTTAGCTCTGTTCTATCTTCCTTTGTAAACATTTCAAGAAAATAATCAATAAAATTTATAGTTATTCATCTTCAAATGGATTAGTTAAGTAAATTCTAGTGAGGGGTGTATTGTGGGATTTCCTGTAACTACATGGATGTTACTACATCTATGAGTATATAAATACATAATTGATTGAGGATGAATTTTATGTTCTAGATTTGACTTGAGTTATAATATGAATCTATTTTAGTTCTTCATAAGATTACCGCTTGTTTATATTGTTATGAATGTTTATGATTGATTAATAGATTGTTTACGTGGCTAACTAAATTGATTTTTTGATTTACTCTAATGCTTGTGTTCAGTTATGAGATACGTAATCGTCTAATAATTCATACACAAATAGAGAATACAAGACCTTGTAGAGGGATTTTGTGGAGTGGTTGTGTGTGTAAACAACACTCGAAAGTGGTCCTTGATCTAAGAGCCTAAGTACTATGATCAATCTATAAATTAAAAATATATACAACGTTCGACCAAATTACACCTTGAGCATTAGTGGGTTAGAAAAATTCGATGATTACTTACGAACAAATTAGTATAATAACTTCGATGACGGTTTAGAAACGAAGAAGGATTCCTTGATCAACTCTCTCTCCATTGCTTACAACTTAATCTTTTCAATTGCTCTGTTTATTATCTTAAAACCTAAAACAAAAACCTCATTTCTGTGACCTTTTCGACAACTAAAATTCCTTGATCTTCGTGAGAGTGAACTTGACTTCCATTATATTACATGTTAATCGAGTGAAATTAATATCACTAATTTGTTGTATCTACGACATGCGCCAATGGATGGAAAATTCTCATATATCTAAGGCTAAATAATCACAAAAAACTTTCTTTAATATAATTAATAACATAAGAGAGAAACACAAAAACTAAAATCAAAGTTACACACAAAAAGGTTATAAAACCTGTCAAACTTGAAGATCCATGGAGAAAAAAACAAAACCCAATTGATGGAATAAGTAAGTCAAAATTGATGAACCTAAAGAAACACTTTGAAAATTTGTAATATCTTTCGAACATTGAATTCAATAGGCACCAATTGTATTTTTTTCTCTTTGAAAAGACGGGGGTACCCAAATATACGTCAATCTAAAACTTTTCCACCTATAAGTCCTTTCTCTGAAAGTGATTGTATATGGACTGAGTCAAGACAATACAACTAATCGGTTCACACTTCGTGTGATCGTCTATGGATACGAGATCGAGACAATACAATAACGAAGTATGTTTACTTGATAAAAGGTTCGGACTTAACCAAACACAATAGGAATTAACGTTTGTGTAATTTAGTTTAAATTATAATAACAACAATTATAATTGCGGAAAATAAAAGTAAATGACACAGCAATATTTTTTTAACGAGGAAACCGCAAATGCAGAAAAACCCCGGGACCTTGTACAAAATTGAATACTCTCAGGATTAAGCCGCTATACAAAATCAAACCAACTTCGTATAGTTGAGACCAAGCAACTAAACCTATAGTTCACCTAGTTCCGTCTGTAATCCCACGCCTCCAACTTGTAATAAGTCACGTACTTGGAACAATTCCTTTGGTTCGTATTCCAAACAGTAAAGGAACAACAAATCTGTTTGGTATCAACTCTTTTCAGCCAAGTGATGTGAGTTCGACAAAAGGCTCTTCCGTTTATCCCAATAAACTCCTTTGTTAGGTCCTTAGATCTATCTAATAACAACTACCAAAGTAATTGTCTAGATTTTGCAATCAATACTTTGAATCACAAAGAATTGTATTGATGTCGATCTACTCAACTAATAAATCCAATCTACCATGTAGATGTAGAAAACCCTACTACTACATCCAAAGGATTTCAAACGTACACAAAGAAGTAAATAATCAAGAGACATAGAAGAACACAAGATATACGTGGTTCGGTATGATTACCTACGTCCACGGGGTGAAAGGATGATCTTATTACTTGGTTCACGATTACAAGATGTATGCTTCACTCAATACTTTAGGTCTGCTCTCTTTCCTTTTTCTCTTACTTGCCTTTACCTCTCTACATGATCTCTATTTATAGTTACAGATGGTGATACATCGATATTACAGTGTTGGGCCTGGTGTAGCTTCCTTGATGTTCTTCTCGGACGACTAGATGATGCTTCAGCCGATCTCCTCTTTCGCTCAAGTCGAGATATCTAGCCGAGTGGTGTTCTCACCCGATGTCGTTCGTTTGGTGGAGATGACCGACGTCGCCCTTTAGGTTCCTGGCCGAGTCACATTTCGACCGAGCTTTTCTTATCTCTTCACCAACTCTGTCAGCGCATTAATTACCCTCGAACTCGATGAGCATCACATCAAAACTTTTCCCCTCCTTTATGTCGACCTCTCGAGCTGTCTCCATTCCTCTTTTCTCGTGCCCAGATCTGATGAGATGATTCAGTGCTTCTAGTGCTTGCTTCTCTTGGTGTGCCCTCGCCCAGGATGGTTCCACCTGTCCCTGTGGATTATTTGCACCTACATTTATGCCCCTTCTTCCGCTCGTGTGATAGGCACGAGGGGAAGAAACCGCCTCGTCTTCCCACGTCCTCAGTCATGCCGGGTTTTGCGCCATGCTGTTCCCCACTTTCTTCAGTTATTGCAACCGGTTTACCTTCCTTGCCGGTACCCACAGCTGAGGTTTATAAGTCCGACCCTTAAACCTTGTTTTCCTTTTATTCTTTCCTTAGCAATTTTTTCTTCTCTCCTTCTCTGTTTTCCTCCGCTTTTTCTTCATCGCCATTGGTTATCCTTTCCACAGGCTTCCTTCTTTCTTTCTTCACTGTCCTGAGTTTTCTTTGTTTTCGTTGTCGCTGCAACTTCCTATTCCGGTCATATCTTTACTTCTCCTGCCGTTTCCTCTACTAGCTTTTATGGCGTCTTCAACTCCTTCCATGACGGAAAAAAGGTGCGTGAGCTATGTCTTTTATGACGAAGACGGTGTACCGCTTGATTCCCTGTTTGTTATTGAGATCCCTTCTAAGCATGATTATCGTGCTCTGGATTCCATCTTTTCTGATAATCCTTCTTCGTTTTCATGTAGGGATGACAAGAGAACTGCTAAAGACTTGTCGGATGAGCAATTCATCCAGCAGTTGAAAGATGAGTTCGACCTCCATGGCTATGACGTCAGGCTCTTGTCGGGCCAAAAAGGCGTTTTGAAGAAGGATGATGTTCTAAAGTTTCCACACTCGGCCGAGGCGACCATTGTCACCAGGGGCCAGTTTCCTTTGTACGATCCTAGCCGTTCATTGTGGTATGAGGCTCTTTCTAAGATCCGCCCGTCCCGCGCCTTGGCTCAGTGGAATGGCAACACCTTTCGTATCTTGTCCGAGTGGGAGAGACGCAGTCGAGGCGAATGTACTCCTACTACTTGGTCTACCTACGATCCTTCCCAGGCGGGTGACTATACTCCTGCCCGCTTTTGCGATAATTATCGGTTTTAAGTGCTACCAATGGTGACCTCGCTGGTTTTGTTGCTAGCCCTCATCGCCATAAGACTCTTCCTGAGGGTGTCAAGAAGCTTTTATTGGACGAGGATCCCGAGGGGAAAGGTTCCAACAGGCACGCCCGTCATACTAGTGACGCGGCTTGGGACCGAGTTCCTTTGGCTATTTCTGGTCCCCTTCTGAGTGGCAATTTTCCTTCTCTGGCCGAGTCTTATCCCTTCTGGGTGGTCAATGTTGATCGAGTAAGTGTGTTTCCCGGTTTTAGATTTATCTGATCGGCTCGGGCGACTGGTAGGGCGATGTTTTAATTTTTGTGTTTTTACAGCCCAAGTTCCAGAACGTTCCTTCTGAGTCTCTCGTTCTTCGGAAAAGGGATAGGGGTTCTAGCGCAGGAGCCAGGGAGGAGACAGGGAAGGTAACAAATATATCTTGCTTCTTCTTTGCAGTACATGTACTTGCCCCTATTTTTTTGCCTTGAGTGGTTCTGACATCGGCTCATGCGCAGAAGCTGAGGGTCGATAAAGCTGGAGGTGCTTCGGCGAGGGATGGTGAGGATCTCGAGGATCGGATGCCTTTATCGCATTTCATGAGGAAGTCGCCTCAGAAAACTTCTGATGTTTTGTCTACCCTTGTAGGTGGGAAGCCAAGTGGAAAGGGCAAGGAGACCAAGGGCGACTTATCCGTCCCGGAAAAACTGTGCCCCAGCAGCCAGCTGGTAGAGGGATTGTTCTTGCCGATGGTGTTGTGTATCTTGAGTCTGATGGTGACGATGATGATGATCTTTTTGATGGAGAGGATAAAGCCGATGGTGATGAAGAGGAGCCGAAGCAAACGGAGAAGTCTGGTGGAGATAATGTGTTTACTCGTGATGACGAGAACATCACTTCTGGGAGCGAGTTACTGGAGCCTCTTTCTCCCGTGGTTCCTAATTCAGGCAGTAGCACCTCTTTTACTGTCTCGGGCCCTATGTGCAACTCCCTTAGAGCTCTTATTTCTCCTGAATTTGCCTCTCTTTCGAATGAAGATAAGATCAAGGCTGTCTCGTTGTATGACGCTGGTCTGAAGAGTACTTTCGATCTGCTGGTGAGTTGTGTTGATCAGGTTATGCATTCATGTTATGGGGTAAATGATAATGCTGTTGGTGTTTGTAGGATATCAATCGCTCGTTGTTAAACGCTGCCATTTAGCGCAGGGAGGTCTCCGAGAGAGAGGGTCTTCATCTCTTATTACAGCAAGAGCGTGAGCGATCCCGGGGGCTGGAGAAGCGACTAGCCGAGACCCAAGGTATTTACTTAGCTTTCAAGTGTTTATGATTGATTATGTAGTGCCAATATCCTGAGTTTAGTACTACCTTCCTAGCCTAAACTTCTAGTGCGGAGGCCGATGCTGCCACGAGGTATCGCTTGTTGAAGAGAGAAATTAATATAGAACGGGATCATGTGTCGAATTTACAACAAAGGATTGTTAATAAGGACGACAAAATCGATCGTCTGGAAACCGAGATCGAAGGTCTACAAATCCGGCTGCATCGTTATGTGACTTTTGAGTATGTCCCCGAGGAGATTGATAATCTTAGGGCGAGCTTGTCTCGGTTCCAGGGTATTGCTGCCGACAAGACGCTGTTGGTTGATAACTTAGAAAGTCAGTGTGGACGGTTAAGGCTTCAAGTTCGAGATTTGCACGCAGATCGCCTTCGGATTCTTGGGGAGAAGAGTGCTGCCGAAAAGTATAGCCAAGAATCTCTTGAGAAGCTTAGGGAGTCTAAGAAAGTCTCCGAGGAGTTGGAGTGGGTTCGGGCTCAATTATCAGGTTTGCAGATAGCACACTCTCGGCAGAGAGCCGAATGGAGTGATCATAAGAAATACTGCCCCTCCAATGAGTTTAACGAGCAACGCTATCTAGAACTTTCCTCTAAGATATCTTCCCTTGAGTGTAGCTTATCTGAGTCCGAAGATACCGTTAGAGTAGTCACCCCTTTACTTGAAGGTGGTGTACCTTGTATTGTGTTTTCCTTGTCGTTGTCCTAATGTTTTTATTATGTTACTGACTTCTCCCGTGTCTTGGCAGCCGAGCAAAGGAAGGTGGCATCGCTGGAAGAGGAGAATGCCCGATTGAAGGGAAAGGAGGTGCAGCTGCTGGCAAGGGAAGCTCAATTACTCGGGCAGGTGGCCACTGCTGAGGCGGCGTCGATGCAGCTGACACAGGACCTTGTTGCTGAAAAGGTGAAGTTTAATGATGAGCTCGTTGCGAAGGTCAAAGCCGGCGTAAAGGCGGTACTTGATAAGAAGCGAGCCGATGTTGCTGCCAAGAGGGCGGTTCCGGTGCCAGCTCCTCCCAAAGAGTAGGCTCATCTTTTGTAGCGCTGCGCCGCTATTTCGCCCTTTTCATTGGGTTGTAATCCATTCGAACACCTTTATTTTCTCATACATTTTCTATTAATGGGGTGATGCGTCGCCAATTTGGTTGTTTTTCTTGCTATCTGACATCGATGTTTATGTTGACGTTCATAATTGTGTTGTGTTGATGATATGTGGTTTATTTTTACGACTAATTTGTGTGTACCTGCATAAACATAAGTAGATCGGTTAATCGTAAATGTCGTTTCTGTCGAACACACTCAACAGGGAGGGTCATCGGGCCCAATGCCATGTCCCGATTGAGGTATCTCATCACCGTCTTTCAAGATCTAGTGGCAGGGTAGTTGGTCCTCCCTAATTTCTATGGGATCGATATCCCAAGAAGTTATCAATTAACTTTCTTGGGCAAGTGATTTCGGCCACTTGCGAGGGGAGCAATGTTGCCTGCTCGACTGTCGAGTACTCATGCCTCGACAATCGGCCACTGGTTTCCAACCACCAGGGCCCTAGGGCTACCTTGGCACTTGCACACTGCCGTCGTCCCGAGTTCGAATAGCCCGTTTTAGTATAAGTCTCCCCGGCACTTGCACAATGCCATCGCCCCGGGATCGAAACGAGCATTCGAGTATAAGCCGCCCCGACACTTGCATAATGCCATCGCCTCGGGTTCGAAACGGCCATTTAGACGCCATTGTCACATTTCCAACCCCACGTGGCCTTTCAAGGAAATAACTGACAATATCTCATACCTGTTCTTAGGGGTGATATAGCTTTAGTCGCTTAGCATTCCACGGTCGTGGCTCGGGTGTTCCGTCCGGTTTTAGTATCTTGTATGCTCCTTCACCGACCTTCTCGACAATGGTATAAGGTCTCCCCATCGTGCTGCTAGCTTTCCGACTTTTTTATCACGTTCATAACTGGGTAGATCCTTTAGTACCAACTGCCCTGGTTGGAACTCTCTTGGCCGGACCCGCTTATTATATTCTCGTTGTAGTCTTCGCTGGTAATTTTCCATCTTTTACAGGGACATCTCTCTTGTTTCTTCTAGATCGTCGAGCTTGGCCAGGATAAGATCTGCCGAGATGTTTCGCCTC
Source organism: Papaver armeniacum (assembly GCA_023531295.1). NCBI lineage: Eukaryota > Viridiplantae > Streptophyta > Magnoliopsida > Ranunculales > Papaveraceae > Papaver > Papaver armeniacum. Next base: position 118,281 of record JAJJWW010000353.1, read on the forward strand.
CATGCCTCGGTCCTTGTTGTAGGTATCATTGCCTCTGTCGGAAGGATAGCTTCGGTCCCATATGTTAACATGAAAGGTGATAACCCGGTTGCCTCTCTGCGAGTTGTCCTATATGCACACAAAACGTTGTAAAGCTCTTCGCACCATTCTCCGTATTCTCCGTCAAGCTTCTTTTTCAAGTTGTCGGCGATGGTTTTGTTTGTGATCTCAGCTTGTCCATTACTCTGAGGGTAAAGGGGTGTAGACTTGCTCTTTCGGATGTTGTATGTGTTGAATAGCAAGTCGATATTCTTACCCTGTAGTTGTTTTCCATTGTCCGAGACGATTGCCGCTGGTACTCCAAAGCGACATATGATGTGCTCCCAAATGAACCGAAAAACATCTCTGTCCCGGATATACTTCAATGGGGCTGCTTCTACCCATTTAGTAAAGTAGTCGGTTGCCACAATTAAGTATTTTCTCTGCCCCGATCCGACATGCAATGGTCCTACGATGTCGATCCCCCATTTGGCGAAAGGCCACGGGCTGATTACCGAGTTTAACGTCACTGCTGGTGCGTGTATTTTCTTTCCAAATTTTTGACATTCGTCACAGATGATGGCCATATGCTTTGCATCCTCATTCATGTAAGGCCATAAATATCCCATGGTCTTGGATCGTGCTGCCAGGCTACGCCCTGAGCTGTGGTTTCCCGTAGCCCCATAATGTAATTCGTTCAGAATCGTGTGCCCCTCTTCTTTACTCAGGCACCTTAATAATGGCCCTAGGTATGATTTTCTATACAGAGTGCCGTCTCGGAGCTCATATGCAGCAGCTTTGCTTTTGATTTTGTTGATCTCGGGTCGCCCCTTGGGCAGTTTTCCTGTTTCAAGATATTCGTGGATTGGCTTTCGCCAATCATCGGCCCTATACTGATCGGTAGTGGTTGCTTCTACGTGTGCGCCGATGTCTGCTATCTCAGGTACTGATGGCATTAAGATTCTCATAATTATGATGCCCTCAACACTTGCATCCGTTAGCATGGAAGCGATGTATGCTAGGGCGTCCGAGTGGCGATTATCTTTCCTACATATATGCCGGAACTTAATGTTTGGTATCTGGCCGATGTAGAATTGGGCGAGTTCCCAATATTTTTGTAACAAGGGATCATGTATAGCGTACTGTCCGCTGGTTTGTCGGACGACTAGCTGAGAGTCACTTGTTAATCTTACGTCTTGAATTCCCATTTCCACTATCAAGCGCATAGCATGTATCACTGCTTCGTATTCCGTGACGTTATTGGTCGCCTTAAATTCGAGTCTAAACGAGTGGACCATCTTTTTTCCCTTCGGCGTCGTGAACACCAATCCAGGGCCTGACCCATCTTTATTGGATGATCCGTCCACAAAAACTTCCCACCGTGTCGGGTTACAGGTCTCGAGTAGGTCGGATGGGTCCTCTTGGTCTTCCTCCATTCCTGGGATGTCTTCTACTTCATCTTCGTCGCTCAGGGGGAAGTCTGCCAGAAAGTCGGCCACTGCCTGTGCTTTTACTGCCGTTCTCATCTCATAGAAAATATCGAATTGCTTGATCTGTGCGCTCCACTTGGAGATCCGCCCCGATCTGGCTGCATTGTCGAGTACTGATTCTATGGAGGATTTTGTGAGGACCCGAATTTTGTGAGTTTGAAAATACGTCCGAAGTTTTTGAGTTGCAAATACCAATGCTAATATCAATTGCTCGATTCTGGTGTAGTTCCTCTCCGCTGGGTTCATGGTTTTACTTATGAAATACACCGGATTTTCTTCCCCTCCTACGTTCTTGACTAATACGGCACTAATGGCATAACTGGTCGCCCCTAGATATAGGGTTAGTACCTCCTCGGGCTCGGGCCTTTGTAACACCGACAGGCTCGCGAGATGCTGTTTAATTTTCTGAAATGCCTCTTCGCATTCCTCGGTCCATTTGAATTTTTCTCCTTTCCTTAATGTCCCGAAGAAGTCTTTGCACTTGTCAGATGATCGAGAGATGAATCGCCCTAAGGATGCCAAGTTCTCATTTAACCGTTGTACGTCCTTAATCGTCACGGGTGATGGCATTTCTACTACTGCTCGGATCTTATCTGGGTCTGCTTCGATACCTTTGTCGGTAATTATGTACCCTATAAATTTGCTCGAGGTGACCCAGAAAGTGCACTTAGCAGGATTCACCCTCATCTTGTATCTTCTCATAGTTTGAAATATGTCTCGAGGTCGTCGATGTGGTTGGTGGCCACCTTGCTTTTGACCAACATGTCGTACACATATACCTCAATGGTGTTGTGTATTTTATCTTCGAACATATCTTCTACTAATCTTTGGTATGTGGCGCCTGCGTTCCTCAGTCCGAACGGCATTTTGGTGTAATAATATAACCCTCTAGGTGTGAAGAACGATGTATGCTCTTGGTCCTCAGGGGCCAAGGGGATCTGGTTGTATCCCGAGTACCCGTCCATGAGTGTTATTGCCTTGTATCCAACTATGGATTCTACTAGCTGATCGATGCTGGGGAGGGGGAAGCTGTCTTTCGGGCATGCTTTATTCAAGTCGCTGAAGTCGATGTAGACGCGAACACCTCCATTCCTTTTGGGGACTATCACCATGTTGGATATCCATTGTGGGTATTGAGCTTTTCGAATGATTCCTGCTACTTGCAACTTCTTTAGTTCGGCCTCCACCGTTGTTTGTAGCTCGGGTGCAATTCTCCTCATCTTTTGTCGGATTGGCTTGACCTTGGGGTCTATTCTCAAGTGGTGTGAGCAGACTTCTGGGTCAATTCCTTCCATATTGTGCATTTTCCAGGCGAATACGTCCATGTGTTCCTTCAAAAGAGTTATTAACTGCCGTGTTTGTTCATCCGTCAATAGAGTCCCTATTCTCACCATTTTAGGCTCTTCCTCAGTGTCTAAGTTAACTTGTCGAGTGGATTCTAAGGCCGAGAAATTAGGCTTTGGTTCATCGACTATTGTCGGCTCCTTTGATTGCTATAAGATCTCCTTCTCGTCAGCTTCGTAGGTGGTGATGGCTTGTGATATCACCTTTTTTAGCGTTCCCAACCACTAATCACACTCTGGTCATAAAAAGAGTGATGTCCATATTGTTCAGTTGGATATTCATATTCATTGTGATGGCTATTATAATACCAGTTTGACATCCTAACTGCAAGGGAATTCTACACAAGCACAAACAAGGCTGACTCGACCACAACAAACCTACTGATTTTTAGCAAACAAAAAGCATGATGGCTCCACTTAGATTGTTTCTAGACCAACTTCTAATCCTTCGAAAGGGAATTCGTTACAATTTAAGCAAACCCCTTTGGAATCAATCCGAGTTAAAGTAAGTTGAATAGAGGCGAGGGAAGCTGCGTTGAGCTTTGATACCCAAGGCCTCACCGCATTACAAGGCGGCGCAGTCACGCATTCAACTCACAGAAACCATCATGAACTTCGAAGTATGCTTAAAAGAGTAACCAATATTTTTCGAACGACTTTCCTATTAAGCTCGTTACCCTATCGGTCTCGTTCTAGTCAGTATTTTAAGCTTAGGTTCGCGTTTGGTATCGTTTTCCTAAGGCGGGCAAGAAGAGAACGGTGATGAAATCCGAACCCTTATCTTGTATGGCCAGTCCTTTCCCTTTACTAGGAAAATAAAGCAGCCGTATTCAAGACCTCAACATATATGCATACAAAATCATCCAGTAAACCCGCTGACAGGGGATTCGCGGGTGTTTAGAATTCTTACCTCCCGTTCCAGACGGGGGATGAACCGTTGAAGTCGACTCGGGCCACTGACTCCTATGTCGGTGTACGAACCCGAGGGGCCGAGACGATGATCATAAATCTTGTCGTCCTTCCTGTGCAGTTTATATTTAAATTAACCCTTCCTTAGGGTTTTAAAAATAATAATGTCCAAAAGTCCAAAAATAAAGTCCAAAAAAATTAAAAAGTCCAAAAATAAAAATTACAAAAATAATTACCTAATTACAGTTTCTAAAAAAAATAATAATAATAATTACACTATATACAAAATTTTCTTCTTTACTCCGTTCGGATCTCTCTTTTCTTTCGTATTTTGGATTTGCTTTTCTTTTCAACACTTTCTCTTTTTCTTTCGCTCCACTCCAAATCCGAAAGCAAATAGAAATACCAAAACGCGTAAAAAAGAACAAAAATAATAAAAATAAAAATAAAACCTAAAAACAAATCTATACACAAGTCCGCGTCGGCGGCGCCAAAAATTGATGGTATTTTCAATTGATTTGTAGTAATAAGGGTTATCGTTCACTCGGACTTGATGAAATTGATTTTAGGATTTAATAAAGAAAAATAATAAAAATAGAGAAAATATACAATTTATGTCACAAGACGAAGAGAGTTACTGGGACTCGGGATTCCACCAATTCTCACATTCATGCGGTTCATCTATTAATTCCGGACAATTAAGGCTCATAAAGTAACAAACATCGACTCTAATTCTTTGCCAAGGTAGATTTTATAAAGAATTATATGTAATTCACAAGCATGACGCATCTAAAGTACCTAAGACTAAGCATGCGACATCTAACGAATTCACAAATAATCAATAAAAATAATGAATCACTTATAATAGTGCAAATAATCATAAAGGAATTAAATAGAATTACCACATGGGTGCAAAACAGCTTCCTCCGTCGTCCCAGTGATGGGTTCTAGCTCATCATGGTGTAAACTTGCTCAAAAATCATTATTAATGCTCAAAAATGGTTTACAAATGATGAACAAGGGAGAAAAGATGAAAAGCCCGATTTGTATGAGTTTTAATTGTTACAAACGGATCATTACGAGTAGAACGATACATGTAAAGTGTTGTTGTTGCGCTGTAGTTTTAAGACTGTCTCATAAACTACGACCCTTAGATGTGTCGTTGTCACTGTAGAGAAAACGACGGTCCCTTGTGCGTTGATGTTCTTCGTGTTCTTCAGCAGCAGCAGAAATGGTGGTTTCCTACCACTTGATTTTCTCGATTTTCTGAAGCTCTGCAACTCTCCCAATCTCTCCGTCCCTTCTCTCTAATGACCCTCAACGACTTATATAGCCTCACTGCCCCCAAATCTCCCATCATAACTGCATATAATTCTATTTTATTTCTTTGCACAATATGGGAATAATTTCCCTTTTATAGCTCCTTCACGCGTCTGCATGGACGAATTTCTCCAAAAACATTTCTTACGCGTCTCTTATGAAGTCAAGAACGTTGTAAACACACGAAATCCTTCCAAAGATAACAAGAAAATCCGAGAATATCTTCCACGTACATGCTTACCCTGTTTTCTTCAATTCGACGATTTAGCCAAAACTAGTCAATCCAAAAGCCCATACCAACCCTGTTTGGGCCTAACAAGATCATCCAGGTCGAACAGAGTGATTGAGTCTCACTGCAATTGCTCCAAAATCAAAACTCAGAAAGTCGCAGGTGAAAGCTCTGTTTCCCGCCAAGATTTATTTTCAAACGATGAAGAAGGTCAGCCCTTATCCAACAGCTGGGGGTGCGAATATCAATTGGGTGCCCCTTAGTAATTGGGTTACCCCTTATCCAAAGTGGGAGTCCGAATATCAAATGTCCTCCGGGGGGTGTTCCGAGCAACTTTTCGAGTAGAATTTTCCAACAATCTTTATTTCCAAAAAATACCTACAAACACACAAAACACCATAATAAGGACAAAAACGAGTACTAACAATGCGAAACATTGAGAACAAATTAGACACATAAATGCGTCTAACAGCGACCCCTTTGATTCCCGCAAGCCAGGGTCTACGAAGGATCGCTTCGTAAGGTGACACAACGTCGACCACACAGAAGGTGGTGAGCGTGTCTAGGAACCCTTCCGGTAGGCCTCGGAATGTGTATATTTTATGGCCTACGGTGATAACCGCAAGTGCACGGCGTACATCGGAGACGCGGCAAGTACGGAGTCGATCCCACAAGGACTTGTGGTGCCTACGAGTGATCAAGGGCTATGCTTAATCGAATTCTTAGTGATATTTTAACAACGGGGGTGTTTTAGTGTGTCGAAGCGAGTTGAGTTGTAGTGTTGTGAAAGTGAACTAATGCAATGAAATAAACTGTAATGCACAGGGTGGTTGATTCCACCACCGACCTCATGCTCGGGCAAATGTAAGTCTAACTATGATTTTGTGCCTTCATTTGAAGGTCTTGGCTAGAAGTTCATTAACTAATTTTGCTACTCACCCCTAGTATGAGTGGTCTTCTTACGGTACCACTCATCACAGCTTTGGTTCAATGGCTAATTACTACTCTTACTCATGTTATAACACAACAATATCATACCCACACAAACATGCTTCACATAAACATCGGGGTTTCCTCAAACACCCTGGAAATGTAATTAGAACATAACAAGAACAAATTAAACACAAGTAAAGCTAATTGACGCTCTGGCTAGCCCAGGCATAACTTCTACACAACACCCTTCACTGCTATTTATACATGCACAGCTCAAAACTACCAAACCCTAATTCTTCAAAAATCGAGATAAAATAGAAAATAAAGCAAACATACTCTTCACCCATACTCTGATTCCGCTCTCTTCGTCAAACGCCTCGAACTCCATGTGGGGTTGTTGGTTGAATACTCTAGTTCTAGTTATCTCTGATTTAGTTTCTAGGGTTGGTAGAAACTACAAAAGAGATATCTAGACCTAAGGGGTGGGAGTAGGTGGCTGCTCTGATGGAGTTGGTGATGGAGGTGGCGGAAGCGGCTAATGTCAGGAGGTGATGGAGGTGGTAAGGGTTTTGCAGAGGTCGGGTGGAAGAGAGAAGAGAAGAAAGAGAAGATGAAAATGAAATGAGGCTAGGTCGATTAGGGTATAGGGTATGGGGAGTTTTGCTGTGAGTGCGAGATACATCGAGTGATGATGAGACGGGCCGAGCGAGCGTAGGATGGAGGCGATAGAGATACGAACGGCTCGGGATATAAGTTTGGTGATTCTCGCTTGTTGAGCGAGAGCATCAAACGTTGATGTGCAAGGCCGATCGAGCGTAGGATGTGGCGAGTGAAGATCTTAACGGCTCAGGAATGATGGACTCGGATCCGGGTCACGGGTCGGAGATGGATAGCTTGGTCCCATGTCTTGTAGATGAGTTGCTACTTGTTGGGTTGCAACTATTGCGCGGAGCTTGGCTTGACTTCTGCTCCATAGATGCTCGACTCCAATTCTTCGCTCTTTTGGCTCCTCGATTTCTTCGGACTTTATTTATTACCTAAAAACACAAAATTAATTAATACAAATATTTATTCTTTGAAAACAAGGAAAATACGAGAATATGGGATAATATCGATTTCTAAGCGCAAAAGATGAGTAAAATGCCAATAAAAGGGTGTATAAATATGCACTATTTGGCACTCATCAAATACCCCCAAACCTGAATTTTACTTGTCCTCAAGTGAAACAGGAAAATGAAGAAATCCTAACTATACCACTGTCGTAGGTCTCTCGAATGCATTTAGCGTATGCACTAAGCCTTTAAACCCCTAGGTGTCCCTAGTGGACGAGTTGTAGTCTCGTGAGGGTTTACCAGAGGTGTACCCACAAAACCTTCTCCAACTTCGAGTGTAAAAAGAGTCTCAAGCATCCAAGGAGCTATGAGGACATAGAGTTTCTGCATGCTAGTAATAGAAAGTTAGAACTATCAAAGAACGCATTCTCATCCTTAAGTGATGAGCGAGAAGTAACCATACCATATGAAAGAATTCGGATTCGATTGTGATCATAAGTCTCAACTTCTGCCTCACCATTAGGATTTTATGATAATTGCACTCAAAAAGATCGTTTTTTTAGTCTTTCATGTGTGCAGGCAGGAGTAAAGAGAGAAATCCTGCACACGTTGTAGGTAAGAAGGATAACCTTCCGAAATAAAATCTGGAGACTCCACGAAGTGTGGACAAAAGAATCTTTTTCGATGATCTCTAAGAAAGGAAATCAACCATTAGCAAGGGTGGGAGTACTCACTCACTTCTCACCCGATCGGCAATTAACATCAATCTCTCATAGGAACCATAGAAACGTCTTCACTCTTCGGTCTTCGGTCTTCAAATGTTGATGACTAACTTCTAAACTTCACAAAACTTGACAATTTTTAACTTTTCTACTCAATTTCCTTGTTGTTTGGATTTTTCTTCTTCAATTCTTCTTTACCATGGTGGTAGCAAAAATAAACTACAATATTTTTTTTGATTTTTTTTGATTTTTTTTTTTAAATTTACAAAAAGCGAAAATAAAAATACAAATAATGAAACAACTAACTCCATGGACAAAGGACTTTATCACTCAATTTTTCCACAACTTGTATTGTCTTGATTTTATAAATTTTATTAATTCTCATCCTATTTTCTTTTCTTTTTCTTTGTTGCACGTAAACCTTGAACTATATCAATTTTTCTTTCAATATTCTCGATGATGCTCGTTTGTTGACGATGATGTGTTTCTATGGGTCTTGCTTGATTGAGAGAGAGTGATGCTAAGCGCAAATCGATATTTAGAAGGAGTTTTCGTCTTTAAACGTCACCCTCATGATTGACAAAAACTAGCACTCAAGAGATCAAAAGTAGTGCTGAAAATGGTGCGAAGTTGGGTAGCTCACCATTCCTACCCGGAATTGATGTACGGTGACACACACTCTAACAACTTTTCTAGAAAGTTGCAAAAAAATTGAAGGTTGGTGCCTCACTTGATGTAAAATGGGTAGTCTCCACTATGGTTGATCACAATTCTACTACCGAATATCTAAACAACACCTAATTCGCCCTCCGGTATGGTTAAATCCAATTTTAACGCTCTAATCAACTAAGAAACCGATTGCGTTTTCTGGTACTTCCAATTTCTGTTATTTCGGTCAGATTCTCTATGTAAACATAGCTAGAAGCATGCTAGTGACTCTAAAATCTCTAAAAGTTGGAGGTTTTTACAAAAAGAGTTTTTTTTTTTTTTTTTTTTTTTTGAAATTAAAAAGACTAAAAACTCTATATGCAAAAATATGCAAATGCACCCCCAAACCTAAATCAAACATTGTCCTCAATGTGTCGACAGATAGAAAAATTTAAACAGTTACATACCATGAGAACTATGCTGATAAGAGAAAAGGGAAGAGATTACCGGTATGTCGGCGGGAGCAAGGTTGGAGCTTCATTAATCAAGGCTAAAATCCAACATTCTCAGTGGAGATCATATCGGATTAGCATAATATAAGCACAAGAAGACTCAACCGATGTAAGAAAGAAAAATTTAACAAGTCCTACTGGATTATATACAATGAAAATTCACCATACACTAACAATCTAAAGAGTTGAGGATCAACCCAATAGAAAATATATACAAACATCAACAGTCTTACACAGATATAACATGAGAGTGCAAGTAAGACTGCAGATGTGAAGGAGTTTCCCCCAAACCTAAACTTGTCAACAGGTGTGTTTGTGAGTACAAAATCTTGCAATTTTAAAGGTACATCATGCAAAAGGTCTAACTCAAAATGAGTTTTGTTAAGAACAGGCAGACATACACATTCCAACTGTGGCTCCTTAAGAGTGTTATACTTTGATGCAAAATAGTCCAAGAGGACTTGGGAAGCACAAAGCTCTAGGCCTAAGTTAGGCATTTTCAGAAAAGTTGGTTTTGCAATTTTGTGACAAACTACACCTAGGTTTGGTGGAAGAGTTTCAATTTGTGACTCAGGAGAGAGGTTAGGTATATCTAAGTTGTTTTCATGTATAAGATCATTTGTACCATCACACACTTTCCTAAAGTCAGAAGAGGGTAAATCATGTTCACCAGCATAGAACAATTCATCAATCTCCATGTCATACTCATCAGAGGAGGCAACATATTGTGACATGGGCAGGGAATCAGACACAACAATAATATCATGATCCAAAAGAACATTAGTGTCAATGTAAGATTCAGCTATTCCTAGGTCACAAACAAGTTGTGTAGCATGCTCACATTCACTGAAGAATTTCACAAACCCAAGCTCAGAATCAATATCACATATATGAATGTTAGAAGAAGTGTCATTCATAGGGTTCACGGTAAGAGACGCCTAACGTCTCCGAACTCAAAGATTCTATCATATTATCTCGCATACACATGCTCTTCTAACATATCATATTCATCATCATCATCATCATAACAAAAATGCATTTCCCTATTAGCATTTCTAGTATACTCATTTACCTCTAGATTAGGTTCATATTCAGTGTTCGTTGCATGAGTAGGAAGAGAAACACTATTTTCAAGATTTTCTTTATTAAGGACAATAATCATTCTATCATGAACTGCCTTCCATTCTTCTTTTTCTAAATGAACCAGGTTCATCTTTAAGAACATGTGACATTGTTCAATGGAGGGAGAGTCTTCAATAGTGGGTATGCATGTTTCATATGAATAATCATTAAATGGTTGTGCACATGGTTCACTAGAGAAGGGATGATCATGCATGTTGTTATATGGATGGTCATGTATTGCATTCAGTTCAAGCCTAGCATTTTGCTCCATGAGAGTTTCCATTAGTGATTGTAAACAAGGAGTCGGGGGAGTATAATTGTTCATCTCCCCACTGTGGTGACTGATACATGTGCTCATGATGGTTAGGGTATGAGTACTCAAGGTCGTGGCCCCGAGAAGGCTCATAATACTCCCTAAAATCATTATGGTCTGTGGGGTTTCATATGGTGAAGCATGCCCGTAAGCATGCTCTCTAATGGATTTGTTTCCATCCCCAGATGCAGACCAAAATCCCGACATGATTTATCACTCAAATTGAACTCAAAGCCCAGTTGAAGTGGACTAAGTTTGGTTTTAGTGGGATTGGTTTGTTTGGGCTTTGTTGTTTGAAGCCCAGGTTTTTGTTGGGAAAGTTTGGTTTATGTGGGAAAGTTTGGTTTATGTGGGAAAGTTTGGTTTATGTGAGAAACCCAGTAGTTGTGTGCAATGCTTAATGGGTGTGGGCTGAAATCTTTGTGCACAGACCCAACAGATGGGGGCTTAGTCTATTGCACAGCCCGGTGGAACTATGGGCTCGATTATAAGCAGCCCAGTGCACGGTGAAATTGCACGGCCAGGATGATGTGATGTGGGCCTAGTTTTTTTGCACAACCCATCTATATGTGGGCTTAGCTGTTTAGGGTTCAGCCGGGTATGTGGTTTGGTTTATGTGGGTTGGCGGCCACATTTGTTGCAGCTGGACAAGTTGGCCAGGTTTACACCCCAGGTTTGTGGGCTGAGAGATCAGTGGAATGCAAAGCCCACAAATGGGTTTTATCTTAAGCAGCCCAGGGTTGTGTAAACAGCCCAGTAGTATGGCTGAAGTTTGGCAGATTGCCAGGCCAGTGGTGGTGGACTCAGACTTAGTGACACTGGTTCTAGCTCAATTGATTTGGCACAAGTGCATTGGTGCTAGGTTGGAAAATTCAGCCACTGGCCGTGTGCACAGCCTGGTTAGGTGGTCACAGCTCAGTTAGTGAGCACACAGCTTGGTCAAGAATAGGTGCACAGATTGTGCAAGTCAGGCAATGCACAATGCAGCACAAGTTTTTGCAAACTCACATCAAAAAATGACAGCACAGGGTAGTTCAGTGCACAGAGCAATGCAAACTCTCTGAAAAGAAATGACACAGCACAAGGGGTTCAACAGGTTAGCTTCCACAGGTGGTAGCTCAAAGGTATGCTCTGAGGCTCAACAGCTTCAGGGGCTGGAGCTCAGGGCAGATTGAAGGTTAAGGGCTACAGAGCCAGCAGGCTTGTTATGAAAGCAAATGCATACAAAGCAGAGCATAAGGGTTTAATTGTGACAAAGCCAGCAGCTCAGCATGCACAAGGTTTTCACAGGGTAAGCGCAGATTACACTAACCCACGTGCTTCAAACTTACAACATTTACTCAAGTGTTATAGAATGGTCACAAAGTCCAGAGGTGGAGCAATATGCCGCAAGGTCTCCACCTATCATGCAAAAGGGAAGCTCCACACTTGCTGCTTCAGGGGGCTAGCAAGGTGGAGATGGTTCACAAGGCTCACAGATTCACAAGTGCATTTTAGTACAATGTAATAATATTCTCAGCTAGCACAAATTCAACAGCAAATGAAAATAGCTTTCATACACAAAGTCAAAGCATTCACGAGATGCAAAAAGAGCATGCTCCAGGGTTGATAAAAATTTGGCTTAAACTTGCAGCTTCAGGGCTGGATTTGAACACATGGGTTGCAGGGCATACGTGGCATACAGGGGAAGTTTAGGCTTACCTCAAGAACTGGGCTTTCCGTTGGGTTGGCTCAGCTTTGCCACTTGCACCTGCTAGCTCAAAAGAGAATTCTCAGTTCTCAAAAATTACACAGTTTAAAGCAATGGAGCAGTATTTGCAGTATGAGAAGCAGCTAAGTTACAAATGCAAATGTGCACTAAGAGATGCAGATGTTACAGGGCTAGTGAGTATGGCAGCTAAGTTACAGTAGTAAAGATTAAAAGCTAGAATGCAAAGTGGAAATGTACAGGGAAGAATTGCAATGCTACAAATAAACTTACAATGCTAAGTTACAATGCTAAATTACAGATGCAATACTACAAGTTACAGATGCAATACTACAATGCTAACAAAGAAACTTACAATGCTAAGTTACTCTACAAGTTAAGTTATACTACAATGTCTTAAGTTACAGAGGCGGTTTACAAAAATTAACTAAGTGATACTATGATGCAAATGCATATATACAGGGGTAGTAAAGAAAAACAGTGAAGCGAGCCAATGAACACAGGCACGCGCCAAGTCCCTGACAACGGCGCCAAAAACTTGGTAGGCCTCGGAATGTATATATTTTATGGCCGACGGTGATAACCGCAAGTGCACGGCGTCTATCGGAGACGCGGCAAGTACGGGTCGATCCCACAAGGACTTGTGGTGCCTACGAGTGATCAAGGGCTATGCTTAACTGAATTCTTAGTGATATTGTAACAACGGGGGTGTTTTAGTGTGTCGAAGCGGCGAGTTGTAGTGTTGTGAAAGTGAACTAATGCAAAGAAATAAACTGTAATGCACAGGGGTGGTTGATTCCACCACCTGACCTCATGCTCAGGCAAATGTAAGTCTAACTATGATTTTGTGCCTTCATTTGAAGGTCTTGGCTAGAAGTTCATTAACTAATTTTGCTACTCACCCCTAGTATGAGTGGTCTTCTTACAGTACCACTCATCACAGGCTTTGGTTTAATGGCTAATTACTACTCTTACTCATGTTATAACACAACAATATCATACCCACACAAACATGCTTCACATAAACATCAGGGGTTTCCTCAAACACCCTGGAAATGTAATTAGAACATAACAAGAACAAATTAAACACAAGTAAAGCTAATTGAGGCTTTCGGATAGCCCAGGCATAACTTCTACACAACACCCTTCACTGCTATTTATACATGCACAGCTCAAAACTACCAAACCCTAATTCTTCAAAAATCGAGATAAAATAGAAAATAAAGCAAACATACTCTTCACCCATACTCTGATTCCGCTCTCTCTTCTGTCAAACGCCTCAGAACTCCATGTGGGGTTGTTGGTTGAATACCCTAGTTCTAGTTATCTCTGATTTAGTTTCTAGGGTTGGTAGAAACTACAAAAGAGATATCTAGACCTAAGGGGTGGGAGTAGGTGGCTGCTCTGATGGAGTTGGTGATGGAGGTGGCGGAAGCGGCTAATGTCAGGAGGTGATGGAGGTGGTAAGGGTTTTGCAGAGGTCGGGTGGAAGAGAGAAGAGAAGAAAGAGAAGATGAAAATGAAATGAGGCTAGGTCGATTAGGGTATAGGGTATGGGGAGTTTTGCTGTGAGGCAGATACATCGAGTGATGATGAGACGGGCCGAGCGAGCGTAGGATGGAGCTGATAGAGATCTGAACGGCTCGGGGATATAGTCGGTGATTCCGCATTGTTGAGCGAGAGCATCAAACGTTGATGTGCAAGGCCGAGCGAGCGTAGGATGTGGCGAGTGAAGATCTTAACGGCTCAGGAATGATGGACTCGGATCCGGGTCACGGGTCGGAGATGGATAGCTTGGGCCCATGTCTTGTAGATGAGTTGCTACTTGTTGGGTAAACCAATTTCAAGTGTGTGGCTTGGCTTCTGCTCCATAGATGCTCGACTCCAATTCTTCGCTCTTTTGGCCCCTCGATTTCTTCGGACTTTATTTATTACCTAAAAACACAAAATTAATTAATACAAATATTTATTCTTGAAAACAAGGAAAATACAGAATATGGGATAATATCTGATTTCTAAGCGCAAAAGATGAGTAAAATGCCAATAAAAGGGTGTATAAATATGCACTATTTGGCACTCATCACCTTCCCCGTCCGAGACTCTGAGGGTGACTTCTCCTTTTGGTACTGTCACTGTACCGTTGAAGCCGTAGATTCGATAGGTCGACGGGATTAGGATGTCATCGATAACTCCATTCTTTTGAAGGTGTCGTAAAATAGGACCTTGACTGAACTGTCCATCAGTATCCTTCGGACACCCCATTCTTCAATGAGTAGGGTTATCACTAGGGGATCCCCATGTGCTTGACCATTTGACGGACGTCTTTTCTTTGAGAAAGTGATCGGCCGCATCATCCAAGGTTCCATGGGCAGAGTTTTGGCCACGCTGAATATTTCTTTTCCCGCCCGATCACTTTTGTGGATCCTTGAAGTGATATCGGTTCCTAAGTCAAACCCTTGAGTTGCCGAGTGCGAGATGGTGTTACAAGCGAACTGGGTACCTGATGAGTGCCAAATAGTGCATATTTCTACACCTTTTTATTGGCATTTTACTCATATTTTGCGCTTAGAAATCAGATATTATCCCAGATTCTGTGTTTTCTTTGTTTTCAAGAATAAATATTTGTATTAATTAATTTTGTGTTTTTAGGTAATAAATAAAGCTCGGAGAATCTGAGGAGCCAAGGAGCGAAGAATTGGAGTCGAGCATCTATGGAGCGTAAAGTCGAAGCTCGCGCGCAATGCGCTTGCAACCCAACAAGGAAGACATGGGCTTGAGCTAACCATGACCCGGATCCGAGCCCGCTCACTCGAGCCATTGAGATCTTCCTCAGCCTACTTCCAACGGTCGCTCCACCTAGCACATCAACGATCGCCGCTCCCGCTCAACACCGAAGATGTCTATATCCCGAGCCGTTCGGATCTCGCTTATCTCCATCCTACGCTCGCAGCCGGCCTCATCATTCCCAGCTGTTCATGCTTCACGCAGAAATGACCACACCCTATACCCATCGAGCCATACCCATTTACTCCTCTATCTCTCTTTCCTCCTCTCCCGTCGCTCTCACCTCCGCAAACTCTTCTCCTTCTCGCAAAACCCATCTCCCGAGGCAAAGAACCCTCACCACCATCATCTCTCGATCGTCCACCTTACCTAATCGCTATCTAGTTCCTTCGTAGCTTCTCTCCCAGGAGCTAAGAGAGAAATAGACAGAGTTAGGTTAGGGTTCCATTGATAAATCAAGGGGAAATCGGAGTAGTTGGCTCTGGGACGATTTGTGAAGAGACGACACCCGTAGTATGGGTGAGATTGGGTACGATCTATTTTATGTTTATTTTATGTTTTGAAATCAAATTAGGGTTTGTCTTTTGTTTTGGGTGGCATGTATAAATAACAGTGAGTTGTGTGTGTAATAGCTACGCCTGGATTAGCCAGAGCAGTCACTCTAGTTTAATTTAGCTTTATTTTGCTTTAATTGATGTTCTAATTAATTTGTTAGGGTTTCATTGAAACCCTAATTCCCAGTTATGAATTAGCTTTGTTGAATTATCCTTGCATGCTTAAATCATATAGATAATTTCAATCCTAGCATCTAACTCTCTTCTCTCACAATGCATGCCAATGCCATGGATGCATTGTAGTTAGGTTATACTTGGGTTAGGTATGTTGCAGCTCAAGCTTTAGAATTATAGGCTAATTCTTTTGATTAGTTATACTTGATTAGATAACTAATGCTCGGGTTAGTACTTAGTTGAACATTGAAGTATCACAAGGTGAAACTTCTTAGTTAAGTGGTGGAATTGACACCCTATCCTTAATCGCCGCCATAGAAACAAGGAGCTCAACTTGGTTGAACACATACTAGGAATTAGAGGTGAATTTGATAACCCTAGCAATCCTTTACTCTCATTGTTTGCCTTAGCATAGCGTCACTTCATTCAATTAGCCGTATCGGCACAAAACACTCTTTTGTTACTCTGTCACACTAGAAATTCAGTTAGCAAGCCTTTGATCAATACAAGAGCACCACAAGTCTATGTGGTTCGACCCGTACTTGCCGCGTCTCCGATAGACGCCGTGCACTTGCGGTTATCACCGTAGGCCATAAAATACACCCATCTTTCGAGGCCTACCAAGTTTTTGGCGCCGCTGCCGGGGACTTGGCGTGTGCTGAGTCGATTCTTGTTGCTTGCTTTACTGATTTTCACTCCACCACTGTACATATCCATTTTACATTGTTATTTTAGTCTTTGTTTAGTATAACTTAGTTAATTTGTGTAAACTACATCCGCTCTTAATCACCCGCTTTCTTCTCATTTGCATCTGTGCATTCCCTGGGTACTAAATTTCGTGGTCGAGCTAGCGAGGACTTGTCGTCTTCTTTGTGTTGAGCAAACCCAAGGAAGACAAGATGCAGAACAACATAGCCAGGTAGCTACAACTGCTGCCCTGGCACATTTGCGCATGAGCTGTGAACGAGGTAGGCCTACCAACTTGCTAGATAACTTAGTCACCTTGCTAGGTGAGCTTGCCTGATTGTTAGTCTGCTTTGAATGTGCCCTTGTATGCTCCCTAAGCCGCGAGTTGAGCTATAGTCGAGCTGCACCGAGATTTGTCCACTGCTCGTGCCTTACCTTGCATTGGTTCAGGCTCAACTCCAGCCCTCAAGTCGCCGAAGTTTGATCTAGCTGATTGACATCAACCAAATCTCGTACTGTCAGGCTGTATTAATATTTTTGTACCTCTTGCATTGGTTAACTGGTAGTCTGTAATTCAGAGCAAGTCTTGCTCTGTAAAACCACTGAGCTTGTGCAAACCTGTGAAAATCTGAAATATATGCTGGTGTGTACCCTGTGTGTTAATTGGCTGAACTTCTTGTCTTTTCTCGTGCCCATAACTTCATTTTGCCCCGAGCTCACTTCGCAGCTGCCGAGCCTCGCTTGCAACCTAGCTAAACAAGTTAGCCTTTAGCCATAATAACATCAACGGGCAAGTTGCATTGAACCTTTGCCCATCTTGATCTGTTGCTTTGCAAGCCCATTGATACCCCGAGCTCAGCCTCTGTGTCTCATTACTCTTCACACCGCTAGCATCCGATATGTACATCGCTGTTGTGCTAAACATCTTATAGAGTTGAGCTTAAAACTGTCGCCCTGAGCTTTGAGAGCTTGCCAACCTTCCCCGTGCTCAGCCTTGACCAAAGGCATGCCGCACTAAACCGAGGCTCTTTGTGCAAGCCTGCATAAACTGGGATGTGCAACCTGTGCTGTCAATTTTTTTTTTTTTTTTTTTTTTTTTTTGTTGTGAGTCTGCTTTCCCTGTGCTGTGAAGTGCAAGGCTGTGCTGTTGCACAAACTGAGCCTTGTACCACTGGTGGGCTGTCTAGTAGACTAAAGCCCACACACCAGAGTTTTCCCTAGGCTAAGCCCACTTACTCTGGCCGTGCATTGACACATAACCTCGGGCTCGCACACAACCTTCAGCCCCACATAATTTGGCTCCGCATACCGGGTCGTTTCAAAGATCGGGGCACTTATAAACAGAAAGCCCAACCACTAGGCTTTGCTCAAACCGAAAATCATTTGAATCGGGCTTTGCAAACAACTCGAGCTGTGCATTTGCACAACAACTAGGTTTTGCACATAACCTGGGCTTAAATCAAACTGAGCCCACAGACCCACTGGGCTGTATATTCCCACATAAACCAAAGCTCCCAACAAAACCAAATACCCAACAAACCAAAAATGAACCCATTTAAACCAAACAAAACCCGCATAAACCAAATTAGATTGTGAGTTCAATTTGAGTACTAAATCATGTCAGGATTTTGGTCTGCATCTGGGGATGGAAACAAATCCATTAGAGAGCTTGCTTACGGGCACGCTTCACCATATGAAACCCCCATATACCATAATGATTTTAGGGCATATTATGAGCCTTCTCAGGGCCCTGACCTTGAGTACTCATACCCTAACCATCATGAGCACATGTATCAGTCACCACAAAGCTGGGAGTTGAACAATTTTATACTCCCCCAACTCCTAGTTTGCAATCAACAATGGAAACACTCATGGAGCTAAATGCTAGGCTTGAAATGAATGCAATACATGACCATCCATATAGCATTGATTATGAATTTCCCACTGTTGAAAACTCTCCTTTCATTGAACAACATAATGAATTTCTAGAATTGAATCAAAACCTTGAGCAAAGGTTTGAGAGTTTAGAACTCAAATTGAGTCAAATCTGTGATGCAATAAATGAGGAGAGGGAGGAATTTCAGGGTGAAATGCATTTCTATGATGATGATGATGAATATGAATATGAAGAGCATGTGTATTTTGAAAACGTAGTAGAATCTTTAGGTTCAGAGACATCAAGTGCCTCTTCTGTGAACCCTATGAATGATGCTTCTTCTAATATTCATATATGTGATGATGATGTGGAACCTGTGGAATTGTCCTGTGAAAGTGAACATGATTTACCCTCTTTTGACTTTAGGAAAGTGTGTGATGGTACAAATGATTTTAAAAATGGAAACAACCTAGATGTACCTAACCTCTCTCCTGAGTCACAAATTGAAACTCCTTCACCCAACCTAGGTGTAGTTTGTCACAAAATTGCAAAACCAACTTTTCTAAAAATGCCTAACTTAGGCCTAGAACTTTGTGCTTCCCAAGTCCTCTTGGACTATTTTGCATCAAAATATAACACTCTTAAGGAGCCACAGTTGGAATATGTATGTCTGCCTGTTCTTAGTAAAACTCATTTTGAGTTAGACCTTTTGCATGATGTACCTTTAAAATTGCAAGATTTTGTACTCACAAACACACCTGTTGACAAGTTTAGGTTTGGGGAAACTCATTCACGTCTACAGCCTTACTTGCACTCTCATATTATATTTGTGTAAGGCTGTTGATGTGTGTATATATTTTCTATTGGGTTGATCCTCAACTCTTTAGATTGTTGGTTTATGGTGAATTTTCATTGTATATATCCAGAGGACTTGTTAAATTTTTCTTTTCTTGAATCGGTTGAGTCTTCATGCGCATATATTATGCTAATCCGATATGATCTCCGTTGAGAATGTTGGATTCTAGCTTTGACTAAAGAAGCTTAACCGTGCTCCGCCGACATCCGGTAATCTCTTCCTTTTCTTTTTCAAAGCATAGTTCTCATGGTATGTGACTGTTTAAATTTTTTTCTATCTCGTCGACACATTGAGGACAATGTTTGATTTAGGTTTGGGGGTGCATTTGCATATTTTTGTATATAGAGTTTTTAGTCTTTTAATCTTTTATTTTCATCTTAAAAAAAAAAAAAAAAAAAAAAAAAAAAAAAAAAAAAAAAAAAAAATTCAAAACTCTTTTTGTAAAAACCTCCAACTTTTAGAGATTTTAGAGTCACTAGCATGCTTCTAGCTATGTTTACATAGAGAATCTGACCGAAATAACAGAACTTGGAAGTACCGGAGAACACAATCGGGTTCCTTAGTTGATTAGAGCGTTAAAGTCGGATTTAACCATACCGGAGGGCGAATTAGGTCTTTGTTTAGATATTCGGTAGTAGAATTGTGATCACCCATAGTGGAGACTACCCAATTTGCATCAAGTGAGGCACCAACCTTCAATTTTTTGCAACTTTCTAGAAAAGCTGTTAGAGTGTGTGTCACCGTACGTAAATTCCGGGTAGGAATGGTGAGCTACCCAACTTCACACCAATTTCAGCACTACTTTTGATCTCTTGAGTGCTAGTTTTTGTCAATCATGAGGGTGACGTCTAAAGATGAAAACTCCTTCTAAATACCGATTTGCCGTTAGCATCATTCTCTCTCTCAATCAGCAAGACCCATAGAAACACATCATCGTCAGCAACCGGAGCATCATCAGAATATTGAAAGAAAAATTGATATAGTCCAAGGTTTTTGTGCAACAAAGAAAAGAAAATAGGATGACAATTAATAAAATTTATAAAATCAAGACAATACAAGTTGTGGAAAAATTGAGTGATAAAGTCCTTTGTCCATGGAGTTAGTTGTTTCATTATTTGTATTTGTATTTTTATTTTCACTTATTTATAAAAAAAAAAAAAAAAAAAAAAAAATCAAAAAATCAAAAAATCAAAAGTCAAAAAAAAAATATTGTAGTTTATTTTCTTATTTTTGCTACCACCATGGTAAAGAAGAGTTCAAAAGAAAAATCCAAACAAGGAATTTGAGTAGAAAAGTTAAAAATTGTCAAGTTTTGTGAAGTTTAGAAGTTCGTCATCAACATTTGAAGACCGAAGATTGAAGACGTTTCTATGGTTCTTATGAGAGAGTGATATTAATTGCCGATCGGGTGAGAAGTGAGTGAGTACTCCCACCCCTTGCTAATGGTTGATTTCCTTTCTTAGAGATCATCGAAAAAGATTCTTTTGTCTACACCTCTCGTGGAGTCTCCAACATTTTATTTCGGAAGGTTATCCTTCTTACCTACAACGTGTGCGGGATTTCTCTCTTTATTTCTGCCCGCACACATGAGAGACTAAAAAGCGATCTTTTTGAGTGCAATTATCATAAAACCCTAATGGTGAGGCGAAGTTGAGGCTTATGATCACAATCGAATCCAATTCTTTCATATGGTATGGTTACTTCTCGCTCAAGCACTTAAGGATGAGAATGCGTTCTTCGATAGTTCTAACTTCGTTACTAGCATGCAGAAACTCTATGTCCTCATAGCTTCTTGGAGGCTTGAGACTCTTTTTTACACTCGAAGTTGGAGAAGGTTTTGTGGGTACACCTCTGGTAAACCCTCACGAGACTACAACTCGTCCACTAGGGACACCTAGGGGTTTAAAGGCTTAGTGCATACGCTAAATGCATTCGAGAGACCTGCGACAGTGGTAAAGTTAGGATTTCTTATTTTCTGTTTCACTTGAGGACAAGTAAAATTCAGGTTTGGGGGTATTTGATGAGTGCCAAATAGTGCATATTTCTACACCTTTTTATTGGCATTTTACTCATCTTTTGCGTTTAGAAATCGAGATATTATCCCAGATTCTCGTGTTTTCTTTGTTTTCAAGAATAAATATTTGTATTAATTAATTTTGTGTTTTTAGGTAATAAATAAAGCTCGAAGAATCCGAGGAGCCAAGGAGCGAAGAATTGAGTCAAGCATCTATGGAGCAGAAGCCGAAGCTCCGCAAGCGCAACAGTTGCTTGCAACCCAACAAGGAAGACATGGGCTTGAGCTAACCATGACCCGGATCCGAGCCCACTCACTCGAGCCATTGAGATCTTCCTCAGCTACATCCAACGGCCGCTCCACCTAGCACATCAACGATCGCCGCTCCCGCTCAACACCGAAGATGTCTATATCCCGAGCCGTTCGGGATCTCGCTTATCTCCATCCTACGCTCGCTAGGCCAGTCTCATCATTCCCGCTGTTCATGCTTCACAGCAAAATGACCACACCCTATACCCATCGAGCCATACCCATTTAATCCTCTATCTTCTCTTTCCTCCTCTCCCGTCGCTCTCACCTCTCGCAAACTCTTCTCCTTCGCAAAACCCATCTCCCGACCAGCAACCCTCACCACCATCATCTCCTGACTCTCCACCTTACCTAATCGCTATCTAGTTCCTTCGTAGCTTCTCTCCTAGGAGCTAAGAGAGAAATAGACAGAGTTAGGTTAGGGTTCCATTGATAAATCAAGGGGAAATCGAGTAGTTGGCTCGGGACGATTTGAAGTAAGAGACGCTGGTCGTAGTATGGGTGAGATTGGGTACGATCTATTTTATGTTTATTTTATGTTTTGAAATCAAATTAGGGTTTGGTACTGTTTTGAGTGGCATGTATAAATAACAGTGAGTTGTGTGTGTAATAGCTACGCCTGGATTAGCCAGAGCAGTCACTCTAGTTTAATTTAGCTTTATTTTGCTTTAATTGATGTTCTAATTAATTTGTTAGGTTTCATTGAAACCCTAATTCCCGATTATGAATTCGGTTTTGTTGAATTATCCTTGCATGCTTAAATCATATAGATAATTTCAATCCTAGCATCTAACTCTCTTCTCTCACAATGCATGCCAATGCCATGGATGCATTGTAGTTAGGTTATACTTGGGTTAGGTATGTTCAGCTCAAGCTTTAGAATTATAGGCTAATTCCTTTGATTAGTTATACTTGATTAGATAACTAATGCTCTGGGTTAGTACTTAGCTGAACATTGAAGTATCACAAGGTGAAACTTCTTAGTTAAGTGGTGGAATTGACACCCTATCCTTAACTGCCATAGAAACAAGGAGCTCAACTTGGTTGAACACATACTAGGAATTAGAGGTGAATTTGATAACCCTAGCAATCCTTTACTCTCATTGTTTGCCTTAGCATAGCGTCACCAGTTCAATTAGCCGTATCGGCACAAAACACTCTTTTGTTACTCTGTCACACTAGAAATTCAGTTAGCAAGCCTTTGATCAATACAAGAGCACCACAAGTCTCTGTGGTTCGACCCGTACTTGCCGCGTCTCCGATATACGCCGTGCACTTGCGGTTATCACCGTAGGCCATATAATTTACCCATCTTCGAGGCCTACCAGTACCACGATTGATTCTTATTTGATGCACTGGTGCGTCGGGCTGAGCTGGCGTCGACGATGTCTTGAAGAAATGTCGCAAGTATACATCTCGGATCAGGTGCTGGACGATATCTTTTACCTCTCGACAATCATTGGTCGAGTGGCCACGAAACTGGTGGTAATGGCAAAACTCGGGATGGTTCCTTGTTTCGTCGAACTGAATTCCCCTAGTCTTCGGGTATCGGATATCGTTCCTCTTTTCGACTTCTCTCTTGAATATTTCTTCCAATGGTGCATTTAATGGAGTGTAAGATCTGGGTTCGTGGCGAGGCTTCTTTCCTTTCTCGACCCAAATTTTTTTGTTCTCCCCATGATGTTGTGTGCTCGGCCTTTTCTCTGGTCGCTTCGGAGCTTCTCGTGGTGTTTCCTCTATTATAGTGCTTGCTTCTTGTATTCCTCTATCCTGTGCTCCTTCATGTATTTCTTCTAGGGGGATGTAGTGTTCTTGCATCTTCCTGATTTCCCTTAACATTTTAGGTTTCTCGGTGTACATTGCTACCCAAATGGGATCTGACTTCCCCAATGAATTTTTGAACCCGAATATCCGTTGATCGACCGGTACCTTCCCGATGTCAGTACATAACTTCCTCCATCCGTCTCATTTAGAGACCGCAGCTGTTCCTCGAATCTTCGTGCAAGCGTAAAGAGCTTATTAACTCTGGGCCGAGCTATACTGTTATGCATGTAAGTTTCAAGGAAGGTTTCCACCAAGACTGCATAATTGCCAACGGATTCATCGGGCAGGGTGTAAAACCAGCTCTTTGCCTCGCCCTCCAAACTTGCCGGGAAGAATTTGCACATGACCACATCGTAATTCTTCCATTGTAACAAGGACATGCTGTACATTTTGATATGCTCTCCAGCATCGCCCGTGCCGTCAAACCTAGATGGGAAGATCGGCAACGTACACTTGGGCGGGAAAGGAGTCCGATCCAATTCCTTGGTAAATGGTGTCTTCTGTGCTTCGCTGATTACTTTCGCTAACTTATCGTCCCGCCGTTTCCGTCGGTTTCTTGACCATCCGCTAAGTTGCTCGATTTTTTGTTTGGTTGTCGCATCCGTACCCTCATTGGTCGCCTCTTCCTCGGACGAAGAATCCTCGGGTGGGCCATACCCTCCCCTTGATCGATTAGGGTCAGGCATGCGTTCTCGGCTCTGGGATGGGGTTGGAGTGTTTCTCAACTGGGTGTGATTACTAGAAGCTCCTCGACTCGACGACCCTCTTGACCCCGCTCTCCTGTTGCGGAGTCGGTAGTTTTCATGTTCTAAGGCTAGGTTCCTTCTCTGCAGCTCTCTCATAAGGTCTTCTTGCCTTCTTTGGCTTGCCAAGATAGCAAGTAACATTGGGTCGGTGCTCTCATGGCTAGAGTGGCCGTTCACTTGGTTTCCTACTACATTGGGGGGGTGCGGTTGGAGGTCTTGCCGAGGGGATAACGGGGGAAACGGTTGGAGGTACGGGATGATCGGCTGCCGTTGGTGGGATGTCTCGGTCGAGGTCGCCCCTTCCTAAGCGCACTCGCCTAAGCCTTTACCCTTCTCGTTCTAGTTCACGCTGGTACTCTGTCGGTTGTCTTTCTCGACTCCGTTCCTCCTGCATCGTTTGCACTTCCTCCTCTTCCTCAGTATCCGATGCAGTTCTTCCATCCACCATGTCCCCCTGCATCATCTGGCTCGGGTTGATCCTCAGTATCCTGGGTGGGAGATCGTCGTCTCGGCCTAGATCGAATTCTTCATCCACAGTGGCCATGCCTTTGCCTAGTGCCTGAGTCTCGCCTTGGTTATTTTGCCGATGGTCTTCGTGTCGGGAATTCGTCAGTCCTTCATGTACGCTAGATCCCGTTGTGGCTCGGTTCCTGAGAATCCTACTCGTCCTGGAGGTACTTGCCATCACCTTCAGTGTTGCCCTTATGCCTCGGCTCGCTCGTCCGTCCCTACCTACGTCAGCAAAGTACACATCACTTACTTCGAACTGTTTTCGAAAAGTTTAAGGATGAAGTACAGCAGCTCTGTTGTGTAAGGTGGAAAAAGTTTTTGTAGTACAATTCCATTTATGCTAGCGTGTTGATCTCAGCCATCAAGTGGGTTTGACCGTAAAAGGACAATTTTCTGAAAAGCTGTCTCAACACATCGCTTTCGGTACCTTCTCTACGCATTAATCATTATTTGTCCTAACAAAACTAGTGCCAGAAGTCATTAATCGTCCGTATGTTAGATCGGAAGATTTCTTTCTTGACTATAGTTAACGATACGATAACCTTTACCGACTGTTGTGTCGACCGTCTACTGATGCAGTGAGGATTTTAGCGTAGGATCAAGATGAGGCTTAATAATGAAGCGCTCACTAAACTCCTTCCAGCCGTAGCTTCCGGAAAACCGAGCTCGATGACTTCGAGTTTAGCCTTGCCTCCACCATTGTTGTACTTTGTTTTAGCTTACTAAGAAGGTCCAAACAACGAAATAACGTTTCAACTTAGCTTCTACCGGTCATCAAAGATGATCCATTCGGGAGCTTTGAGGTGTTATTACGTTTTGTTTTACATCGAAGACAAGGCGATCTTTGACGCAAAAAAGCTTTACTCCGTCAGAAACATTTAACTCTACATAAGGGGATTAATCAAACTTGCCCGACCGGAATCCCTTACCCATAAGGTAAGAGATCTTACGGCTCTTGTTCGATGGAGTTAAGACGATGAAGATAACTAAACAAGTTTTTCCTTTTAAACTAAAATTCCGTGAGCTTTTCAAGGATTTAAGTGAGTAAAAACAAATGTAACAAAATCGAGCTTTTAACCACAAAGGTAAACTTGAAACGACAAATCTAGCAACCCATGTATTTCCATCATTAGAGATGAAAAGAAAATAGGTCAGCGAGGTGGAATTTCATTCTAGCTTCTACCAACATCTAAAGATGTTATTTCGGGAGCTTACTGATCTTCTAATAACTCGCTTAGACAACTTAAGCAAACAGCCTAGCTTGAAGACAACTCGATTTAACCGAAAACAGAAACGATTGGTGCTAATAAAACAGTCCTGTACCAAACTTAACAAGGTCTTACTAGGAAAACAAAAACAAGAACCTCTCGCAAGCTTTGGCTATCAACACTCTTAACCAAAAGAGTTTCTCCCTTACCTTCAACTAACACGCAAGGTGACTTAGGAGCTTGGATTTCTCTCTTTTGGTAACCGATTTAAAGGTGTACGAAGATGTTACTCGTTCCCCTTAGTCGGCGCCAGAATGTAGATATAGAAAACCCTACTACTACATCCAAAGGATTTCAAACGTACACAAAGAAGTAAATAAGCAAGAGACATAGAAGAACACAAGATATACGTGGTTCGGTATGATTACCTACGTCCACGGGGTGAAAGGATGATCTTATTACTTGGTTCACGATTACAAGATGTATGCTTCACTCAATACTTTAGGTCTGCTCTCTTTCCTTTTTCTCTTACTTGCCTTTACCTCTCTACATGATCTCTATTTATAGTTACAGATGGTGATACATCGATATTACAGTGTTGGGCCTGGTGTAGCTTCCTTGATGTTTTTCTCGGACAACTAGCTGATGCTTCAGCCGATCTCCTCTTTCGCTCAAGTCGAGATATCTAGCCGAGTGGTGTTCTCACCCGATGTCGTTCATTTGGTGGAGATGACCGATGTCGCCCTTTAGGTTCCTGGCCGAGTCACATTTCGACCGAGCTTTTCTTATCTCTTCACCAACTCTGTCAGCGCATTAATTACCCTCGAACTCGATGAGCATCACATCAAAACTTTTCCCCTCCTTTATGTCGACCTCTCGAGCTGTCTCCATTCCTCTTTTCTCGCGCCCAGATCTGATGAGATGATTCAGTGCTTCTAGTGCTTGCTTCTCTTGGTGCGCCCTCGCCCAGGATGGTTCCACCTGTCCCTGTGGATTATTTGCACCTACATACCACAAGGATAAACCGATTATAGTTGGATCCTCTTTAACCGAAACAAGGATTGTGCACACCAAAGATTATGAACCCAAATCAGAAATCTTCTTCGTCTTCAAATCTTCTTAGATCTTCAATAAACACCTGCACACAATCAACTTGAATCTCTTGTGATCAATCACGCACAGAACAGAGCCTGTTAACAATGGATTATCACAAGACGTCTTTAGATCTACAAACAGTCTAAAGATCCCCGTCGAAACTTCGAACTAGTTTGAGTGAATCTTATATCAGAAGAGAAGATTCTCAAGCATAAACAAACTAGGTGCAATCAAAGTTCAACAATCGTTAGTCAATCAAATCAATCGAAAACTAATAATAAACCGCAATTATCTAGTTTCCCACCAACGGTACTAATAGAGCTTCTCAATCCCAAAGAAGTCTTTAAACCGAGCTACGTAAGAGATTTCGCCTAATTAGGTTACTTTCCTCTCCGAATAGGCGGCTCCACCAGTAACAACACAACTAGGTAGTTTTGCTGGCTCTGAGGATTAGTTTGCTAGTAATGCAAACTTTGATATTTATAGACCAAGGAAGTTTGGACACCAAGGAATTTCCAAAACCGAAAATATTCTCAAGATATGCAATATATTCCAAATTCGGTTTCTATAATTCCTAAAAATGCTTTGTCCAAACATTGACCGAAAATCTCTTAGAAATCTCCAACTAGTAAATGCACATTACTAATTTTTATTTTCCGAAAATAAAATTAAAAACCTTAATTAAAAGATTCTCAACTTATTTTTTTCGATCCGGGATTTTTTCCTTTAGCTATTAAGGAATATCTTTGAACAATAAAAGATAAGCGTTACTGTACATGTTCAAAGTATGTCGACATCTTAACTGTGTAAGTCCTCTTTCATACTTACAATCTTGAAACCGATTTGCCACACTTCCAAACAAGTTTAGAATTGGTTCATCTGACTTTGAAGAACTATGTGATTGATTAAGAACACTCAATCACCAATCATGGGTTTCACGGTTCTACCAAAACAAGTTTCAGTTCTACCTCCATGTGAGTACTGGATTTAGTCACACTAGCTTTCCAAGAATTCAGCTGACTAGGTACTAGGATCGGTTTCCACATATATATGGTATCTAACTTGTATTTGTTGCACATGTCCATAGGATCGGTTCCCAATGTCTAAAAACGTGTTGCACATGTTCATATGATCGGTTCCCAATATCTAGAAACGTGTTTCACCTCTTACAAGGATCGATTCCTCTCTTGTGATCGGTTGCACCTCTTACTAGGATCGGTTCCCCTTTGCCTAGAGTTGGTCATACCAATAACACTAAATCGATCATACCATCTCAGGTGATTACTTAAGATCTGTTTCACTAATAAAAGTCATACCAATACAAAAGTCAGGCCTTGTGAATAGTTTTACCAAGAACATAAACAAGTCATGAGCGGTTATACTAATCACACATATTGGTAGTTCAAAAGATGTGCAATGAATAACAATACCAATAAGCCTAGCGATTTCCCTTTGGATTCACAAAACAAGTTTATGAATTTACTTCCTTTAAACGAATGTAAAACATTGTTTCCTTGGATGAAATCTTCACCTCATACCCATACATAATCACAATAACATTCAAACGATTATGTTGATGTCTTATATACGAAGTTCAAAAGATAAACGTTATACTTCGTATTGTATTCCTTAATACTACGTTTAACTAGAGTATAATCATTCATGCTTCGCAGTTATGTTTTCAATATGCACGACTTGAAAGATACGTTAGGGAATGAAACAGTTCAAGTCAAATATCACTAACCTCAAGTGGAAGGATGATGTCGTCGTTATAGCTCCTTACTTCTTCACTTCTTCAAGTCTTCGTAATACTTGTAATGTCTCATATCCTAATACTTTCAAGCTAACCTATACGAAGTTGACTCTAGTACATAATCAAGCGACTCTTTAAATGAGTTTTGGTTCACTAAAATATGACAACCAAACTTGACATACCAACGCTTGGTGGGTTCAACCGAGCTATGCTCTAACACTCTTGTCTTGGCACAACATAGAGTCAACGTAAAATATATATGTTTTTTAAACAACTTTTTGGATTTGGTTAGAAGATGAATCATTTATTGTCATCCCACTTTTCTTTAACTGAACCAGACTAAGATTTTGTTTCTTGTTTCTGTCGAATTCTTCTTCAACCTTATCTGTTTTGATGTGCAGATAATTCAAAACCAAGTTAATTCAAAACCAAGTTAATTGTTTTATGATGGTCAAGTTCTCTAGGTCTTTTCCCTTGTAATAGTGACCCGTTAGTTTTTAAACCTAAAATGTTACAATGTTTTTGTTAGTTATTGTCATCCAAAAGGTAGGTGGAATGCGCTCAAAGTAAAATTTCTCTGTGAATCCACTACATGATGCATCATCATATTTCATATCACCATTTTGAGTAATTCTTCTTACTAAATGCTTTCAGAATTCACATGGTTCAAGTTTCCGCTCACATGAGTATAATATGATTGGATAAAAAAAAACATTATCGTTGTGTTCCGCATAATAAGCATATCATGTTTCACAAGTATTAACAAATAAATAAATTCAATAAAAATCATTGTACTTTTAGAAGATAAATAGTTACAAATTGTTACCTCGATGCTCTAGATGCTTGCTAGAATGTGGTCTTTTATAAGTGATCAATAAATACATATTTGGAGGAGCTCCGCAATCATCTAAAAACTACATCTTTTGGTGGTGAAGGAGAGATAAACGAAGTAGAGGCGGATGTAATGTCTTTTACATCTAAAGATTAATTGGGAGGAAAAGACATAATTATTCCGTTTACCTCCACAATAACAAACTGAAGAATGAACACCATAACTCAAAAAATTGTCTCAACTACGCCACTAATCGGCAAAAACTAATCGCCTTTATCAAAAACCAGTCGGCCAAGAATGGACAGCTACACCCTGCATTAGTTGGTCAAAATTAACAGCCAAATGTATTTATAATTTCAAAGTTGCTCAGTTCTGAACGACTACAACTGATTCCAATCATTCAAAACCGAATGTATGATACCGTATACAATCGTTCAATACCGAACACCTAAAACCGTATGCAATCGTGCAAAACCATGTAAAATTCATATCAAAATAAACATTTTTTTTTTGTAGTTGTTGAAAATCAAACAACAAAATGTGAAATTAGTCGACTCAAAGTAAATGACAAGCTCTCCATCACATTACAAATAATAAAATCAAATTTTAACATCAATTTATTTATACAACTGTACATGCTTAAAAATAAAAATATTAATTTTGATTTCCACCTCTTTTAGGGTTTTGATTTTGCTTGAAAAATCACTTGTTTCTTTGGAGGCATCTTATGCTACGAGATCAACAATTTTTTTTTGAAAAAAAAAAAAGGATTGAAGGTGGTGGCGGTTGTGAAAAGGGTGGTAAATATAATAGAGGATTGAAAATATGAGAAATGGAGGTCATAAATAGGGAAAAATAATTATGTAACTATTGCACTTCGCTCACCCATTAGTATTATTATCACTAAAGAGCACCGTTTATAAAAAAAATTCCACGAGTTTTCTACGCTATCAAGTGGATCAAAAACATCTCCACCAACATCCCACATTCTACCTTTTGTTTTTGTATGATTTTTACTTTTTTCGTAAAAAAGATGAAGGTGTAATCAAATATTAAATCATCCATGCATTGGGTTCAATCTTATTTCTTTTTGATAAATGGATAAATGAATATGTGTTTTACTTTCTCTTTGAACAAGGTGAAGAACATGGTCATCCAAGAAGTGTTAGAGCTAAGTTTTGTAACTCATCAACAATGCAGCCGATCTCGGGCAAGATCTTGCCGAAAATCCCGGTTTCGGCAATCAAGGTAGCAAAATATTTGATTTCATCGAGACATAATTTGCCCTGAAATTTTGGTTAACTCGACCAAAATTTGACCGGATTTAGATCATAATTAGCCGGAGATCGCGGTTGAAATTTATTATTCCTGTGTTTCTAATTTGAAATTTATAAGGATCTTGGGTTTTCTAGTATTTTGAATGAAGACTTATTTTATATTTTTTTTTGAATTGGATGGGCCGAAGTTGACTACATTGCTCAGGAGCTGAAACACCAAAAAATAACGACCAAAATGCACGGAGAGTTTCCAAAAAACATGTCAAATTTGTGTCCAAATATATGAAGAATTTATAGGAAAATATCCCAAATGTATTTCCCAGGATATATATCCCAAAGGTATTCCCAAGTCTTCAATAGTAATAAAAGAACGGTACCCGTTATATATCCAAAAACATCCCTTAGTATCCAAACTCGATATACAAACAATACAGATTCG
The DNA here is from genome assembly GCA_023531295.1 of Papaver armeniacum. Classification (NCBI taxonomy): domain Eukaryota; kingdom Viridiplantae; phylum Streptophyta; class Magnoliopsida; order Ranunculales; family Papaveraceae; genus Papaver; species Papaver armeniacum. The sequence continues at coordinate 149,538 of JAJJWW010000353.1, forward strand.
TGCCGCATAGGTTTAAGATAAACCGATCCTTGAATGGAACCATGAATTGAAAATTGCTGAAATACTTGAGGTCGTAAACCAGATTGATCTCGTAAAAAGACAAAACGGTAACATATGTTGCATATTATTCCTGAAGAATAGATATGTTACATTGTTTAGCTGCTCAATAACAGAAAGGCAAACTAGTATCAGTTACACACCATATATATCATGTAAAAAAAGATCTTGATAGGCAGAATATGTTAAACACCTCGATATGGAATTGGAAAATCTACAAAATGATCCTAGTATTAGGATCCGAGTCACAAAACCATCCTACTGTTACAAACTATTTACAAAATAGCCATACTTCCGTAAGGATGAGAGTTTAGTGGTGACTCATAGCTAAATATGTTAATGAAATTACCTATGTATCCGTTTCATTTATCCCACCATGCATAATTTTAAATGTTGCCTTCATATAGTAGGTTTGACGGTGGTGCTATATGTAGGTGGTGGTGCCTTCGCTTACATATCGTTACAACGCAATCAGGATCGTTACATGCATTCAAGATCGTTACACTGCATTCACCCAAAGGGTTCACCGTTTCCCTTATGGGGTTTAACGAAAATTCTTAAGCTTCCACCACCACCACCACCGATGCTTTATTACCGCCTCCTCTTCCAATTAGCTAAATGAGAAAGTTATTTTGGGAGAGGGTAGTTTGGGAAAATATAACAGTTATTTTGGGAGAGGGTAGTTTGGGAAATATAACAGTTATTTTGGGAGAGGGTAGTTTGGGGAAATATAACACATTTTTGTAGAAAAGTGTTAAATCCAATGGAAAATGACCGTTTTGTAAATCAAGTTATAAAGTACTAACCATCTGGGGTTAGCCCAGTTGGTCAGGAGCTTGACTCTCAAGGAGGAGGTAAGGAGTTCGAGTCTCCGCTCAAACATTGGAGTACTCGTGTAATTATACTAACTTTACTATGGGGTTTAGGGGGCCGAGTTTGCTCAGTGGGGAGCAAGCCGGTGGCTATGCTGCCAGGGGGCAGGACGGGCCTATGCCTAGTTTCAAAAAAAAAAAAAAAAAAAGTTATAAAGTGCTATGGATTTGCAAACGAATTATAGAAAGTAGGATGATTTTGTAATTGGCCCATGAAAATTTTGAGCCTTTGTTAAGAGTTTATATGGAATGGTACTTTTGGGGACCAGCCTTTTTTTGGGGACCATTGTTTTATTTTGGGTAAGACATTAGAAGTAAATCTAAGTCACCCCTTATCTAAATATTTATATTAATACCAAAATTACCCTCCTGATTATTTTTGTATAATGATTAGTTAGTGTGATTAATCATTGATTAAGGTTAAATTAAAAGATGATTTTATTTAAAAGAAATAGAATTATTGAGTGACTAAAGTAATAGAAGAAGAAGAAGATGGAGAAAAAAATTATTTTGAGATGGGTGAATATGGAGAAAAAACATCCTCTGGGTACCGAAATATGCTTGTAACTTAGTGAATGTTGCTATAAATGACCTAAAATATCATTAAAATCAAAATTGTAACAAAAAATTTCAACTAGGTCAGCAAAGTTCGGTTATATTATATGAAGAACATGTAACCGAACTTTCTGCAAATGCAATTCGGTTAATAAATCCAAAATCACAGGCAACCGAACCAGAGCTTTAATGGAGTTTTTGTTTGTTCGGCTAGCTGATGAAAAATCAAATGTAATCGAACTTAAGGACATTTTTTTGCGACGAAACCGAACTTTTTTGCGACGTAATTGAATTTTTTGCGACGTAACCGAACTCAAAGTTCGGATGGGACATTTTTTTTTGCGACGTAACCGAACTTTTCTCTGGAAAAAAAAACTCCATTAAAATTGAGTTCGGTTGGTTCGACAAAGTTTTTCACATAATTCCTAACCGAACTTCTCTCTCCAACTTCCATTTTCAACTTATTTTGATGATTACTTCTCATATGACAAGTAATGGGTTTGTAAGAATATCTTTGTTAGGTGGTGGTGGTTGGTGGTGGTGGTAGTCGGAGGTGGAAGGTGATGGTCGGTAGTGGTGGCGGCGGTGGTGGGAGGAGGTGGTGGTTATATATATATATCTGTGTGATTATTAGGTTAGTTTTAAATTAAATTAGGTTAAGGATAGTTTAATCATTTCCACATTTTAGGACACCCCTTATAACTATAGGGAATGTGGCTTAATAAGACCATGGTCCCCAAAAAAAAACCGTGGTCCCAAAAAAAACCGTTCTTTATATGTCATAGCATTGGCCAAATCTTTTGCTGGGTGTGGTCACACCGAAATGAGAATAGTAAAGTTTGTCATAGACCCATTGGTAGAGTTCACCGAAAATGATATACATCCCGCGGGTTATCCCGATTTTTGCTTTTGTGAGAGAGAGAGGGGGTGGGACCCACCTTAACCCACCCCCTACAATACCGCCGAGCCATAAGGGAATCTGATTTTTTTCCCTTGTCGGGACACACCGCGAGACCAGCCCGCTGTGAGTGTAGCATTTCCGACTGAAAACTCCCTTATGTGGGAAAAGACCATATAAGAGTGTCTTGAGTCTTGACTTGAAAAAAGAAGAAGAACTCTTATGATTTTATGGATTTCCCCTCGAGAGAATAATTCATTCAATGCTTGCATATCTCAACTGTGATTTGTTTTGTCTATCAAATTAAGCTACGTACTTGTATTTAGCTGAGGTGGTAGAGTGGTGGGCTTGGCAAAAGGTGGTTGTAATCTGGAAAAGGAAACAGATGTCCTCCCATATGCTAATGCTTTCTTCATTTGCAACCTCCCATTCCAGATAATAAATAATTCCCACTCCCTCTCCATGAACATTCAAACAAAAGCAAGCCAAAATTCAACTACACAAGCAACAGCATCAAATTAAAAAACAAACAAACAATAGTGTTCTGATGTGAATAAATGTAACTAATGAAGTCTTCATTCCTTAAAGCAAATTACAAGAATATTCTTGTATTTTCAATTTAAGTTTTCTGACCATCACTTGACATGTTGTACCCATAACGAAGATGAAGCGTTCTTTCCTTAGTTTATTTTTATTCAACTCCTCCCCATTATATAAACAACTCAATTTTCATCTCAGTACAGTACTTACTGTGTACAAGACCTCATGAATGATTTCATTTTAGTTGGAGAAAACAGAAAAAAGATGAGAAAACAATTTTCTCCTTCAAGTGATGAAGATGACAACCATAGTGATATTCTATCATCAAGTCGTTCATCATTCCATAATTGGTGGAGATCAGCAAAAGAATTTGATGAAAATGGTAATCTGAAACTTGATTACAGCAATCTTATTACAGATCTTACACCAAGATTGAAAGTCATAAGAGAAATGGAAAGACTTGCTTTGATTGCTACTGATGGTCTTGATGATCTTAGACATAAACTTTTGAGTTATAAGTCTGGTGATTTTTGGTTACCAACTGGTGGGATTAAGAAAGAGGAGATGGAGATTTCACCTATGATTACAATTCTCTTAGTTGGGTTTTCTGGTGCTGGCAAAAGCTCAATTATCAATCTTATGTATAGTGTTCTTGGTAGATCTGGTCTCATCCCTTTCACTCAAACCTCAGGTAATAATTCTTCATTCATAACTTTTGAATTGTGTCTGCTTTTCATTCGATTTATTTCTGAAATTTGGGAAAATTGAACCTTTGATTTTGTCACTGGATTAGCATCCCGCATTGTAGTTGACTACTTAAACTGTGACATCTAGGGGTAAAAAGTATAGTGTCCTGGTCAGGCCGTAACTCGCAAGAGCAGCACCAAATCGAGGCAGTACTAGATCATAATAACAACCATCAACACCAATGGTGTTGTTGTTCATTGATCATATTCAGAATTTCTTACTTAAAACTTGAAATTTTAACCACCTTTTGTTTGGAGGGAATACGTACTTTTTTTGTGATACACTTGTTCTAAGGGTGTTTTGGTACATTTTGTTTGGGTTAAAATTGACTGTAATTTTTGCATTAAGTCAGTACCAGAACTTAGTTTTTTACATTTTGTGACATTTTGCGTGTATGTACAGGGGTGTCAGCAGAGTATACAACGATGTTCATGGAAGAACACAATGTTTTAAGATCTGCGAGAAGTGGATTTTGTGTTTACGACTCTAGAGGTTTAGATTACAGTCAATTAGGTGAGAGTCTACAAGGTTTAAATAACTGGATGGTGACTGGAATTCACCATCACCAACTCTGTCGTAGACCAGGAGTAGAAGAAAATTTGACGGGGCTTATAATGCCGTCTACGTCTAGGTTTATAAGGAGGCGAGTTAACTGCCCTATGGTGGTAGTGAACATTGCAGAGATTTACAAAGCATTATTGAATGGCGATTCCAAGCCATTGGAGTCTACCAAAGAACTCTTCTACTCTCCTTCTATGAGAAAATCGAGTAAGTATTTCTATTTCTTCCCTTAATAAGAACATAGGACATATGACTCCCGTTAGGATTTAAGGTGCTTTTTTTTTTTTTGTATTGTAGATGAAAATCCAATCTTGATCATGACTCATGGCGACAAGTTAACGGTAGAAGAAAGGATCGACGGCCGGATTAAGATATGTGAATTCTTGGGAATATCAGAAACAAGTGGAACATATGACATTGTTTGTTTAACTGAGCATGGGATTTTAGCTGAGGAATCAGACCCAATAACTGCATATGCCTTAACTGAAGCAATATATAGGGCGTTGATATTCTCTGACAGAACTCATTCTCCAAAGACAAATTACAAGGACTACTTTTTTAACATTCTTAACTTGATTATTTGTTTCATAGCAGGTATATTTACTTATCTTGCTCATTTCTTCTCTCAATTGGCTGATCCCAATAAACTGAAGCGGATGTGAAGGGAAGAATGAGGGAGAAATTTGGTTAGCTATACAATGTTATAGGGTTTGGATTTCCTTAATGGGTGCTTTTGTTATTTCTTCTTGTAATGTTTTTGAACTTCATTTTTGTAACATATTTTGTTTTGTGTGTTGGTGTGTCTAGTTATAAGCATAATGTGTGAGGGGTTGTATCTATTTTAATCAATATATACATATCAATATAAGAGAATTTCGTAAATATTTGATCATTTTATTGAAGAAGGCTATTATTGGGGCGTCAGATTCCATTAGAGGGGCGTCACCTAATAGGACAAAAACGGGTCACCCGTAAGTAATTTCAAAAATCTCTTATCTAAAATAATTGTGTAATGACTAAACAACTCTTGTTTGGGTTTAGTTTAATTAATTAAACCTAGCTACGTCCTAAATTACGCCTGGAAAATCTACTAAACCTAGGCGTAAAATTGGAATTACGCCTGGAAATCAACTGAACCTAGGCGTAAAATTGGAATTACGCCTGGAAAACAACTAAACCTAGGCGTAAAATTGGAATTACGCCTCGAAATCAACTAAACCTAGGCGTAAAATTGGAATTACGCCTAGAAATCAACTAAACCAAGGCGTAATTTGGAATTACACCTGGAAATCAACTAAACCTAGACGTAAACGACATGCAAATCAAAGTTTACGCTTGAATTGAACTAAACCTAGGCGTAAGTTCTTCAAAAACTAAATTACGATTGAAAAATCTAGTACCGTACCCAGCCTTAACACTAGCAGAAAGTAAATAAAATCCTAATTTTACTTCGATTTCATTCGATTTAAGCACAAAAACGGGTACAAAAAGATGGGTTTGTTTGATTATTACCTTACATACACCATGGGTTGTTGTTGAGGAGTTTGAAAACATGATTCTTCAATTGATTGAATCGGTGGAATGAGTTGAGGATGAAGTTGAGGTTGATTGAGTTGTTGATTACCATCACTAGGATCAGTTTGCTTCTTCCTCATCTATGTTTAGTAGTTTTAATTGAAGGGTAATTTTGACAAATTGCTATGGAATCAAAATATCCCTTAACCAGATTTTTGGTCACCAAATATCCAAGTGAAGCCCCTCTAATGGAGTGTGACGCCCCAATAATAGCCTTCTTATTGAAAGTGTACCAAATCGGCATTGACTCGGTTTAAATCTTAATCTGTTGCTCTGAAAGCCATATGCAACTGGCACCCAATTTTCATAGCAACACATCTCCGCACGAGGATTTGCCTTGGTAGGTCAAGAATATATTGTTGTACATCCGGTGGTCTGATCAAAAAATAAATAAATACCGGTGGTCATTTTCGTCATTTCAAAAGCTAAGGCGTATTAAGAGGAAAATAAATGAATATTCGAGAGTCATAAACTCAAATCAGTCCAGTAGTCCGCTGTTTCTTCCCCGATCCGTGTTTCCCTTTGAGGCAAACCAACAAACAAACGCTCACATTTTCCCGCGGCGTTGCATCAAATGCAACCCATCGTTTTGATGTAAGTACTCAGCGAGTATATCCTCTGCATAATTGCGTTACTAGTTGATTATCACGTTACTCGGATTGATGAAAAGTAGTTTCAATTCACCGAATCCGCTGAAGAACGCATACTGTATTTTTTTTATTTTTTTTGTAAAACCCTAGCTACGATTTGATGTTTCTCTTGTTTGTTTGTAGGAATTATAAAAGTTAAATGTCTTCAAGCAATTTGGTTGCAGAAGCAGTTTGGAGTGAGATTAAATCGACTCGTTCAGTTACTGATAATCATCTTTCCATGTTAGTGATTTTTTTTTTTTCTTGTTGTTAATTTCAATTTTTGAATTTTGAAACTAGAATTGTTTTAAGGAAGAAACGCGTTTTTGAAGACCGGGTGTTTTTGTAGTTCAGATTGCATTTCTTGTACGGTAAGAACCTCGAGCGTGCTACAAAGATAGTTGATCAGAGAGGTGTAAAGAGAATTGTTGGAGAACCTAGTGGCCGTTGCGTTTTTCAGGTTAACAATATTCCTATTTTGTTTTTGTTTCTTATCTTTGTTCATTTGGATTAGTTGTAGAATGTTTCATGGTTTTATGTATCAGGTTGTGGGGGAGTCAAGGAGAAAGGAAGAGTATTTCTGTTTTGCTGAACATTATTGTGCTTGTTATTCTTTCTTTTACGACATTGTCAACAAAGGAGAACAGATTTGTGTAAGATTTCATGTTTTCTTTAACCTTCTTTATGGTTACGCCGTAGAGATAATCCCTCATTTTTTCTTACTATTGGTGTATTTCTATTTTATTCTCGAACTATTCGAGGATTCTGTGATACTGAGTGTTTTTTTTTTTTCATTTCTGTTTTCTTCCAGTGCAAGCACCAATTAGCTGCACAACTTGCTGTATCAGTAGGAGCTTGTGTGGAAGTCAAGGTGTCTGATGAGGAGCTAGCACTTCTTCTTTCCAAACTCTGATAACTATAGATAGTTAAGCTACAATTCTGCATTTGGATAAGAGGTAATACTTGACTTGGTGATAAGTTAATGCTTTTGATTCTGAAAGAAAAATCTTATGACTTGGCTGGAGGAGTCCCGCTGTACTCTTAGATTTAGGTACCTTTATTGGCAACCTGGGAACAATTTAGGTTTCATTTACATGATTATTTTTTTGTCACTCATCTGTTTGAAGAGAATAGATTAGTGTTTGTAATGTTCTAGTGTACTGGGGCAATCTCTTCCTGTGTCATGTTTATACTGTTTTATGTTTAGTTTGAAATCTTATCGATATGACACCATATAGTGTAGACTCTAGAGGGTTTTTATGTACACATAACACATTAGGACATGCACCTTTTACATGTAAAAAAATGGGATATGAAGTTTGTGGTATATAAAAGGTTGACACGTGCATCATCACATGCAATTTTGTACAACTCATAACCATATGCTTGACATTGTGTAGTTTTTATACTGATTTTATTTTAGAAAAACAGTTTAGGGACCAAAAGAAGGCTAAACTGCTGTTTTCTGACTTTGTCATCATCACATTTTCTTAACTTTCAAACTTATTCTGTGTCGTTGTCATTCATTGAACATGTTCTCCACGTGAATTTACAGATGAAGTACTTAAGTCCCGTCCACTTGTTTCGTACTGTGATGAAAACGAATGAACTGAAACCAGGACGGCTGCTAGGTTTGGATGTGGGGAACAAATATGTTGGGCTGGCTATTTCAGATCGTGAAAATCGAGAAGCTTTACCTCTAAGGTACAACCACCACTGCTACATCTCACATTGTACTCTAATACTTAATTGAAGTACATTAAATTTTTTGCTTGTAAGGCATTACATAACACTTGTCTATGTGTGGTTTATGGGATTTGTGGACATGAAACTGTGTTTTTCAGTTTTCTACCTCTGGTTAGTACCTCTCACACCCTCAGGTAAGCTGGAGTTAAAGCAAATCAACTATTAAACATCGAGAAGCTTTACCTTTAACGTAGAACCATCAATGCTATATTGCACATTATACTCTAATACTTCACTGAAGTAAATTAATTTGCTGCTTAGAGGGCATTACAGAACACTTGGTTTATGGGGTTTGAGGACACGAAAAAACTGTATTTTTTAGTTTCCAGCCTCAGGTCATTTCCATTCACACCCTCAGGTAAGTTGGAGTTAAAGCATATCAACTAGTAAAAACAAGAAGTGTCAAGAACGATGGAAATATGCGGTATCAGCATTCTTACGTTGCTGTAGCAAACTAGTTTTTCATGTTTTTGTATGAACGAAAATCTAGTTTTACACGTGTATTTCAAGTTCCCTTCCAAAACGAGTTACTTAAGTTTCACCCTTGGTTGGACCAAAACCTTCATCTTGGTCCAGGAGGAATGTAATGCTTTACCGAGTAGCGACCAGTTGAAAGAGGTTTTCAACTCTTGTAGTTGTGTAGTGGATACAGGAAACACTAATCTTGAGCGTACTGTGGAACTGATTCTGGAACCAAGGATATTTTCCCCACAAATGGAACATCCTATGGATCACAACTTTTGTGAATTTTATATAGTTACGTTTCCTTTTCTATGTATATGCTATCCGTTCTTTTGAGTGTGGCCATGTTTTGAATCATCATTTGCTTCTCTGTTATCTGGTTTTGTCTTAGTTCAATTGCGCTTTGTGTTACTAATGTAGTTGTGTGTATTATGTTGCTGCAGCGTATTAGTCCGTAAACAGACAAATATTGATCTAATGGCAAAAGATTTCCGAACTTTGGTAAGTTCATCATTTTCATTTGGTCGTCTTTCTTTATAAGTTCTCTTTTGTATGTTTGTAACATTGTAAGAACACATTCAGAATTTGATTTCCGCATCACTCAGGAAAAAGAAGTACTTTCTGATGCATATTGCCCTTTAATTGATGATATTGGTCCACTGTCAGCTGTCATGTTCGACAAGACAACGTAATTAGCCACAATTTATGTAGTCTTTTCTAAGTAACAGCTAACCTAGCATTGTAAATTAGGATGAAAACATTATGTCATGCTTGGTCTTCCAAACTTTGTGTTGTGGTTTTCTAGTCTGTTTGATTGCTGGCATGCTTATGCAGATCTCCGAACTTTCTTTAGGGGGGCTCGTCATCGGCTGCTGTTATACTCGAAATGTTTCACAAGAAGAAGTGAGTCTCTGTTTTGTTATTCTGTCATTGTACCCCTCGGTTTCTTATTGATCACCATCTGTTTTTCTTTGGATTAGAGTTTCCAAGTAAAAGATCTAGTTCAAGATCTCCGTAAGCGAGAAGAACTTCAAGATGTAAAATTTACCTATTGGGAGGAGCATTTTACTTCAAAGGTTAGTCCTCAATATCTATACGAGTTTTTCATCCAGATAGAACAGGCGTTAATGAATAGGATATACACACTGGAGGTTGATTATAGTAAGGAAAACCTTTCATGTGACTGTTGTTCTGACTATTTTATTGGTTCTTAAGGCGGACATGGGTATGTTTTGGATTAGTCTAGGCTTTTAGCTTTTGGTCGGGCCATCCATGAACCAAACCTGTAGCTAATGACATGTCTTTTGTTGCCATGTAAAGGTTCTTTTAAGTGGTTTTAGTAGCCACCTAAAGTCAACACTATATATGTAAGAAAATCCCTAAATAGTTAAAAGTAAAAGCAAGGGTTCTTGTTTCTTTTCTTGTTTCATAAAGTATTTTTCCTCTCATGAACCCCATCTCCAAAAATTCCCCTTGGTTAGTGTGAACAGTGGTATTATTTCCCAAATCAAAAAACAATCACTGAATCTGCTTCAGAGTTATAAATTCTATTTAAGTGTGATAAAGAATGGCCTTTGGGGTTCGTAGTTCCATAAAGGTATGTCCTGTATTTGACTTATTGCTTTCTTAGCTTGATCTGACAAAGATTACAATGTACGCAGTATGGTGATTTTTTTCATAGAATATGAGGTTTACACACACAACCATGGAGGTACGAAGTGAACAACTAGGATTGACTACGTAGTTTAGGGTTAAATCTTAAGGCGTACCACTAGGATCCCAAGCACACTAGCTGAGCACCTTTGGTGACTTCAACCATGATTCATGACCGAAAGCTGATGGCAATGTTGTTCAGTCATGTCATGTTGAGCAAGAAGCTGAGCGCCAAAAAGCGACTTGTTGCTGCTTTTCCACCCATGGAAAGTGCTAACCACACGGGTTTAAGCGTGGTGTGCAATAGAGTCCAAACTGGAATGCTACAGCTTTGACAAGGGACACTTCGCTGGTGACTGCTCTGAGCCGAAGAATGCAGCTCTATTCATATAACCCTCTCATCAATTGCGCATGTTCTTGTGTATTGATTTCTCACCATCTCTTCATGGGGGTTCTATATGCAGGAGCCCAAAACAATTGGGGATTGAGTAGGATTTATTGATAAATGCTGCATTTCAAATGGCGCCCATAGGCTTTACATGGTACACTACAGTTGCTAAGAAGCTTTAGGATTCGCTCCAACATCCTTTGTGTTGAAACCAGTACATGCTCACAAAGATAATAATTAGGATATGAGATTGCCTTCTTAGACATAAGATACCAGAAATCTAATGTTGCTAGGAACCAATAAGACTTATGATTCTGATGTGAATTCTAATGATCATGCTTGATCCAGGTATGAACTATGAGTGATAATTACCATTTTTTACAGTAGAACCCTCAGAAGTGCTGATATCTAGAGATGAAATTGAAGTGAAAATCTTAGATATGAATCATTTTTTCCCACTTGGTTAAAGAAAGGAGTTTCTAATATGTATATACTGCTGGTTTGTTTGCTTACTAAAAGCACTTGAAACGACCAGATCTGTCGAAGTTATGCATTACATGAGTGAGCACTCATTTTTTTTTTAATAGGAAACAAAGATATTATTGAAGAAAATGAAACTACAAAATGTTTCTGTCCTCCTGGATTAGAGTAAGAATCCAATGGGGGCCATCATTTGGCCGATTAAAACAAATAACTTGAGACCTCGCAAACTTGGCTAAAGAGTCTGCTATATGGTTTGCATCTCTATGCACGCACGTGCATTTCCAAAATTCAAAAGAACTAAGAATATTCAGAGCATTATTTATTAGGTAGTATGAAGTCCATTGCGCAGGAGTTTGCTTCCCATTTAGAGCTTCAATCAAATTCAAGCAGTCTCCCTCCAAGTGAATCCTTGTCAGTTCCTTATGCTTTGCCCATATAACTGCTTCTAGAAGTGCTTGAGATTCAGCTTGTTCTGGGTCTATGGCAGGTTATGCGCCTCCTCGCAATCCATTGCAGTCTCCTGCAAAATTCCTACAGATTAGACCCCATCCTGAAAGACTATTACCATCTATATGAGAAGCATCGAAGTTAATTTGGTCCACATCATTAGAGGGAGGGATCCATTGATGTTGAATCTGTCTCGAAGATGGACTTTTTCTTGGGACAAGACAAGTTCTTTTCCAGTCATTCATCTGCAAAACAATGGAGAGTTAACAACAGCATCTACATTGACTGTTACATTATCAAACACTTGTCAACATCTAGCTTTCCAGACATGCCAGATAGAGAAACTGGCAGTATCATATAGCTTAAACTCAGTCGTGCAGCACCATTCCCTGTCATAAAGAAGTTACAGAACCATTGATACAAATCTATATTCTGCAATTGGGTAGCAAATTCCATATCCTTTTAGCAACAGAATACTCAAGAAAAGATGTTGTGTGGATTCTATGTCATTTTCACATAAGGGACGAGGAATTCTGGTGCATAGAGAATCTAGCCAATCTAGATTTAGTAGGCAAACACTCATGAAGATATATCCACATGAAGCGTTTGTATTCTAGGGGGTAACTTAGGCTTCCATAAAGATTTCCAGCATATAGTCAGGTTGTTCTTAGTAGGTTTGGACACCTAGCTTTCCTTCAGAATAACTCTGTAAGCTGATTTTGAGTACTCAATGCTACTCAAGACATGTCTTCCTAAGGTTTGGGTCTTGGACTAGGTCTAGCCAAAGTTTTGAGTGCCGTCACTATTTGTAATAACTTGGTATTGGCTTTTAGGTTTTGACTAGATTATTTTCACCTGCCGAAGTGAACTTACTTAAACAGCTGGTAAGAGAACGGGAGCTAATGTTTGTGAAGCAAGATGAGCAGCCCAAGTGTTCATTCACTCCTCCTGCTTCGTCTAAATGCTGTGTGTTTTGTACAACTCCATATGATCGGTGCCTTATGACTTCACTTTTTTCTGGTTTGGGGGATGATTGTAGTTCTAATTACTGCTGTCTTTATCAGATCGTTCTTAATACCATAAACCCTCTGAAGTATCTCCATAATAATAACAAAATTGTGGACTACAAGGCTGAGGCAATAAATCGTCGCCGTTTTGATGAGAAAACTGCCGTCGACAAACTTGCTGCAGTTGCGATACTCCAGGTAATGATAACAACACTTCTTGTCATGTGGTGATGCAGTATATTGATTTCAGAGTGGCTAAAAACAAACTATAAAACAAATTATGGAGATTTGTTTTGGCATTTTATCTGACATACTCATCTGTTTCTTTGGTGCAGGAGTACCTGGACTTCATGAACAGGAGTTCACAGTTGCATAATCCTTCTAGCACCCATGATTTAGAGTGATCAATAGGTGGTGGGACTTAACTTAAAAAGGCGAGAATAGAATTTGCTTGAAAGTTGAAAATAAGGCGGGACTCTGAGTGTCTCAGGTGTAAGTCAGGCGTCTCTTTTTTTATTCAGATTTTGTTGCAGTTGAAGAGCAAAATCCGATCTCTCTTTATCTGATTCTTTTGTAAAAAAATGGGGAGTTCATCAACAATCTCTGAGAGAGTTGAGTAAGCTAAATTTTGCAGTAGTAATGATTGATCCTCTTCTTTTTTAAACTAGCTCATTCCAAACCTGGCAACTAATTGGTCTTTCACTTTTTACTTCAATTTTATGAAGTGAGGATTTAGTGTAGTTTTATGAATTTTAGTTTTTGCAACAACAAAGCATTTTACAACAAAGCGAGATTTACACAAACCCATACACTTCTTACATCTCAAATCAAGCAAGAAACAAGCCCAAGTAATATTTATAAATTCACCCACATGATTTTTCTGGGGTGTTTTCTGTTTGATCTAATAACTAACTTTGATAAATTGGTTGGGTGAAGAAGAATTAACAGACTGGAGAAGCGTTTGAGCCTGAGAAAGTTGTTCATGTAAAGACCGTATCTGAGCTTGATATAAACGTACATGGTCTAAAGCTTCAGCCTCTAATTCACCAAGTTGAGAACAAAGTCTTTCCTCTGCTTCTTCAACTACATAAAGTCTCTGTGTAGTTTTTTCAAGCTCTCGTTTCATTCTTTCTTCCCGTTCCAAACTCTTCTTTAATTCAACTTCTAACTCTTCATTTCTTTGCCTCAAAATCTCATCTGCAATATTTTGAGCAGCCATTACTGGATTCTGATAAAACTGGAGAAAAGAGAATTAACGAAGGAAACAAATAAATGGCAATGAATGATTTGGATTTCTAGGTGTGTCTGGTTAGATTTGATTCTCCTTGACGAACTATGCCAGTGCCTCGGAGTCCTTTTTATAGGCATATCATAACATGTCTAGATTCAATGTATCTGTCATTGGGAAAAAAAAAATACTGTTATCACATTGGCTGACGTACGGGCCTCTCATTATTATTTTTCTTTCTGTTTATCTGCTTTGATTCGGATATTTTGAAGTCGATAGCATAGTATGTCTAGATTCAATGTATCTTTCGAGGTAAACAAGCAAGTGATGATGATATTTCTGTGATTTGTCACTTCAAAATTGATATCGTTTCTTAAGCGCTTTTTTTACCGACCTGGAAATGGTAATTGCTTAGCCTGGATTCAACCATTAAACAATAACTAGTCATGTGCGATAAAGTTAAAAGTCAGTTTAGTAATATTGTAAAGTTAACTTTTTGTGATAACAATAACGATTTCTAAGAATGAAAAAGTTTTTTTTTTTTTGTAAAGTAAAATAGTCTCATTTCTGATTTCCGCTTCTAATATCCAAACGCGTTATAATCATGAGTTAGGTCGTTTATATTTTAGATGGTTTATATTTTAGATCGAGGGATGTTTGAATTAATTGGTAAAACTAAATTTCTCATGTCCTCGACTTCCGAGGGATCATTTGAGTCGACGGTGTAATTGGTAAAACTAAATTTCACATTATAAATTCTACGAAGAACAAGAGCGTGGTGAAATGTCACAAATTTCACTCTATAAATTCTATAAAGAACAAGGAGGTGGTGAAATGTCACTCCATTTTAGGGTTGGGATATTATTTCAGAATATTCTTGACTCATTCGATCAAATAGATATTACTTTGTCACTACCTATCCGGTAAGTACTCGGTAATGACCAGTCAACCACCCATGTAGGGGTAAACAACGAAAGAGCGGTTGTGGTGGGAGACGAATACAAAATCCAAGAGTCAATTTGACATTACTTTTTTGTTTGCCATTTGGTAATACTTTTACTCTCTCCAAGGGTCTGCTTGGGTGGAAGGATTTGCAAATCAAGGTAGCTTGGTTGGAAGGGTCTGTTTCATTAGTAGTCTGTTTTTTGGTTTTCATACCTTTTAACGTAATCTGATTATAATTGTGGTTCCATTCTTGTGTGTTAGTATATTTATTTTCGTTCAATTTCTTAAGTTTGGAACTAACGATTGTTAAGTTCTAGTGGACTGAAATAATTTCGTCCCACGTTACAATGTGAATTAGTATTATACAAAGTGGGATAGGGGGTTCATGGTTTATAGTGGTGGACAATTGACATGTGCATCAGCACATGCAATTTTGTACGATCCCATAACCTTATGCATAACATAGATTACATAGCTTGTTTTATACTCCCTCTGTCCCAAATTAAATGAGCTAGTTGGTTTTAAATTTTGTCCCAAAATAGATGCTCATTTCACTAATCAATGGGGTATTTTTAAAACAACCCTTTTAATTGATTATTATTACTATAAGAAATATGTATAATTTGATAGTCATTTTTATATTCGTTGCATAGGTGTTTTAAAATGCTTTTCAACGATATAAAGTTTATGAAAAACCGTGGTATAGTTTAAGAGATAAATCATTTCTAAGTTTTACTACTTATTATCCATAAGGTTATAAGTGTAAAAAATACTTAAATATACTCTCCTTTCCTCCTTGCCTTAAAAATTGTGCAAACTACAACTAGCTCATCTAATTTGGGACGGAGAGAATATATTGGTTTCTTTGTGGAGACATAGTTTAGGGACCATGAGCTTTTGTTATTCACTGGAGTATTGGACATGATCTTTTTCGTGAACTTACGGATGAAGTTCATCAGTCCCATACTCCCATCCATTTGTTTGTGATGGGGACGAATGAACTGAAACCAGGAATGTTGCTAGGTTTGGATGCCGGGCACAAATATGTTGGGCAAGGTATTTGACAAGATCGTGAAAACCAAGTAGCTTTATCTTTAAGGATAGAACCATCACTGCTATATTGCACATTGTACTGTAATACCTCGTTGAATTACAATGGCTCACATGGCGCTACACCTTTCTTTCTTTCTTTCTTTTTTTTATGAAGGTAGAACTTTTATTTATTAACTGGAAGGTACAATTCTAGGGAAAGTTTTTGCGTTCATATCATCACTTACAAATTTCCGAAGAAAGGTAGGACAAGAGTATTCCCACATTTGTGTTGCGGTGTTGTTTGGGTTCGTCCGAAGATTTGCTAGTGCATGTTTGGCTAGTGCATCTGCAGCCTGGTTCGCCTCTCTGAATGTATGGATTACTCTGATGTTTGGGATGTGTTGAAGTAACATTCTTATTTCTTGTAGCATCTATCTTAGGTTCCGTGGTACATCGATATGTGTTGGGTACAGTAGTTGAGTTAAACTTTTAGAACATCTTATACACGTGGTTTATGGGATTGTTGATGGTGGTTTTTAGCTTAGGGTTAAAATCGTAAAACCTTGCATCTGATGTGACGTCATTCTGTAAGGAAACGGTGCCGTGAGTGCTAACCTCTCCACCGGCATATTTATTGAGCCGTTCAATATACTTACATGAAATTTATCCAAACTGTCGAATGTAGCAACCATCCCAGATGTTTTGTAAATTTCGGCGCCTCGCCTATATTCACTTAATATAAATTCCTTTGAATGCCTTCTATGCTATGTTCTCCTATTTGAACCCTTAATGTTGATATGGCATGACGATTTGTGTTTGCTCGCAGCAGAGTAGCACGAATTTCCAAATATCAAGGATAAGGTCTTTGCATAAGGTATTCAATCAGAAAAGCATGCTGCTCTCTGGTAATGAACTTAAAAGAACTCCGTGTCAACACATAGAGTTCAATCAATTGCCCCGACTAACTTGCGAAGTTAGGGTTTTGCGCCTCGCAAAGATATCGAACCTTGCTTGTCGAAATTAAGCCTAGGCGAACTAGGTAATCAATCTGCCATGGATTAGCAGGTGCAAAACCTTTCCCAGAATCAGAAAACAGGGAGCTGCATGAGCAAAGGGAGGTGTGGCCATGCCTTAGGCCAACTGGCGCCACTTGCCATTGGCCACGCCCCTTCCTAAATCGGCCCTATTTCTCTCGACCAATCGTGTCGCCTCAAATTAGCCACGCACACATAAGTTGTAGCTGGGCCCATACTCGCCGGCCCCACTTCTCATCGACCAATCAGGTCGCTCTAAAACCGCCACACTCTCACCAGAAGTGTAGCCACACCCATGCTTGGCCGACCCTCTTTTAATCGACCAATAAGGTCGCTCTAAAGCCGCCACACTTTCACCAGAAATGTAGCCGCGCCTTATGTTTGGCCGGCCCCTTTCCTCGTCCAATCAAGTCGCTCCAAACTTGCCACCATACATTAAAGGCCAAACGCACCCTGCCGCGCCACCATACTAACTGGCAAGCCAAACGCGCCTTACCACAACAACATATTGATCGGCATGCCGCTATGCCACGCCACTGGCATGCCGCTATGCCACGGCTACTAGCATGTCGCTATGCCGCGGCAACGCCATTAGCATGCCGCTATGCCATGGCTCCACCAGGCGCCACTTCGCTATACAACAAGATGCGGCCATAATCGATGGCCACTCTTTCTCATGAGATGCAATCTCAGCCATCCAAGTTCGCCACTGAACTGACGAACTTGCGGCATGTCCCAGGCAACCCGCTACGTCACGGCTACGCCAGGCGCCACTATGCTAATGGCGCCACTTTGTTACACAACAAAGATGTGGCCATAATCAAAGGCTACCCTTCCTCATGAGATGTAATCTCATCCATTCAAGTTCGCCACCAAACTGACGGACTTGTGGCAAGTTTTAGGCGGCCGACCAAGGCAAGCCTAATAGCATCACATGTTATTTTCCTACGGCAAAGTCTCTTGACTTTGACTTGCCACACATAGTAACCTGCTACACGTTTTCCACGAAAACACTCGAGACATCAAACATGTCACAAACTGGGGGATACTCATCAGGGTATTGGTCTGGAGGTTTACAGCGTGCGGCGTGCAATGCGCCCGTTACAAGAAAGTGTCATGAAGTAGGACAATTAGTGGTGGTGAAAAGTAACGGTGTAAACAATTCATTTCCTTCATCATGGAAGCGTAATGACTGACGGTTACACGAATTCACTTTCCTCATCATGGAAGCATAACGTCCGACGGTTACACGTTATTCTATTCTTCTACCACTCAATCGTTTCCACTTCCTACGAGATCAGGGTACGTTTCAATATGACTTGTATAAATAGGCTTCACCTATTTTCACCAAAGAACAAGTTTTGGTCGGCAACAATACAGTATCTAGAAATCACCTGGTAGCTTTCTATTCTGCTAACCAGTTTTACTTTCGATACAAGTCATAAAACAAACCACACCTTCAGAATCAACGATTCTGGTCTCAACACTCTCTTCGCTTCCCTCCCTAAGACCAACCCTTCTCCTTCACTTTGTGACCAAAGCAAGCCTAGAACGACCATTTCTTGGTTTAGGCCAGGATTACACAGATTGATCTCTCGAATCAAAAGTACTCCCGTGCAGTACATTGTTTAGGGTTTAGATTCGTTTCTCACCCACACACCCGAAATTACCAAAATCAGCAGAAACGGTTTTCACCCACAAACAATTGGCGACCACAGTGGGAGATTAATCTCTCGGTTGCAAATTCAACTCTCGTTTCCATCATCCTACCAGTGAATGCCATGCTTTGAAGCGCATCGTCCAAGAAAAGATGGATTTAGGAGAATTACGTCTGGGGACTAGAGATTCTCCGCCTTACCTCGGATCGACATGAAGATGTTTCACGGACAACAAAGAATGACTTGGGACTTTTCGCGGCAAGGATGGCGTCACATAAAGACTCGGATTTACTCACTGAAGATTCAGTTTTGGTGAAAGGTTCTAAAGCGAGTAAGTTTTGCCAAACAATGTTTACACGATCTATTGTTTGGGTTTTCGCATCTACAATGGAAGCAAATAACCCAATCATCCCAAGATTTCATATATTTCCCTTTCTCACACAACATTCACGGTTTTCGCAATTTTCCCGAAGGATTTTGCTACTTACATTCGCAATTCAGATTTTGACATATTGGTTGATCAAAAGGCAATTATTCCAAAATAATCCAAAAACTCTTATGAGAAGCGATCATCCATCAATCCAAAAAACCAGAAAACCAAACCATAAACTAGGCGTTTCTTTTGCCTTTCAAAAAAAAAAAAAAACTAAGAAAAGGTAGTTCAGAAAATAAAAACATTCAAGGGAAATTGCCTAACAAAGGCTCGTTCTTCTTGAAGAAAACGTCCTTCATGCTTTGAAGAGCCGCCTGTTTCAGCTTCAACTCTTGGGAAAACTTCTCGACTTCCGCCTCCTGTTGATTAATCAAATCCGTGGAAGGGTCATTAACCGCTTCAGCCTGCAGCCTTTGGATCTCGGAAAATCCCTCACAAAACAAGGAGGCGTTAAACTCAAAGTTTACACACGTATCCCGATGGAATTCCCATCTTTTGACTACATCTCCAGAAACAGTGTGTCCAGTCACGCCACACATGTCATGAATTGAAGATAAGGTTTCCTCCACGCGCTTAACCAATGCAAAGCGACTCTCAACCTTCCTGGTCGTGGCGATGTGCCCATACCTCTTCCATATTGTTGATGGTGGATTTTCATTTAAGGTTAAAATTGTAAAAGCCAAAAAACTATGCGCTGACATCTTGTAAAAGATAAAGCCATTAATAAGTGTTGGATACTCCCTCACTTAATTCACCAAGAATGGAGCATGTGGCAACAATCCCATTCGTGAATACATGAAATTCCTCAGGTTGGAGCATGTGGCAACAATCCCATCATGTGAATTTCTTATCGGCCTTGTATTTCAAAGTACTCATTATCGGTGTGGCATGACGAATGAGTGTTACTCTTCTGAGTAACACGAACCTCCAAGCACTATAATGAAACCATGTACGAAATACCCGTACGGGGCGACTCTCGGTGTGTTATACTAGCCCGATTGAGCCCCTCTCGGTGTGTTATACTAGCCCGATTGAGCATCCGGACCGGACCGTATCAATCCGGATATGATCGATCATGATCATCCAACTCCATAAGCATGATTGGATGACCCCAGATCAATTCCATCACCCCCAAGAAGGTATGGAATACCCACGGCCGACCCCGCATGGTCGGTCATTGGCCTAGCTTGCCAAGAAACCGTTCATACCAAGCATTATGGACGGAAAACCCTAAATTAGGGTTTGCGGCATATTACATGTGTTGCAAAGCAATCTCAAGCATCCATCTTCGCAGGAATAGATGGAGGGTGTAGATGTAGATTCAAAGGGCCCAGAGCATGTCAACACGAGCACCGTGGGCCCGCCTACACACTTGACCAATCGGTCAAAACCAACCATGGTTGGTCGTCCCAATTCGTACGACCAAAGGAAGCATGGTCACACGGCTATGGAAGCCAAAATTAGGGTTTCAAGCCATCACGCGCGTCCATCTTCTCCGAGCACGAATGGAGGGTCACAGATTAGATTAGCAGTCCGGTCATACCCAAGCATGACCACCGTGGGCCCATCTACCTCCTCATGTGTTCGGCCAAGGCATATCATGCTTGGTTAATCCAAAACGTGTGCCCAAACCAGCGTGGCCACGCCTCCCAAACCACAAACTGATCTCGACCGCTCAACTTCGCCGGACGATTTGGGTGGCTCGGATCACGTTTTAATGGGATATTCAGGTATAGGCGTGAACACCAGCCTACCATCTTCACGTCAAACCAATCGGCCAAGACCGAACAAGATAGGACGTCTTGGAACGCGCGCCGGAAAAGAGCATGGTGCGCGGCCTTTTGCGGCATCAAATTCCTATTGCAAAATCGATCTCAACCACTCCTCTTTGCTGGTCAAATTGTGTGGCCTAGATCGCACCTTCATGGGACAGTGAGACATGGACGTGTACACCGGCATGCTATCTACATGCATGCCCGGTCGGTCCTCTCCGAAATCCTTCCCATGCTTGGTTTCGACCAAGTGAAGAGTGATGCTTGCGCGCCTCTTCAAAACCCTAATTTCATTAACGGTCGTGAGATGAGTGTCTCAAAGATCATCTCATCCGTCCAACTTCACCAGCCTGGTTATACAACCCTGGTCAGGAGTTAATTGGTCAGTGAGGCGTCATTACCCATCACTTTACCACACCATGATGCAGTACTTGCATAAAATACACACGGTACTTCACAAGTATCGACTTCCTGAATAACACAGTTATTCAATTCAGCATTACATGCTATCTTTCGTGGATCCACGATCCACACATTCCGAGACATCAATCATGTCACAAACCGGGGGATACATCTTGGGGTATTGGTGCGGCGGTTTACAACGTGCGGCGTGCAACGCGCCATCACAAGAACGTGTCGGAAGTCATGGACGGTTAGAGATGAACAGGAGAAGTGGGCAAGGCGGAGGGTCGTGTGGTACCGACGCATAACTCCACTACTCCATCACTCCACTTCCTCCACTTCCCACGAGATACGTGAATAAGGCTCAATGACTTGTATAAATAGGTTCTCCGCCCTATTTCAAACAACAACACAAGTCCATACGAGACAGAAAGCCAAGTGTTAATACAAAACGTATTCCAACACCCAGAGCTTACTTGCATCAATCACAAGCCTGCTCACCTTTCTGTTACAAGTCATAAGCAAGCCAACACCTTCACAATCTCAACACCTTCTTCGCTTTCCTCCCTAAGATCAACCCCATCTCCTTCACTTTGTGACCGAAACAAGTCTGGAACGGCCATTTCTTGGTTTAGTAGGACTTGCACAGATTGATCTCTCGAATCTACAAGCACTCACCGCGCAGTGCATTTGTTTAAGGTTTAAATTCATTCCTCATCCACACCCCAAATTACCAAATTCTGCAGGAGTAGTTTTCATCCATAAACAATTGGCGACCACAGTGGGAGGTTGATCTCTCGGTTGCACAAAATTGAATTCTCAATTTTTCGGTTTCCATCTCGCAATGTATCCGGAAACCACAGGTGGTTCAGATATCATGGGAAGTGTAGCTAGAATGCTGGAGGATGTCTTGGCAAATCAAGCCGGTATCACTAGAAGACAAAGCGAGACATTCCGCCTTTTGAATGATATAACAGCGCAATTACAAGAAGGGTCGGCAGGCATCTACTCAAACAGTGAAAGAAATGCTGGAATCTTAGTCAGGAGTCACACCTTTACCAGTGGAGATGCAGAAAGAGCGCGTAATCACATGGGACTCAGGAGAGACGAACAACATGGTCCAGCCGACAACGAAGACTCGAGGCAACTCCACAGAGGAAAAGACTTGTCCGGGTACCACAACGTCTACTAGGATAAAGAAATGGAGCCCGCAGCTTACGGATCCTTGCTGGAAGATTTATATCTCAAGATCATTGTCGAAGCCGTGAAGAAATGCTTGAGGAAGGAGAGATCAATCAAGGAACACTCGAGTACAGAGGATGTGAACGTTCAATTCGATCACTCAGCAGTGATATTACAACACCTCCCATCACCAGAGCCAGAGCAGCCGCAAATCCCGATATCTCATCGGGTGTAACACCTCCGGTAGTCACCAGAGCAACAACTCCCACTCCTTCATCAGGACGAGGAGCCGGAGGGGCGAGAGGAGGACCATCCCCCATTACCATTGCAGACTTGATGGAGAAGCAGGAAGTTCTCGCTAAGACTCAACGCACCGGAAAAGGTACTTCAGCGGCGCGGACCTACATGGACCTGATCAAAGAAGCGGCATCAGATATGAGCGGTCCTGTCATGGAGACTCCTACACTGGGGACTGATCCTCACAACGATCCTCCTCAAGTCAATAGTTTCACTATGAACCGGAGGCGGTGGATCGGGGAAGCGGTTTCTCTAGTGGAAAGTTTATGCGAACTTTCACACCTCTCGAAGAATCAGCGCGCGGAGATATTTTGCTGTAATCAACCAGAGGAAGGTCACAACCGTGCCCTACATGTCACCGCACGCATCAAGGATTCAGAGTTCAAGACGGCCCTTATCGACACAGGAGCGTCTTCGAATGTGATTACTCTTAAGACTCTCAGGACATCCAAGGTTCTCCAAGACAAGGTCATACGGAAGCCTACCACAATGACGGACTTCGAGGGAAACCAAACCAGCACATACGGGAGAAGCTCCGCGGAAAGAATCAGACAAGTTCGTTGCATCCCACTCCCCACGTGGGCGTCAATTCAGGAAGAAGACCGGCTTGCATCATTGAGGGCTAGTACCCACGATGCATCTTTGCTGACGAAGCATTCTTCTCCATCTTGTGAAGCCACGACCCACGTTCACACGAAGAGGGAGCGAACTTTTATGGCGAGTCGTGACTAGAAAGGGAAAACGGTATACCGACACTGCCATTATCAATTAGCAGGGGAGACTTTTACCCGGTCTCTCCACCTAATGGAATGCTACAACGGCAACGAACCACAAGAGCAAGTGCTAGATGCTCCACAACAGCTGCAAGATGGCACCAACTCCACAACTGATGAGATTGAAATCGTTGAGGAATCTCCTAGGCCTATCTCCATCAGCTCAACCTTGTATACGGATAAACGCACGAAGCTCGTGGAACTTCTCAAAAGTACCAGGACATATTCGCTTGGAGATACGAAGAAATGCCGGATTTAGATGAAAATTGGTCACCCATCATCTACATGTCATACTGTATCCAAGTCGGTTAAACGGTTGTAGTTCGAGACTTGAGGAAAATGGATAGATCGGGTGCTTTGCATAGACTTGAGAGACTTGAACAGTCTTTGCTCCAAAAACGATCCTCCTTTACCTAACATTAACATGTTAGTAGATGCAACCGCGGACACGGCATGTTCTCCTCCATGGATGGATATAGCGGCTACAACCAGATAAGGATGTACGAGCATGATGCAAGTAAGATAGCTTTTCGAACTCCTCTCGGAAATTGTTATTATACCATACTGCCATTTTGTTTAAAGAATGCGGTGCAACGTATCAACGCTCTATCACGACAATCTTCCCTTTGAGCCGATACCTCAAGGGAGCAGCCTCAAGAAGATAAAGATGTCCACGCGTCATATCGAGCAAGATCCGGGCGAGTCACTATCGAGACAACGGTCGAACAAGATACGGGCGAGTCACTCTATCAGACAGTGGTCGAACAAGATCCAGGCGAGTCACTCTATCAGACAGTGGTCGAACAAGATCCGGGCGAGTCACTTTATCAGACAGTGGTACATGTCTATCATGCTATGTTGGAGAATCCGCGCTTTTGGTCATCCTCTGGAGCTGTTGAACGCTCATCTACAACAACATATGCCATGATAGAAAGAAACAGGCCTGCCGGTAATGAAGAGCCTCATAATGTTTGTAGGGTCATATATCTCACCAACAGGCGATACAACCTTCAGCCTTCTATAAGCAGTTCCCTGAAGCAGCAAGAGGAAAACCACCGAGATACAACATCCTGCGCGTCCGTAAACTCCAACTCCAGTACCACATGCAAGACTCCCACAATGATGAAACAATGTCCAAGATATTCCATATCTGGCTCGACAACAACCACTACGAACAAACCATGTAAACCACGCTTGGGGACTGAGGCTCAGCATGAAGTTCCTTCACCGTCAGTCAAGGAATTCTTCAACATGAGAGAGATGGTCAGTCAAGAAGCATGGAATTCGCAAGGGTAAATCGAACTGACAAAGGAAAAAACTTCAACGCTCCCTCTAGCAGAAGCTGCTTCAATGGTCTACTCAAGAGCCATCTCAACGCTCTCTCCGGGACCCACGTTCGCTTCAGAATCCTGCTTCAACACTCTCTCAAGGATCCACCTCAACGTTCGCACCAGAAGCCACTTTAACATCCTCTCGAGTCGTTTCAACACTCAAGCTACATCAATAATCTGCGCTCTGGTCAAGTTATCTTTGATGTACTCATTGCTCAACATACGTCTCATCCATCCTTCATGAGGACCAGTGAGCATGAAAAACCACGAAGTCGATAGGAGGAGGGTTATCCTGTGGAACGGATATTTTCATATAGTTAAAAGGGCACGATGAACAACTCATCATCAATGTTCGGCATATCTTTGAAGCTTTCAACACCTCCTGACTTGGCACCAGCATTATACCCAGAAGACATCTCAACAGGAGTTCTTTTCTTCATTCTACAATAAAAGACATGAGTCAGTACTTGTATAAAAACACGTGAGATGTGTAGTCACACACGACAACACACATTCATATTTGGAGTACACAAGGCTGGTATTGGGTCCAAACACCGGTATTGATCAAGCTTCAAGTCTGGTATTGATCAAGTCACAAGTCCGGTGTTGCTCAAGCTTCAAGTCTGGTATTGATCAAGTCACAAGTCCGGTATTGCTCAAGCTTCAAGTCTGGTATTGATCAAGTAACAAGTCTGGTATTGCTCAAGTTTCAAGACCGATATTGGTCAAGGGCACGAGGCTGGTATAAATGTGACATTCAGTCAGGCATACACGATATGGGACCCACGTTCAATAAAGCATATATGGCGGGACCATATTTATTTGCACAACACGGTTCTCTTATGTCATGGGAATCATGTTCACGAAATTCAAGCCCACGTTCGATCAAGCAGGCGCAGTAGCCCCACAAACGAAGCAGGTGCAGCAGTCCGTCGATTAGGCACAACCCCACGATTGAGCGAAGCAGGCGCAATATCCCCTCGACCTAATCAGGCATAGCAAGGTCGATCTGGCAAGACCGATATTTCAAACGGAGCAAGCACGGAGCGGGCCCTCGACCGAAGCAGGCATAGCAAGGTCGATCGAAGCAGGCAAGACCGATATCATACTAGGGGAACGCTCTCCTAGATGACTTTTGAACGTGACATACTCCAAGGACAGGATGACCCGTCTCTCCTGGTAACATCTAACTTTGTCTCATAAGTTTTATCTTTAACTGTCACCATCTTATGCCTACCACACAATAGTGTAACCATTATGTGCTAGGCAGGGGACTTAATGTTGATGGTGGATTTTAATTTAAGGTTAAAATTGTAAAAGCCAAAAAACTATGCGCTGACATCTTGTAAAAGATAAAGCCATTAATAAGTGTTGGATACTCCCTTACTTAATTCACCAAGAATGGAGCATGTGGCAACAATCCCATTCTCGTGAATACATGAAATTCCTCCGAGGTTGGAGCATGTGGCAACAATCCCATCCCGTGAATTTCTTATCGGCCTTGTATTTCCAAAGTACTCATTATCGGTGTGGCATGACGACTAAGTGTTACTCTTCAGAGTAACACGAACCTCCAAGCACTATAATGAAACCATGTACGAAATACCCGTACATTTGACTCTCGGTGTGTTATACTATCTCGATTGATCCCCTCTCGGTGTGTTATACTATCCCGATTGAGCATCCGGACCGACCGTATCGATCGGATATGATCTCGATTGAGTCATCCAACTCCATAAGCATGATTGGATGACCCCGGATCAATTTCATCACCCCCAAGCGGTATGGAATACCCACGGCCGACCCCGCATGGTCGGTCATTGGCCTAGCTTGCCAAGAAACCGTTCATACCAAGCATTATGGACGGAAAACCCTAAATTAGGGTTTACGGCATATTACATGTGTTGCAAAGCAATCTCAACCATCCATCTTCGCAGGAATAGATGGAGGGTGTAGATGTAGATTCAAAGGGCCCGAGCATGTCAACACGAGCACCGTGGGCCCGCCTACACACTTGACCAATCGGTCAAAACCAACCATGGTTGGTCGTCCCAATTCGTACGACCAAAGGAAGCATGGTCACACGGCTATGGAAGCCAAAATTAGGGTTTCAAGCCATCACGCGCGTCCATCTTCTCGGCACGAATGGAGGGTCACAAATTAGATTAGCGAGTCCGGTCATACCAGCATGACCACCGTGGGCCCATCTACATCCTCATGTGTTCGGCCAAGGCATATCATGCTGGTTAATCCAAAACGTGCGCCCAAACCGGCGTGGCCACGCCTCCCAAACCACAACCGATCTCGACCGCTCAACTTCGCCGGACGATTTGGGTGGCTCGGATCATGTTTTAATGGGATATTCGGGTATAGGCGTGAACACCAGCCTACCATCTTCACGTCAAACCAATCGGCCAAGACCGACCAAGTTAGGTCGTCTTGGAACGCTTGGCCGGAAAAGAGCATGGTGCGCGGCCTTTTGCGGCATCAAATTCCTATTGCAAAATCGATCTCAACCACTCCTCTTTGCCGGTCAAATTGAGTGGCCTAGATCGCACCTTCATGGGACAGTGAGACATGGACGTGTACACCGGCATGCTATCTACATGCATGCCCGGTCGGTCCTCTCCGAAATCCTTCCCATGCTTGGTTTCGACCAAGTCGAAGAGTGATGCTTGCGCGCCTCTTCAAAACCCTAATTTCATTAACGGTCGCGAGATGAGTGTCTCAAAGATCATCTCATCCGTCAAACTTCACCGACCTGGTTATACAGGTCAGGAGTTAATTGGTCAGTGAGGCGTCATTACCCATCACTTTACCACACCATGATGCAGTACCTGCATAAAATACACACGGTACTTCACAAGTATCGACTTCCTGAATAACACAGTTATTCAATTCAGCATTACATGCTATCTTTCGTGGATCCACGATCCACACATTCCAGACATCAATCATGTCACAAACTGGGGGATACATACTGGGGTATTGGTCTGGCGGTTTACAGCGTGCAGCGTGCAACGCGTCATCACAAGAACGTGTCAGGAAGTCATGGACGGTTAGAGATGAACAAGAGAAGTGGGCAAGACTGGTCGTGTGGCACCGACGCACAACTCCACTACTCCATCACTCCACTTCCTCCACTTCCCACGAGAGACGTGAATAAGGCTCAATGACTTGTATAAATAGGTTCTCCGCCCTATTTCAAACAACAACACAAGTCCAGACGAGACAGAAAGCCAAGTGTTAATACAAAACGTATTCCAACACCCAGAGCTTGCTTGCATCAATCACAAGCCTGCTCACCTTTCTGTTACAAGTCATAAGAAAGCCAACACCTTCACAATCTCAACACCTTCTTCGCTTCCCTCCCTAAGATCAACCCCATCTCCTTCACTTTGTGACCGAAACAAGTCTGGAACGGCCATTTCTTGGTTTAGGCCGGACTTGCACGGATTGATCTCTCGAATCTACAAGCACTCACCGCGCAGTGCATTTGCTTAAGGTTTAAATTCATTCCTCATCCACACCCCAAATTACCAAATTCTGCAGGAGTAGTTTTCACCCATAAACACATATCTTGGTATATAGCTCCGCATACTTCACGGGCACACTGAATCCTCCAATAAACACGTGACCTTCAAAAGGATCCTCGAATGGAGGATCAAAAACGACACCTTCGGCTGGATGTGCGACTAGCAAAGACTCTTTGGGAAAAATCACGTCTGTCATCACGACAGCGTTTTCCGCCATGGGAGATACAACAACATCTTCATGATGATCAACCTCCATATCAAGATCACCAGCGGGTACGGTTTCCATGACTGGAGACACTGTTACACCTTCATCGCTGTAGATCTTCATCTCAGAGTTATTTTCAGAAGCGGCGTCTTCCTATAAATATCACCAATTGAATATTTATTCGGTATAAGTAAATAGTCCAAGAGGAAAACGTGTGGAAGACTCACCGACTCATCTGTGGGACCACTAGGACTGGAAGAAGACTCGCCGCTACGCTCTAAAGTACTTTTCCCTTCATCGTCGGATCATGAGCTTTCTTCTTCTTCATCTTCCTCTTCACTGTTAAGGGGCTCAATATCGCCAGATTTTTCTTCAGAAGGCCCCCTTTTCTGGCCATGCGCAAGCCTGGTAAAGGCGTTTACCTTGTTAAGACCCTTGGTCAAAGAAGGGAAGAAATCTTCAGTAACGACAATTCAAAATACTTATGCAGTCAACCAAAGCAGTAAGAAAACCATACGTACTTGCATGTTGGAAGAAGTGAAAGTCACAAGAGCCGTCGAATCCGTTTGGAAGCCACCTGCACGATTTTTCGACCTTTGCTCATTTTTCTGGGGACCGTCCACATCCGAGCTAGAGTATTTTCGTTTGCTTGAAGGAAGCTGTTTCAACAATTTATGCTTTGCCAGAACCGTAGATGAAGGTTTTCCATTTGTCACAACATCCTTCACGAAATGATGAATGGCGAGGAACTCATCTTGCCAGAAGATGTTATATTTGGGAGTCGTCACAGGTTTTCGTTTTGAGAGAAAGAAGGGGAGACTTTTATCCGGTACAAAGACGCTGTAATCAAGAATAGCGGGTAACGATTCGTCTGAAGCTGTCAGCGAGCGACGAAATGGGACTCCCTGATCAAAGCCCATATGTCGAGCATCCCTGTCAATGTTGTAAGAGACTACTCCACAAGATCCTCTGAAAAGAGATGGTATGTACCCAGGTATACAGCTTCGCAAGAACACAGTTTCTCCAATGCTCATATTCCCGTCAGCAGGACGCAATATCACCTTCGGTACGGAAGCAAAATTGTCTGGTTGAACTATGGAGGCGTGGACTGGAGCCCAAGGACGAAAGTTAACCGCATGTGCATTGTCAAGAAAATCAATGAGCTTTGAACAAGGTCTTGGACGCCTCTCCAACCAACGGAGTATCCTAGAACCGCCATATGCATCAGGAAACGAGGTTCTCGGGTTAGGGGCGTAATTTTTGAAATGCTCCCACAACCATGCTTGAAGAAAGGCGACGTGGATATACGGGTCTACTTTCATATACCCATTACGTACATGTCTGCTACTAAGTGATCCAGATGAGTGTATAAAGAGCTAAGAAACAAACTGTCGATGGGAAGAACAATGCCTTTCGCTAGTTTTATAGCAAATTTGATGAGCTTCTGTCTTATCTCCTTCTTGCCAGAGCCATCATCAAAAACATCTCTGGATATCCACATAATTAAAAATGCAGCAACATGGAGTGTATCATCCAGCACTTGATCCGACTCCGGCTTATAAGGGAACCACTCAGACACCCACCAGTTATAGAAGCACTTTTCCTCATAATTCTTTCGAACATATCCCGCTGCTTTTGTGACTAAAGTGGCATGTATTTCTTCTTCTTCCCAAGACAAGACAACATAAATTTTCCCAATTATTGGAAGATTCAACAGAACGGCTACGCTTTCCAAAGAAATAGTCATCTCACCCCGTCTACATATAGCCGTGTGAGTTTCCGGGCACCATCTGGAGATGAAAATAATCAAGCCTGCAATATCTTTTCTGATTTGAAGTGCCGCAGACGCCATGACAGCATGCATGATTTGCGCCTCAATTAAGTTGGCATTTACGTGGTCTCATAAATTTCATCCACTTATCATAAGAGCGCAATGGACTATGACAGATTTTGAAGTCAATTGGAGAAGCTGAGTACTCTTTCTTCTGAAGACAAAACCTTATTATACGCCTTGGACAGACTGATTGGACTTCTCCATCATTCTCTGAATCAGTCAGAAGAGTTTCCATGAATTTGGGATGGGTCCTTGTAATCGTAGCAGACTTCGTAAAGAACTCATCATCTGTGTTTGGCTTGGAATCATTGGCACTTCTCGACGCGGCAGCGGAACTGCTTTCAAGTGACATCTTAACAAAATTCCTTATGCTTTTGAAGTGACTACAACGAAGCAAAACAGAAAAATTACTACTTTGAAGAAAGGCATACATAGAGATTTTATCAAAATTTGGGTACAATAATCAAGAGTCAACAACACATTTTCTATGGAAATTTCTCCTTTGTCCACATGTCATGGCACTCACGACTAAAAGGAATGGGGACTGATGCCCGCTCAACGGGATACATGTGATGTCGCGGGAATTACACTCTTGGCCGAACCAGACAATGCCACGGGGAACATGTGAGGCCGCGGAAAGTATGACCTCGGCCAAGTTACGATTGGCCACGGAAATTGTGCTTATGGACAAAAGGAAACCCTACGTCTAAGGGTGCACAGGAACCGAGCCGAAAACTCTGACCGGACCGGAACCGGTGGAACCGTACCTGTTTTTGTACCGAACCGAGGAAGGGGGTACATATACCGGTCCAAAAAATAGGAACCGAGGTTAGGGAGGTACAGGTACACGGTCCTATCCAAGTCCCGTACCGTCCCGGACCGAATGTACCGATTAGTAATAGCCGTTAGATTTAGGGGTAATAAACTAATGATAGCCATTGGATTTAAGGGTGGTATATATAGAACAATAAGGCTAGGGTTTCTCATTTTCTTTTTCTTTTTTCTTTTTTTCCGTCTTCTCTCTATCTGAGAAGGAAGAACTCCATTATATTTATAGGGAAGAGTTTTCTTCTCTTCTCCATTAGACTTCAAGTCCACGAACACCAGATACACTTACACCACCTCTCGATCCAGAAGAAGAAGGAGAAAAAATTTAAAATTTGAGTCCATCAATGGTGCGTTTGTTAGCTTAATTTTTTAAATTAATCAAAACCCACTTCAATATTTTAGATTATTAATCATGGGTTGTTTGTGATTTTTGATGATTTGCAGTATTAGAAGAGGAAAGATCAATAACTTTTTTTTTTGAAGCTGTACTGAGAATCCAAAAGGGTAAACGGTAAACCCCTTATCATCTCTGTAACCTTCTCCCATTAGTTGATTCAAGCATATAGGTTATGATTGATGGAGATAATGAAATCTTAAAGATTTTTGCATGTTGTGATTTTGCTGAATTGATGCTTTTAGGGTTCAATTTATTGGTACTGAGTCAAAACTCAATCTCTAAAATCTGTGCATGTGAATGTGATTGATGCTTTTGTCTTTGTTATTGTTACATTATTGATTTGATTTGGGTTTTTATAATTCTAGTTGATTGTCAGTTGAATCTTTTTTGGTAGATTGGGGTTCTTTAATATGGGTTCTCCCAAAAGCCAAAACCGAACTGGGTGACTGATGGATGAGACATGGGGTAGCAATAGCATATACAAAAGGGGTTAGCAATAGGAAAAGTTTTGTGTTATTTATGTCGAATATTTGGTTGAAATGTGCATTAATTTGATCTGTATGTAGTTCCCTGTCATCTAATTTCCCTTGAATGTGAATCTATTTTCCCTTGTTATAATCTACATTGACAATCTCAGTGATTAGTTTTGCAATTCAGGATATTTACCTAAACAGTTTGATGTAACAGTGTTAGACTGTTAGTTGTATACTTGTTTGCTCTTTCTGCATTTGGGGGGAAAACTGATGTTATCTTTTTACTGGTGTTTTATATTGCAGGGTTGCTACTGCTGGAAAGGAAGTCTTGATACAGCAAAACCTAGCTCTAGCTACTTTGGATTTATTTTGGTGAATATTGCTAAAACCTTACACATTTGTTTCTGTAATTCTTTGTTTGTCCCCTTCAAATCTTTGTTTGTGTGTAATTTTGCTTCTTTTTCTAAATAAAAATGTGATATCTTCTAGGTTATGATGATTATACTCTAGTTTCAACATGTTGGTTTGCAGTTTGCTTCATTTTTTCATTTCATGTTTTGTTGATCTATGTTTCTTTCTTGTACTAGAGACAGTACAGCTAGTTGTTCTTACTGAGGTTAGCTACTGAAACTCTGTTTTGTACTCTGTTAATAAGCCAAGTAGCCAACTATGCATAACACACATTACCAATGATGCATATAATTAGAGTCTACCATTGTGTAAATATTGTTTGTCAGTGATCAATCATGGATGCTAAAGTTGAAGAAGGTAACATACTAACATATACATATTACATTATTACTTGTTTTGGGCAGTAATATAGACATAGACTAATAGTTACTAACTGCTATTACTTGTTTTTGTAGCGTTACTTGGTCCTATCAACAATAATGCCACCACCAGTGCTGCTGCCATGGAATAGATTTTCAAGATTTTGTATTTGCCATTGCCACCAGTGCTACTTGTTACATTTTTACCACCACTATCCATTCAGTGCTACTGCTACTTGTTACTTTGACTCTTTTGCTACTTGTTAAGACTACTGTTTAGTTGTGTGTGTGAGTGAATGTGTCTGTCAGTCTTTGACTCTTTTGCTACTTGTTACTTTTTCAGTTTTTCAAGACTTGATATTTGAGACTTTTCTTTGCTAGTATTAATATTATTGCTACTTGTTGTTAGTTGTTAATTGTTATGTATTGTGCTTTGAGATATTTCTTAATATATTGTTGCTCAGTAAAACAGGTTCTTAACATGAAAAAATTTGTCTGGAAAAATTAAGGACCGAGACTAGTACCGGAACCGTATTGGTACCGTACTGGTCCTGAATAGTACCGGAACCGAGGTACATGGTACAAGTACCGGTCCAAAAAATAGGAACCGAGGCTAGGGAGGTACAGGTACTCGGTCTCGGCAAGAACCGAGGCAAACCGTATCGTGTGCACCCTTACCTACGTCTATGTTTTGATGGAGAAAAAGCAAACACAGTCGTCCATACATGTTTACTTAACACAATAATTGGTTTCGTTGCTGCGACTAATGCTACTGCAATACTATTAGATGTAGGATCAGAATATCGCGATATCAATACTTCGCGAGATCAATAAATAATGACATTACGAGGGCGTCACAGAAGAATAACATTAATGACGCAATGAATGACGACAGCCAAAACATGAGAAAAGTGTGAAGATCTAGCGAAGTTTAGGAGAGTTGCGAGATTGTATACTTGTACACTTGCGATATTTCGCAAGTCGTTCCCGAAAATAAAGGACAGCTTAGTTGTCATCCATTGTATATTACCCTATATAAAGAGTCGAATAAGTTTGTTGTGGAGAGGATTCTTTTCATAGTGTTAGACAAGTCATTAGGAGAGAGAGAGTTGGTGGTGATTGTAATTTCTTTAACTCTTTTCTATTTTATCTTGTGAATCTTCAAGGAAATAATCAATAAAATCATTGTTATTCATCTTAAAAATGTCTTAGTTGTGTGGAATATTGTGAGGGGTGTAGTGTAGGATTTCCTGCAACTACATATTGGCGCTAGAAACATGGATGTTTGAGTAAGGATACACATCGTGATTTGAAAGAATTTGGAGTAGTAGAGAAGAAATTTGATACAATTTTCAACAGTTTACCAAAATCAAGAAATGGTTAGAAGGAGAAATGCATCTGAGCAACCAACAACTGTTAGGAGAAGTAGGAGACTTGCCGGAGAAGAGAGAAATGAAATGGGAGAATCCTCAAGAAGGAACATAAGAAATGATGAGGAAAATCAAATTCAATCACCAATTCAACCAGTGGCGGATAGAACTGTGGATTATGATAGAGTAAGCGTGCATACTTGGAGATCAGATTCTGTGGACGAAAGGGAAGAAGAACAACAATTGGTAAACAATGGACAAGAAGGGAGAGACCAAGAGGGGAATGGAGAAATAATTCATGGGAATGAAGAGATCGCAGCATTAGAGGCGTTGAGGCAAACAATACATGAAGAAAGACGGTTAGAGGCAGAGGAACGTGCAAATTTAACAAGACAGAATCATGAATTGAGGATGGAAAACATGAGATTACAAAACAGAAGGTCGAGAAGTACTACAAGATCAAGCTCAAGATCAGTTAGAGAGGAAAGAAGGAGAAATTTACCTACAGAAGTTGTTGATGAAGGAAACCAAGGAGAAGCGCAAAATCCAGGCAGGGAACATTGCGAGAGAGGAGAAATGATGGAAGATCGTTATATTCCACGTCCCGAGACTCTTCAAAATGGGCAGAATGATGAAAATCAAGGAAATAGGCAGCGTCAGAGGCAAAATAATCAAGTTGATGAAGAAAATCAAGAAGAAGGAAGAAGAATATTGCATGGGAGAGAAACACAGAGGAGGCAAAAAGAGATTGAGGATGAAATTGAAAGACATTACGTTGAACAAGCACGTCTAGCTCGCGAGAGAGAAAGATTGAGAGCAGAAATGGAAGAACAAGAGTTAGAAGAGGCAATTCGCCAGAATAATCATGATAATCGAGAAAGAAGGCGAGAACAAAATCGCAATAATGATAATATTAATGAAGAATATGAAAGAGCACAAAGGAGAGCTGATAGGCACCAAAGAAGAGAAATCGATAGATATAATGGTGTGCAAATTCGCGAAAGAAATGAGGGAGAAGATCGCAGAGAAATACGGGAAGAGAATGATGAACAAGAAAGTCAAAGTAGACATGAACACAGGCGAAGAGAAGCGGAACTAAAAAGACCAGTAGATTCAAATTCTGATGTAAATGAGCAAATTTTGAGAGAACTGGCATAAATGAGAGGAATGATGAACAGTAAAAGGGGAGGAGGAAAGAGACAGTTGGACGAAGCAATAGAAGAAGCTGCGAAAACTCCGTTCACACAAGAGATACAATTAGGAGGAATACCACCGAAGTGCAATTTACCAACATTAACCAGCATTTTCGATGGAACAACTTGTGCGATACAGCATATCAAAGATTATATGAGATGTATGCTACAATGGGAGAATCATGATGCTATATTGTGCAAATATTTTGCATCAAGTCTGACAGGAGAAGCTTTGAAATGGTTTGAAGGGCTACCGAAAAATACAATAACATCTTTCAATCACTTGCAGGCTATATTTTTAGGGGCATATATAAGTAATAATTCCTCGCGACCAGGTATTGAAGATGTATTTGGGTTAAAACAAAGGGTTGGTGAAAGTTTGAAGCATCTAACCGTGAGATGGAAGACAATGTGTAGCGAAATGGCTGGCCGAGTGGAGGAGAGATATCTCATCTTATCATTCATTAATGCTATGTTCGCGACAAATCTGTTGTATATTCAAATTTTTAGAGTCAAGAATACAATCACCATGACTGAGTTGCGAGAGCTTCAAGAGGAGTATATTGCTCTAGAGGAAAAGCAAAATGAGATGGAATCATACCCTGTCGCGAATACAAGTTCAGGAGATGCGAATGCAAGTTTGTTACCCAAATTGATAAACACTGTGGCGAGTACCTCGCAAGATCAACAAGGAGTGAGGATACCAAATGATAGTCAGCAGAAATTGGTAGCTATGGGGAGTCGCGATCAGGAAGAATTTGAAAGAGAAAGAAATTTCTACAACCGTGGCGGAAATAATAAAATTCAAAGGCTTGATCAACCGCAAGAAACCTATGGAGGACAGAGGCATAATCCACAAGAGACTTATGGAGGCCAGAGGCAGAATTATCATAGAGGACAGCGAGGTCATAGAGTCGTATGGGAAGAAATCAAGATGCCACCACTAAACGCTAGTGTGGAGAAGATATGGGAAGCTATAATCCTGATGGAAAACATACCCGCACCATGGAACATGGGGAATGAACCACCTCCAGGTGACAGAAGTCATGAATTTTGTTCCTATCACCATTTTCATGGACACTTAACGAATGATTGTAGGAATATAAAAAGAATCATCCTCAGAATGATAGATCAAGGGAAGCTAAACCAATTC
This sequence comes from Papaver armeniacum, assembly GCA_023531295.1. Classification (NCBI taxonomy): domain Eukaryota; kingdom Viridiplantae; phylum Streptophyta; class Magnoliopsida; order Ranunculales; family Papaveraceae; genus Papaver; species Papaver armeniacum. The sequence goes on from JAJJWW010000353.1 coordinate 186,004, forward strand.
TTAAAATGTGAAGAGAAGACTCAACCATTACCAACACCTCCAGAAAATCACAGAGTAAATACGACAAAAGGGAAAGAGACATTTGTAGTAGAAGTTGGAGCGAAGGCCAAAAACTTGTTCTGCAACTCTATCGTACATTCGTACAGGACAATTGAAGATTTTCATGATAGTGTTCTCAATAGAGTTTTCGCAAGAGATGTTGACAATAGAGAAGTAATGAATATCGCGAAGTCATCGCCACTGAAAGAATGGCAAGCGCAGATTATTTCTTTTACCGCAGAAGAAGTACCTGAAGGTGGCGAGTTGCATGACAGTCCATTAGTGGTGAGATTAGAAATTAATCCAAAATCTGTTGATGATGAAAGTGATGGTGCAGAAAATTCGTGGGCAATAAATAGAATCTTAATTGATACCGGAAGCTCTGTAAACATCCTTTTTTACCACACCTACAAGACTATCGGGGGAAAAGATGAAGATTTGATACCTTCAACATATAAGATATATGGTTTTAATGGTACTGCTAATAAACCTAAAGGAGAAGCTCGCATGCGAATACCATTGAATGGATTATCAACTGAAATCTTGTTTTGCATAGTCGATGTGGAATCCCCTTATAATGCATTAATCGGGCGACCCTGGTTACATGAGATCTTGGGTGTAGCATCAACTTACCACCAGTGCATCAAATTTCCTCATCCCAGTGGTGTTGGAGTTATAAAAGGAGATTGGGCTGAGGGACAAAAATGCTATGAAGTTGAAGTGGAGTCTTGCGAGGAAAGGGCTGCTCAAAAGAAGAATTGGAAGAGAAATATCAAAGAAGACCAAAGAAGAGAAAGACTGATGGTGGACACAATAGAAGTGAGAAATGAAGATATCTTGTGAAATCAATGCTTGAAGACAATTGGAAATTGCGATGGTCTCGCAAAAGTGAAAGAAATATCTAGAAATTTGAATGAAGAAACAGAGAGCAGCAGGAGTAAGAAGTGCAAGAAGTGAGTAATTGATTTTAGAGTTATTCATCTTAAAAAAAAAAAAAAAAAAAAAAAATGACAAAAACATGTCAAAAATATAAAGAATGTGATGATCGAAGAAGGAGTACGCGAGAATCTCGACATGTCAAAAATACAAAGAATGTGATGATCGAAGAAGGAGTACGCGAGAATCTCGCTATTCATGAATGTAACAAAAGTTTAGTTAAATAATTACAGCGAGATCACAACAAATGAAGCAAGATTATATGAAAATTTCACAAAGAAGACGAGAAGAAATAATCAAAAATAAATGAATGATTACAAGAATTTGAGAAATGAATGAGTGAGTGAATGGGACGAACCTTTATGGCGTACACCTAGTTCGCGAATGATATTTCGTAAGAGGCAAATGTAAGACCTAAAGTGTGTCATATAAGGGGGTATCTCTTGACATGGCTCAGGGAAAAGGTTACACCGCCCCTGGAACCCGAGTCATGAAGATTTGGGGCCCATGAAAGCCTATCCGGGGGAGATACCTTGGATTTCCAACTATATATATAAGGTTATACCCTGGTTGGACGACCGAGGGTCTCTTCCAAGGAGTCAGTGTATGACCAAGGTGCCGAGGTACACGGTTGAGCCAAGAGTGCCTGGGGCATTTGAAGTGTCTCGGCCATTCTTGGCAAGTCTTGTCACATCCGCACTCGGCCAAGAAAACTCCACTTAGGGTGCGAGTCTCGTAACCATAAACCCTATAGGTATAAGGGATAAGAGGTTGCGAAAACAAGCTGGTTGTTGTTAAGACCAGGATGGGAGGAGCTAGTCTTGTATGGCCGATGTACGCCTCCTTGAAGGGGCAACCGGGGAGATGATAAGGCGGCACCCTCCATTAGGGAGCTGATAAGTGTCAAAAGACGCAAATGTCATGAGGCTTTATTTTCGCAAGAAAATTTAGGCTTGTCATATTTGTGCGATGATCCTGAAGAGGCAATAATACTAACGCGAGGGTAAGACGAGATCAATGGGTCTTTATATGAAAGTGTAAAGACGTCCTGCGATTTCGTCGCAAGACGGCAATGTCATGGGGCTTTAAGTTCGCAAGAATTTTTAGGCCTGTCATATTGTCGCAACAAAAACATCCTGCAGAGGCAAAAATACTAAGAAAATGATAAGACAAGATCAATGGGTCGTTACATGAAAGTGTAACGACGTCCTGCGATTTTGTCGCAAGACGGCAATGTCATGGGGCTTTATGTTCGCAAGAATATTTAGGCCTGTCATATTGACGCAATATGAGGGGTGGCAAAATAAGACCTTTAACTAGGAAGGCAAAATAAGACCACACAAATACAATGATAAGACAAGATCAATGGGTCATTACATGAAAATGTAAAGACGTCCTGCGATCTTGTCGCAATGATGAATTTCAACATAAATAAAGATAAGATAAAACAAGAAATTGAGTAAGCAAATAAGCTTGCGAATACGACTATATTTCTTCATTTATTTGTGGAGAATTAGCAACAGCAGTTGCGAAATTAAGAAATATCATTACTTAAAGATTATCGACTTAATTTCTCTCATGTGAAAATAAATAACAGAGGCAAGTATGGGAATGATCGAGTAAAAACTTGTTATTTATTTTCATATGATAGATTTGATTAAGAGATTACAAAAATGGAAGGTTAGAAGGATAAATGTACAAGTATCACAAGAAGAGAAAAAGGAAAATGGAACAATCTTTCAACTTATTCTTCTTCTTCATCAGATTCCTTATCAGATTCCTCTTCTTCGTTTGCTTCACTATCAGAGACATCTGAGGAAGGCATATTTTCAGGAATTTCATCGAGAAGACAAGGATATGAAGAAAGAGGAATGTTGTGGCTATTGCAAACTGTTTCAATAGTTTGATTGCGAAAACGGACAACATCATTATTGAAATTCGCCACAGTAGTTTGTAGTTGCTTCTTCAGCTTAGAATATTTGTCATTGCGAAGAGAGAAGTTTTTGAAAAGTTGTGCTTTCTCAGATTCAAGTTCCTTGATTCTAGTTTGAAACCTCTTCTCAGATTCTGCGAACAAATGACAATGAGTTAGCAACTTAATAACAGTTTCATAAAAAAGAGGCGGAAAAGTAATGAAGAATAGTAAACAACCTTCTCTCGAGAAATCATATCTTTAACCAAGGCATTATGCTCAAAGATGAAGACCGACGTTAACACCTAAGTTATTTCGGCATTATCTAGAACCTTCGCAGCCCAGCGAATTCATCATCATTATTTATGACAAGAAGTGAACGAATTTTATTTTCTCGCTCATTAAGTATGGCATTTTGGCGAAGAGATTCATCTCGTTCAATTTGGACTTCAAGAAGAGTTTTTGGAATTTCACTAATGCTTGTGCACCTTGATTAGCAATGCGATCCTTATCATCTATGAGGGCTGCTAATTTTCTTCCTTAGAATATTGTTACTCTCACGGGAGCTAAGATATAAACGTTTAAATCGGTTGGCTAAACCTAAACTAGATCTATGTTCAATTTCTAAAAGATGAAATTTGGTTCGAATTTCATTTAATGAGAGAGAATTAATCTTGTTTGAAGAACTACTTAAAGATTCATTGAGATGAGCGAGAAGAGCATCATCATCCATAGGTTCAGGGAATGAATGGAGAAGGATGGCTTCGTCAGAAAGATTATAAATGTCTGCGAAAATGATAAGTCAGGCAAAGAAAAATAAATGACAAAGTAGAAATGAAGAAAAGAGGAGGGTGTTATACCATAAAGTTCTTTGATTAGCACTTTGAAGAGTAGATATTTTGTCCTTCCGGGGAAGAAGACTCAACTTCCAACTGTTGAATTTTTTCATCCTTCTTGCGAGATGTCGCAACTTCAATTTCTAGTTCTTTGTTCTTCTCCTTAAGTTGAAGATTTTTCTTTTCAAGATTGTTGCGTCTTTTCTCGAGGTCTGAGGCAACGACAAAGGAAGCTCTCCCAGACTATAAAGGAAAGTAAAGAAATTGTTAAGATAAGGTTTATAATCGAAATCACAAATAAATAACGAAATATGAACATACCAAGGCACTGAGTGCATTTAAGAAACTGGAAGTCATTGTTCGAGAAACTCCACGAAAAGAATCATTATCCACTAGCAGGGGGCATCGCAAATATTTGCGAGAGCTTCGCATAAATGTGAGATAAATGATCATCTCCCAATCCTTGCATAGAATCAGAAAAGACACTAGACAATTGCGCCATAGCAGATTCGACCGAATGATTCTCCTTTGCAAAAGAAGTATCAACCTCATTTTCATCTTCATCAGAATTCTCGCTGGTTTGGGAATTAGAATGAGAAGAGCTAGGGATGGATTTTCCGTTTTTTAGAAGATGGAGCAGAAGATTTATCCTTGCGAAGAGTGATTTTGTTCTTGCCTTTAGCCTTCGCAGCTTCAGGAATGTCAATTTCTTTAACGCCAACCTTCGCACACGAATGAAGATAAGAAACAGAGGCAACAATATTGTTAAAAATAATAAAGTAAAATATATCTTACTTCATCCGTGATTGAACGAAGTATCGCCAGAGTACTCGCTTTTGGATTTTTTTTGTAGCTCTTTCTTAATTTGATGATCTGAAAAAATCGCAAGATTAGATATAAAAGGGAGTGAAGATTGTAAAATAAGTAAAAATAGGAAGTATACCTCTTTTGCCTTTTCGGGCCAATTAAATACCCAAGGCTGATAATTTGCGAGATTCGCAGGGAGTGTATTGGAACCGAGAAATGTAAGGTCCGCTCAAAAATAGTGGAAAGACAGACCACCTCTCATCTTTAGAGTATCGAGGAACGTTGTTCTTGCAGAATGAATGCGAGTCAATATCTAGCATGAGTATCTTATCGTCGGAAACGTTCTCTTTTCTTTTCAATCGGGCACCCAAATGAGATTTATCATTTTTCATGTTTATTACTTCATAATTTTCAAAGAAGTTTTCTACAATGTATTTCGCGGCGACTATCTCTAAACTTGCGAAGTTAGGATCTTTAACGTTATCAGGATATAGAGATCCCTTACCAGCGCCGCGATTGGCGAATTCAAGCATTAGACAGATGCAATCACCACTTAATTGGTAAATAGCTCGCGAGAATTTCTCATGAGCAAGAATTTCATAGAACAAGGGCAGTTCGGGATCGTACAGAGGAATAGGAAGACCTGCGAGGATTTGACCTAGCGAGATTATGATTTTCTGATCATCACACTGATGATCTAGTAAACAACTTTGCAGAAAGAATAGATGAAGATTCTTGATTGGGAATAGTAGATAAGGTGAAACCCTTATCTTGTAATTTCTTTTGAGTTTCATCAAAAAGGTTTTCATATTTACGACCAGAAGGAGCCATTCTTAGAGTATGGGAATGATTAGAGAATTGAAGATCAAGAGAAAGAAAAAAAGAAAGATTTGATGAGCGAAGCGCAAATTGCGGAGGAAGAGAGTTGAAGAAAAGTTGCGAGAGGGAAAATAAAAGAGAAGAAGAGAAGGGTGAGAAAACTATATAGAGAGAAGAATTCTCGAGAAAACAAATGCATTTAATGCGAGATGGGACGTGAATGGTCAATAATAAACGGTTGAAAGAGACGTGTCAAGAAAAGAGTGGAAGAAGAAACATCTGTAATAAATTCCGTGTAAAAATACGGGATTGAAACAGATAAAGATGAACAAGATTGCGGCATTTCAAAATATTGGTTCTCATGACATTCTCTCCTTCGCAGAGAAGACATGAGAAGAGGCAAGATGTAGGATCAGAATATCGCGATATCAATACTTCGCGAGATCAATAAATAATGACATTGCGAGGGCGTCGCAGAAGAATAACATTAATGACGCAATGAATGACGACAGCCAAAACATGAGAAAAGTGTGAAGATCTAGCGAAGTTTAGGAGAGTTGCGAGATTGTATACTTGTACACTTGCGATATTTCGCAAGTCGTTCCCTAAAATAAAGGACAACTTAGCTGTCATCCATTGTATATTACCCTATATAAAGAGTCGAATAAGTCTGTTGTGGAGAGGATTCTTTTCAGAGTGTTAGACAAGTCATTAGGAGAGAGAAAGTTGGTGGTGATTGTAATTTCTTTAACTCTTTTCTATTTTATCTTGTGAATCTTCAAGGAAATAATCAATAAAATCATTGTTATTCATCTTAAAAATGTCTTAGTTGTGTGGAATATTGCGAGGGGTGTAGTGTAGGATTTCCTGCAACTACATTAGCAAAGAAGAATTATTCATATTGAAGTATTCTTACAAATTCATGGAGGTCATGCCTATGGCTAGGGTTTACACCAACACAGAAGAACAAACAAAAGAAGAAACGTTAAGAAACATACCTAAAATACGCTCGCCTACTTTTGCTGTTGTTCTCTCCGCTGATCCAAGCCTTTGCTGCTAGCACCAAAATGTGGAAACAAAGCCAACAATACGAAAGTAAGGAAGATAGGTAACGCCTTTTATAGGCATGGTGTTTTTGGAGTTCGATTAGAGGAAGTTTTCGCTTTTGGGACGCGGAAAAAAAAAGGAGGGGGTAACTGGGACCGCGGCATTGATGTCCTATGGCGCTAATCTCCACAACCAAGCCAACACTACGCCGACGCTCCATGGCTCCATCTTTACCACTCCTAGCTGACGCCATCTCTACCCACTCCGCAGCCAAAGCCGCGCCATCCACCATGCCACGGACGTAGCCAAGCCAACAACACCACCCCCATGCCAGAAGTCCACATCCAGGCCAGCAACGCCATCCACCATTCCAAACTAGCAGCGCCACTCCAAGCTATCCGCGCCCTCCACCTTTCCGTAGCCAGCCAAAACGGCGCCTTCTTAGCCGTTCGAAGCAGCGCCATCTCCACCAGCCAAGGAAGCGCCATCTTGGTCGTTCAAAGCAGCACTATCTCCATACGTTTCGTGACCTAGACAGCTAGCGCCATTCACCGATTCGCGGATCAAATTGCAATGTCACCTCTGCTGATCAAATAACCAAAGCTGCAGCGCTGATGCCAATACCTCATGGCCAAGTCAGAATTACGCAGAGCCGCCAACACAGGGATCACGGATTCCTCATACCTTCCGCTAAAGGTTAGTTGAATTTTCTCGGCAATCTCTTCACGTCTTGCCCTTTCGATTTTTCTCTTGTCTATCACCATCGCATGCTTACCCCGCAACAACGTCGATGTTACGTGCTAAGCATGGGACTTAATGTTAATGGTGGTTTTTAGCTTAGGGTTAAAATCGTAAAACCTTGCATCCGATGTGATGTCACTCTGTAAGGAAATGGTGCCGTGAGGGCTAACATCTCCACCGGTATATTTATTGAGCCGTTCAATATACTTACATGAAATTTATCCAGACTGGCGAATGTAGCAACCATCCCAGATGTTCGGTAAATTTCGGCGCCTCGCCTATATTCACTGTGACGGACCGGAAAATTACGCCTTTGGCGCGTTGCCCCGCATGCCGTAATCTCCCCGATGCGTCAAGATGAAGCTACGATCCGGGACTCAAAACTATAGGCAAATGCACGTTCAATTGCCCTTGCAAGCATGCTCGTGGAGCATGATGCAGCTAACTTAGCTTCCACACCATTCCAACTTACCCTTGTTCCGAAAAGGGTTTATTAAGGAAAGCAAAAAATTCCTTAATACAAAAACGGCCTTTTGAGGCCCTAAACGATGGAATTTGGCTAAATTCTGGTGACCATGTGGATCAACATGTCTTGATCTTTGGGTCGTTTCCCATCAAAATGGACTCATCTTGAGCTAAATTACGACACTCGGGTTTTTAGCCTATGTCGAATGCCTTGATAGGAAGTATGAGCATCCAAGGAATAGAATGCAACTAGCCTCATCAAGTTTGGCCACAATCATCTCTTGCATCGAGTTACCGAGCCAGATGATATGAGAGGCCAAAGTGTCGCAATCATCTCTAAATTAGATGATATGAGCGACAACGTGCTGGACCGGCAATGCTGCAACTCATTGCAGCTGCCTACGTACCCTTCCCTACTCTAAAGGGATCAAGCACAGACCGTAGTTCATCCTTGAAGGGACAGAAACTTAATCCAACTCGTTTGCATGGCCATTGCCAAGCAATAATGGAAATGGCCTAGTCCGTATAGGTCGTTCCATCGAAATGCATCCAAGTGATGCATGTTTGGTCCGCAATATGGCATAACAATGCCTAAGCATCAAATGCCCTCTTCGCGAGGCTACGCAACTATAAATGAGCCTTAGGCATCATTTATGCTCTTCCGGATAAGCTATGAAGCTTACTTGGTGCATAGTCCGCATATGCACCATCAACCAACTACCCCTACCTATATATGTAAAAATGACATTTTTACAACTTAAATTGGGGGACCAAAAATCATTCATCAACTCCCCAGGCCATGATGGCCGCACCTTACCATTCTGGCCAACTGCGATGTACGACTGTAATGGATGTATATTCGGTTATGGTTCAAATGCCAGTTTCAATGTTCGGCCAAGACGGCTGAACATTTACTGAGCCAGGTCCCGTGAAGGGCCGTGATGGCTGTACTTCCGTCTTTAGCCCATAGGCCACTCCAATGTCCAGCCGTGATGGTTGTACATTTCTAAGGCTATCTCACTTAGTGCATGGTCCGTATATGCACCTTCAACCAAGTACCCCTCCATATATATGTTAACTTAACATTTTTACAACTTTGATTAGGGGAGGAAAAATCATTCATCAACTCCCCACTTTTACTATTCATGGATGTTGCCATATACCCGTCCATGTTGGTTGTCCACTGCAAACCCGATGTTCAGCCATGTTGGTTGTCCGCTGCCAACCCGATGTCCAGCCATGTTGGATGTAAATTACCAGCCCGATGTCCAGCCATGTTGGTTGTCCGCTGCCAACCCGATGTGCAGCCATGTTGGCTGTCTGGTTCCAACCCGATGTCCATCCATGTTGGTTGTCCACTGCCAACCCGATGTCCAGCCATGTTGGTTGTCCGGTTCCAACCCGATGTGCATCCATGTTGGCTGTCCACTGCGAACTCGATGTGCAGCCATGTTGGCTGTCCGGTTCCAACTCGATGTGCAGCCATGTTGGCTGTCCACTGCCACCTCGGTGTGCAGCTATGTTGGATGTCCGGTTCCAACCCGATGTGCATCCATGTTAGCTGTCCACTGCCAAATCGATGTGCAGCCATGTTGGCTGTCCGGTTCCAACCCGATGTGCAGCCATGATGGCTGTCCACTGCCAACTCGATGTGTAGCCATGTTGGATGTCCGGTTCCAACCCGATGTGCAGTCATGTTAGCTATCCACTGCCAACTCGATGTGCAGCCATGTTGGATGTCCGGTTCCAACCCGATGTGCATCCATGTTGGTTGAACATTGTGAACACATTGGCCAAGGGCCAATGTTCGTTTTCCTACGCAACGGAAGCTTTGGATGAAACTTCATCTCAGGCCATGACGCATCCTTTAGCATGCGCCATGCTAAAAACACGGGGTGTTACACTCTTCACCCCTTTAAAGAATTTCATCCCCGAAATTCAAAACAAAAACTATTGTGGACAATCTCCTCGGTTTGGATTTCCTGAGCAAAAGTCCCATACCAGATGCTCAGAAATCACGGGTTTCTTCACGTTATCGTGAATAACAATTTAGACCTTCTGAGCAACCGTCCCATACCGCATGCCCAGGAATCCAAAAGTGCCCACAACAATACCAAGAATCGCAATTGGCCAGTGCCAAGAGGATATCTCGACCAGGTATCCCAAATGTGCATCCCATACTACACACTCAGGAGTCCCTAAAGTTCACAAGGTTGGTGCCAAAGGTTTGGCACGAGTATAACGCAACGTGCCACTTCTTTTTACAGTACTGTGTGGAACAGCTTCCAGTTGCCCACCGTCACTGACGGTCATCCAGGTTGCCACTCGTAAGTGGGATGCTAGCGGGCCTGACAACGCACATCGTTGGCCTGTTTCCAACGTGTGGGGATGATCAGTCCCATTGTCTACCCATCGTACCTGACGATCTTCCAGATATCCACTCGTAAACGGGGTGCCACTTAGGCCAGGCAAACTCACAATACTTAAACAAGCTCAACTCGATTCGCATAGTAACTGGCCAAGCAGTTACAAACTCTTTTCGCGCAAAAGTTGGCCTACTCTCCAAGTTTAAGTTTACATTAAGGAAAATACTCGCCAATGAGTCCACTCTGCACAAGTCCCTAGAGTTTTCTCGGAACTTGCTCTGATACCAACTGTGACGGACCGGAAAATTACGCCTTTGGCGCGTTGCCCCGCAGGCCGTAATCTCCCCGATGCGTCAAGATGAAGTTACGATTCGGGCCTCAAAGCTATAGGCAAATGCAAGTTCAATTGCCCTTGCAATCATGCTCGTGGAGCATGATGCAGCTAACTTAGCTTCCACACCATTTCAACTTACCCTTGTTCCGAAAAGGGTTTATTAAGGAAAGCAAAAACTTCCTTAATACGGCAAAAACGGCCTTTTGAGGCCCTAAACGATGGAATTTGGCTAAATTCTGGTGACCATGTGGATCAACATGTCTTGATCTTTGGTTCGTTTCCCATCAAAATGGACTCCTCTTGAGCTAAATTACGACACTCGGGTTTTAGCCTATGTCGAACGCCTTGATAGGAAGTATGAGCATCCAGTGAATGGAATGAAACTTGCCTCATCAAGTTTGGCCACAATCATCTCTTGCGTCGAGCTACCGAGCCAGGTGATATGAGAGGCCAGAATGTCGCAATCATCTCACAGTTAGATGATATGAGTGACAAAGTGTTGGACCGGCAATGCTGCAACTCATTGCGGCTGCCTACGTACCCTTCCCTACTCTAAAGGGATCAAGCACATACCGTAGTTCATCCTCGAAGGGACAGAAACTTAATCCAACTCGTTTGCATGGCCATGGCCAAGTAATAATGGAAATGGCCTAGTCTGTATAGGCCGTTCCGTCGAAATGCATCCAAGTGATGCATGTTTGGTCCGCAATATGGCATAACGATGCCTAAGCATCAAATGCCCTCTTCGCGAGGCTACGCAACTATAAATGAGCCTTAGGTGATAGACACATTTTTGTGTCTAAATTGATCTCAATACTATATATTGTTGGCACTCGATTTTGTACTAATTTTGGTATTTTATGTGTTTGTAGGCTTTTTTGGGAATAAACATTTTTGGAAAAATCGGCTCGAAAAGTTGTCTAAAGCACCCGGGTGGATCTTTGCTATACTGACTCTCACTTTGGTTAAGGGGCACCTCAATCAGTATTTGCACCCCAGGGTGTCACCTGCTAAACGCACACCCATCTCTATTAGGGGGAGGTCTTCTTCTTCCCAAATTCAAATTCAAAATTGGCGGGAAAACCTGGTTTCAAAAGAACCAGAATTAGGGTTCGGATTTTCAAGGTGTTCCAGTGAGATTCAATGGCTGAAATTATTTGGGAAGTTCTGTTTAAGCATAACAGAGATGGTATGGTATTTAGAATCAATTAGATTTGGCTGTATGATCAAGTTTGAGTGAAACAAGGGGTTACGGGTTTTGCTTGAAAACCCGAGAGTTGCTAGTTCTGATTTTGGAGATTTCCGGAGTGATTCAATCACTCCGGTGGATTGGTATGGGCTGTTTCGCTTATGCGGAGATGGTATAGTCGTTTGATTCATCTAAGTTGAATTTGGATAATCGTTTGAAACAAAACAAAGGCTTGAGATATCACGGGATGTGTAGAGTTATATTGGGAAGGTTTGCGTGTATTCTCAGCGTTCATGACTTCTTCTTAGATGTATTTCAGCGTGTTTGGAGTGTGTAAACACAAGTCAGCTGCATGAGGAGTTAAAATAGGAAAGAAAATATTCCCAAGGAGATATTCGTTACTGCCGAGTGAATGGAGAATTATATGGAGTTATGACGGGATATTTCGGGGCTGCGAAGCTATATAAACCGTTGAGGATCAATAGAAGGGGGATGGAGTGTTAGGGGAACAAACAGAGTGAGAAAATTAGAGTTGCAGAGCAATTCTTCTGCTGCTGCAACAAGATGAACATGAAGAACATAATGTTGTGAAGAACAGTCGTTTATAGCGTCTTATATTTCAAGTTCTGTAACAGTCTATTAGCAACATTTATCTTCAGTTCGCAACACCTGTTCGGTACAGCGAGTCTGTAACGTCCATAAACCGTTGCAAACTTGCTGCTTTGATTATTTTCTCCAATTTCACCATTGTAAACACCTTTTGAGCTATGAATCCATATTTTGAGTGTGTTTCCAAACTAATGAGCTAAACCCAAATACTGGGACGACGGAGGAAGATGAATTTCATACATGGGTAAAATTATTTAATTCTTTTTAAGACTTTTGCATTAATTTTAATTGAAATATGATTTGAATTAATTGGTTGTCATTTCATTTGATGAGGTATACTTAGCTTAAATGTTTTGATACATCATGCTTAGGATTTACAACCAATCTTTTGAGAATCTACCTTGGCAAAATTAGAGTCCATGTTAATTTTATTTATTGAGCTTTAATTGTTGAGAATAAATAAATTGAACCCTATATTATGAATTCGACGAAATTCTAGTCCCAGTAACTCTCTTCATCCTGTGACAATATTTTGTATGTATTTTTTCTTGTATTTTAGTTTATCAATTCTTAAAATCAATCTCATCAAGTCCGAGTGAACGACAACCTTTTTGCTACAACATCATTAAAAATTACCAATTTTTGGCGCCGCCGACGCGGACTTGTGTATAGATTTGTTTTTAGTTTTATTTTTATTTTTATTATTTTTGTTCTTTTTTACGCGTTTTGGTATTTCTGTTTGCTTTCAGATTTGGAGTAGAGCGAAAGAAAAAGAGAAAGTGCTGAAAAGAAAAGCAAAGCCAAAATAGGAAAGAAAATAGAAATCCGAACGGAGTAAAGAAGAAAATTTTGTATATAGTGTTATTGTTATTTTTTTTTAAAAACTGTAATTAGGGTTATATTTTTGTAATCTTTTATTTTTGGACAAATTTTTTTTTTTTTGGACTTTATTTTTGGGACTTTATTTTGGACTTTATTTTTAGAACCCTAAGGAAGGGTTATTTTGAATATAAACTGCACAGGGAAGGACGACAGTTACGATACTGTCTCGGCCCCTCGGGTTCGTACACTGACATAGGAGTCAGTGGCCCGAGTCGACTTTAACGGTTCATCCCCCGTCTGGAACGGGAGGTAAGTTTGTCGAAACACTCGTGAATCCCATGTCAGCGGGTTACTGAATTCATTCGTTTGCATATATGTCGAGGAACTGAATACGGTTGCTTTAATTTCCTAGTAAATGGAAAGGCATGGCCATACAAGATAAGGGTTCGGATTTCATCACCGTTCTCTTCTTGCCCGCCTTAGGAAAACAATACTTAACGCGAACCTAAGCTTTAAAATTTGGAATAGAACGAGACCGATAGGGTAACGAGCTTAATAGGAAAGTCATTCGAAAAATATTGGTTACTCTTTTAAGCATACTTGAAGTTCATGATGGTTTACGTGAGTTGAATGCGTGACTCATGGCCTGCCTTGTAATGCCGGTGAGGCCTTGGGTATCAAATCTCCACGCAGCTTCCCTTGCCTATATTCAACTTACTTCAACTCGGATTGATTCCAGAGAGGTTTGCTCAGTTGTAATGAGTTCCTTTTCGAAAGATTAGAAAGTCTGGTCTAGAAACAATCTAAGTGGAGCCATCATGCTTTTTGTTTGCTAGAAATCGGTAGGTTTGTTGTGGTCGAGTCGGCCTTGTTTGTGCTTGTGTAGAATTCCCTTGCAGTTAGGATGTCAAAGCTGGTATTATAATAGCCATCACAATGAATATGAATATCCAATGAACAATACGGACATCACTCTTTTTATGACCATAGTGTGAATAGTGGTTGGGAACGCCAACCTTTTGAAGGTTATGGGTCATACCATGGTGAGCCCAATTACTATCCACACGTGCATCAGTCTTACGAGCAAGAAGATTATAATACTAGTTCTTCGTCTCTAGAGGATACAATCAAACTTTTGAAAAGTAGTCCTTTTTATGATCCTTCTGTTCCTACTCCTTCTTTAGAAGAGTCCCTCGGGGATTTAGCTAAAACGGCATATAAGTTAGGTGAGGTGAATAACGTAGTTATGGACGAAAGGACTGCAACAATGACTGAATCTTCTTTAGAAGACATCCTCAATAGATTAACTCAAAACTTAGATCCAACACTAAGGGAACTTTCTTTGGAAGAGACCCTTGAGAGGATAGCTGAGTCGACACGTAGACTTTAGTTAGAGACGAACGAAAGTATTTCTCGAAATAACTGGAATCGCCAATATAGTGTATCCAATAATACTCTTGAGAATGAAGATAGTTATTCGCATAATCAAGATGACGAGGTTAGAATTGGTAACACTACTTGTTTAGATGAGGTTCAATCATTTGCATGTTATTATAGTGATGATCATGATGTGGATATTGTTGATGAAGAATCTGAACTTTTTAGGCATAGTGATCAGGAATTTGTTTCTCCAATTGAGCTTTATAATGATAGTAATATTTCTGGTTTAAATCCAAATAATTTTAATAATTATTCACCTATTCAAAAGGATGAGGATTTGACTAGAAGTATCTCCATTTTAGACGATGTAGAATTTCCTAGTTACAAAGCCGATAATGGTTTAGAGGAACGGGTTTATCCTGAGAATATTGTTTTAGAGTCCAAGGATTTAGGAACAATAGTCTTAGACGAAGAAGATGAACTCGTAGAGCTTTTAAATATGAGTGAGGATGCATCACCTAAGTATAACCTAGAAGAAGCAATTGACCATTTTCGAGATTAGATGATCTAGAAATTAGGAAATTGTAGCTAGTCTATCTAGAGACACACAAAACTCTAAGTTTGGGGTGATTATCATTCTCCTTGTGCCTTACCTTTAGCTCTTACAGAGATCCCTCACTTGGGACTTGACATATGTGCCTCAACCATTTTACAAGATTATCTTCATACACATTTTTCTGAACCTAATGATGTCCAGAAAGAAGTTCAGTTGTTAGAAACCCATCCTCTGGTTAATGTGGTTAACCCATGCTACGATACCTCGATTGAATTTGTTTTCCCACCAAAAACTTTTTCTCCGATTGTGGGAACTTATGAAATTCAAATGTGTCAGATATTAAGTTTCGAGACTAAACCTAATTACTTTAGGAGATTAGGGTCGACATATTTGTTTAAGGAAGACCACCACTCTCTTTGTGGTCAGTTGTGTAAGTCAAATTTGATTGACTTTAAGGATCCGCAATTATTTAGGTTATTATTATGTGCTTCTAAGTTTTTATTTGAGTTTTTCCAGACTCTAGAACCTGAACATTCGGATCTAACTTTTGAGGAAATGCAACCCAGGAAAATATGTTATCTAGACCCAGTTATAGAACCTGAACCTGAACCACAGCTAGATGTAGTTGTCTTAAACAGGAAACTAGACAAGGGTGTGATTTATTTGTTAACTTTCTTGGTATGTTGCAGTTTCCTTTTACTTGTGATAGCCTTATTTGGTTTTGGTGATCCGCAGTTATTCCGGCTATTACTTTATGATTCTATGAGGTGACTAATTCCTTCTGATGTCTGGTTGAATACTTTAAACTTAGAACTTCTTGGGAGGTAACCCATGCTCATGCAACACGGTAATATCTTTCCTTAACTCTTTTGCTTCAAGTGGTAACAGTTTCTCCTTGTTCATGCTTTTAATTTTATCTTTAGAACATTGAGGACAATGTTAGATTTAAGTTTGGGGGTATGGGAGAAACTTTTTAGTTGCAGTATCAATTCCAGAGTCTAGAAATTTATGTTTATTAAGGTTGGCACTAACCAATCTAAGTGGATGGGAACATCTTGGTTGTAGGAGTTGAGGAACCAATCTGATTGGATGGAAACATCTAAAGAGTCTATTCATAAAAGCACAGAGCTCAGGTGTTAGAATTGAAGAAAAAAAACATGGTAGTTTCGCCATATCTCGTTGAATCCTTTTCACCTGCTGTTTTTATTTTTCTTTTCTTGATTGGGTGAAATAGAGTGATTGAGATATAAAAAAAAAAAAAAAAAATTGAGACCAGACCATCAGACCAACCGGAATAAATTAAATAAAGTCGACCACTGGTGCTCTTGTATATGTCGGTTGTGTTGACCTAGAGTTAGGATTATCACCCGCTGGTTCCCTTGTATATGCCAGCTGTGTTGATATTAGTCAGGCCCGTATCTCAGTCCATTAGGATAGGTTCACCTTAGTCAACATAAAAACCATCTACGTTTTTCTCTACATCCATCTTCTTAATCTTTCCATGTGATTGGTTGACTCCGGTTATGATGTACAGAAACTATATGAGTAGCGCTCTGTCACTTATATATGAATTTAAGTATGCTTGAGTGCAAACTCGTGTACAAGAATTGGAATTTCGCATCAGGATACTTCCCCCTATACTCAATGATTGTATGCCAACCAAGGAGATTCTTTAGTGCTTTCCAAGGTTCTGCGTAGATAGCTAGGGTCTGGAGTAAAGGTTTTGTGGGTACACCTCTAGTAAACCCTCCCGAGACTTTATCTCGGTCACTAGGGCCACCTAGTGAGTTAGTTTTATTTTCTAGAATAAATTTGCTCTAGGACTAGCAAATAATAAGTTTGGGGGTATTTGATAGACACATTTTTGTGTCTAAATTGATCTCAATACTATATATTGTTGGCACTCGATTTTGTACTAATTTTGGTATTTTATGTGTTTGTAGGCATTTTGGGAATAAACATTTTTGGAAAAATCGGCTCGAAAAGTTGTCTAAAGCACCCGGGAGGATCTTTGCTATACTGACTCTCACTTTGGTTAAGGGGCACCTCAATCAGTATTTGCACCCCATGGTGTCACCTGCTAAACGCACACCCATCTCTGTTAGGGGGAGGTCTTCTTCTCCCCGAATTCAAATTCAAAATTGGCGGGAAAATCTGGTTTCAAAAGAACCAGAATTAGGGTTCAGATTTTCAAGGTGTTCCAGTGAGATTCAATGGCTAAAATTGTTTGGGAAGTTCTGTTTAAGCATAACAGAGATGGTATGGTATTTAGAATCGATTAGATTTGGCTGTATGATCAAGTTTGAGTGAAACAAGGGGTTACGGGTTTTGCTTAAAAACCCGAGAGTTGCTAGTTCTGATTTTGGAGATTTCCGGAGTGATTCAATCACTCCAGTGGATTGGTATGGGCCTGTTTCGCTTATGCGGAGATGGTATAGTCGTTTGATTCATCTAAGTTGGGCTGGATAATCGTTTGAAACAAAACAGAGGCTTGAGATATCACGGGATGTGTAGAGTTATATTGGGAAGGTTTGCGTGTATTCTCAGCGTTCATGACTTCTTCTTAGATGTATTTCAGCGTGTTTGGAGTGTGTAAACACAAGTCAGCTGCGTGAGGAGTTAAAATAGGAAAGAAAATATTCCCAAGGAGATATTCGTTACTGCCGAGTGAATGGAGAATTATATGGAGTTATGACGGGATATTTCGGGGCTGCGAAGCTATATAAACCGTTGAGGATCAATAGAAGGGGGATGGAGTGTTAGGGGAACAAACAGAGTGAGAAAATTAGAGTTGCAGAGCAATTTTTCTGCTGCTGCAACAAGATGAACATGAAGAACATAATGTTGTGAAGAACAGTCGTTTATAGCGTCTTATATTTCAAGTTCTGTAACAGTCTATTAGCAACATTTATCTTCAATTCGCAACACCTGTTCAGTACAGCGAGTGTGTAACGTCCGTAAACCGTTGCAAACTTGTTGCTTTGATTATTTTCTCCAATTTCACCATTGTAAACACCTTTTGAGCTATGAATCCATATTTTGAGTGTGTTTCCAAACTAATGAGCTAAACCCCAATACTGGGACGACGGAGGAAGACGAATTTCATACATGGGTAAAATTATTTAATTCTTTTTAAGACTTTTGCATTAATTTTAATTGAAATATGATTTGAATTAATTGGTTGTCATTTCATTTGATGAGGTATACTTAGCTTAAATGTTTTGATACATCATGCTTAGGATTTACAACCAATCTTTTGAGAATCTACCTTAGCAAAATTAGAGTCCATGTTAATTTTATTTATTGAGCTTTAATTGTTGAGAATAAATAAATTGAACCCTATATTTGACGAAATCCTAGTCCCAGTAACTCTCTTCATCCTGTGACAATATTTTGTATATATTTTTTCTTTTATTTTAGTTTATCAATTCTTAAAATCAATCTCATCAAGTCCGAGTGAACGACAACCTTTTTACTACAACATCATTAAAAATTATCATTAGGCATCATTTATACTCTTCCGGCTAAGCTATGAAGCTTACTTGGTGCATAGTCCGCATATGCACCATCAACCAACTTCCCCTCCCTATATATGTAAAAATGACATTTTTACAACTTAAATTGGGGGACCAAAAATCATTCATCAACTCCCCAGGCCATGATGGCCGCACCTTACCATTCTGGCCAACTGCGATGTACGGCCGTAATGGCTGTATATTCAGTTATGGCTCACATGCCAGTTTCAATGTCCGGCCATGACGGCTGAACATTTACTGAGCCAGGTCCCGTGAAGGGTTGTGATGGCTGTACTTCCTTCTTTGGCCCATATGCCACTCCAATGTCCAGCCGTGATGGCTGTACATTTCTAAGGCTATCTCACTTAGTGCATGGCCCGTATATGCACCTTCAACCAAGTACCCCTCCCTATATATGTTAACTTAACATTTTTATAACTTTGATTAGGGGAGGAAAAATCATTCATCAACTCCCCACTTTTACTATTCATGGTTGTTTCCATATACCCGGCCATGTTGGCTGTCCATTTCCAACCCAATGTCCAGCCATGTTGGCTGTAAATTACCAGCCCGATGTCCATCCATGTTGGTTGTAAATTACCAGCCCGATGTCCATCCATGTTGGTTGTATATTACCAGCCCGATGTGCATCCATGTTGGTTGTCCGCTGCCAACTCGATGTGCAGCCATGTTGGCTGTCCGGTTCCAACCCGATGTGCAGCCATGTTGGATGTCCACTGCCAACTCGATGTGCAGCCATGTTGGTTGTCCGGTTCCAACCCGATGTGCAGCCATGTTGGCTGAACATTGTGAACACATTGGCCAAGGGCCAATGTTCGTTTTCCTACGCAACGAAAGCTTTGGATGAAACTTCATCTCAGGCCATGGCGCATCCTTTAGCATGCGACATGCTAAAAACACGGGGTGTTACATAGGCTCTGATTACTATTCATCCATTTGTAAATCCAGTCTTTGACAGAAATATCAGAGTCAAGATCACAAGAGACATGATGCCAAAGGAGTGTTCGCCCAGACCGCTCTCGTAAAGGGGCAATGCAGAAAAAAAATGCTCAGCTGTTTCAACTGAGTTGGTGTCACACAAGCATCAAGGATCTATATACATTTTACATTGGGATAACCTAGATGTTGTAGGTAAGACATTTTCAATGCAATTCCATAGAAAAAGATGGATCTTATGGAGAATGGGTAAACTCCAAAGAGCTTTATAAGTAGCTTGGCTAGGACTTCGTTAATGATTAAGTTCACCTATAAGAGCTTTATAACATGTTTTTACGGAAAAATCCCCATTTTTGGTACGAGGACAGATTAGCCTATCCTCTCCAACAAGAGGGATTTTAATATTAAAGATTTTTTGGGAACTTTCTCTAGTAAATAAATAATTAGCTAGGTCTATATTCCAAGTCCTAGAATGAGAAACGTTGAAATCAAAGACAAGCTTGAAAAGATGAGGGTACCCAAATATACCACAATATTTTAAATATCAACCTATAAGTCAGATACCAAGTGTGATCGTCTATGAAGAAAGTCGAGACAATACAACAACTATGGTATACACTTTGTGTGATCGTCTATGGATACGAGATCGAGGCAATACAACAACAAAGTGTTCACTTGATAATAGGTACGGTATAAACCGAAACACTATAGGATCAATATCAAGTGACTTGGATTCACGTACGTGTGTAATTTACTTAATTATAATAACAATTATTATGCGGAAATAAAGTAAATGAAACAGCAAGATTTTGTTAACCAGGAAACCGCAATGCAGGAAAACCCCAGGACCTAGTCCAGTTTTGAATACTCTCAGAATTAAGCCGCTATACAAAATATAATACCAACTTCGTATAGTTGAGACCAACTAGACTACCCCTAGCTACTTAGTTTCCTTGGTATCTATGCGCCTTCGACTTCTAGAGTCACGAACGTGAATCACCAATCCTTTTGATCGTATTCCAAACAGTAAAGAATAAAGTTGTTTGGTAACCACTCTATTCAATCTTGGTAATAATATCTTATGAGTCGTTTGACAAAGGCTCTTCCATTCAATCTAATAAACTCCTTTGTCTAGTTAGATCAATCTAAACTTTGATTACCGAAATAACCAAATTCAAGATTTGCAATCAATCAATATATAACTCAAAGAGTAACTATAATATGATGCCGATCTCACACAACTAGCCAATCAAGTCTATCAAACATAAACACGATTCTAGTTGGATCCCAGAAGATCAAGGTTTGTGCACACAATTCACAAGATACGAAAACTAATAAGAAAATCTTCGTTTATCTTCAATAATAACCTGCACAATATAACTTGAATCCTCTTGTGACCTAACACACACAGAACGGAGTCTATTAACAATGGATTATCACAAGATGTCTTTAGAACCGAAAATGGTTTTAAAGATACCATCGATACTTTGATCTAATTTGAGTGAGCCTTATATCAAAATAAAAGGTTTCTCAAGAATAAACAAATTAGGTACAACCAAAGTTTCAACAATCGTTAGTCAATCAAATCAGTGAACGAAAACTAAAATAACAATGCAATTATCTAGTTTCCCACCAATGGTACTCGTAGAGCTTCTTGATCCCACATAAATCTTTAACCGAGCGGTCGTAAGAGATTTCGCCCGATTGGGGTACTTTCCTCTCCAGATAGACGGCTCCACCAGAAAAAACACGAATGAAGTTTTCCTGGATCTAAGGATAGTTCGAAGAAATGCAAATTCGAGTATTTATAGACCAAGGTTGTTTGGACAACAAGGAAATTCCAAAAACGAAAATATTCTCAAGATATTCATTAAAGTACCTAAATTCGGTTTTCCTATTTCCAATTAATTACCAAACCATATTTCCGAAAACTCCCTTAGAAAACTTCTATTATTAGTCTAGCACAATAAATAATAATATTTTCCAGAGGATATGCTTTAATTGCTGGTAACTAAAACATATATTATGAAAATCATGATTAAATATTTTTCAATATTCGGTTTGGGATCACCTTGAGTATTAAGGAATATCTTTGAACAATTAATGATAATCGTTATGTACATGTTCAAATAATGTCGACATACAAAAGTTTCTCAGCAAACCCTAATTCCAAGCTTCACACAAAACATAAAGAGATATGTGAATATTGGAAACTCGGTTTTGCTCCTTGGGATCGCTTCCACCATGACTCACAATGTAAGTTGTGATCGTTTATACCATTTTTCCCAAACTAGGTTGTTACCGGTTACACCTTGCAGCCTAGAGGTAGCTTGTGGTCGGCTACACCTTACTTCCCAAGTTAGCTTGTGAACGGTTACACCTTGGTTCCCAAATTTTCTAGTGACCGATTACAACTAACTTCCAAAATTATCTTGTGATCCGTTATACCTTGCTTCCAAAAGTTAGCTTGTGACCGATTACAACTAACTTCCCAATGTAGCTTGTGCCCGGTGACACCATGCTTCACAAAGTAGCTTGTGACCGATTACAACATGCTACACAGTATAGGCTATGACTATACCTCCAATCTCAACATAAGTTAAGATAGGTTCTACCTTCTCATCTTGTACTGGTCATTCAAAAGATATGCAATAAAGAACCTAAACAATCATGATTTTCTTTCGATTACGAAACAAGTTCGTATATGTACTTCCTTTAAACAAATGTTATAAAACATTGTTTCCTAGGGTGAAATCAATACCTATAACTTACACATAATCAAGTAACTAAATACAAAGATTATGTTGATGTCGTATTTACGAAGTTCCAAAAGATAAGCGTTTATACTTCGTAATTCAATAAATGTCTTAACACTTTGATAATAATGATATGACCAAGTCTAACCACTAGAGTAGTATATATTTACAGCTTTGCATGTTATGTTTTCAATATCATCAGACTTGAAAGATACGTTAGGAATGAAAACAAGATCAAGTCAATATTATTAACCTCAAGTGGAAGAATGATGTCCTCGTTATAGTCGTTACTTCTTCACATTCTTCAGGTCTTCATAGTAATACTTGTACGTCTCAACATTCCTAGACTTTCTAGTCTAACCTAAATGAAGTTGACTCTAGTATTTAATCAAGCGACTCTAGATGAATTTTGATACTAAAATATGACAACCAAACTTGACATACCAACGCTTGGTGAGTTCAACCGAGCTATGCTCTAACAAAGCCTATTGAGATTGAGATAACATTCACACAAAGAACTCAAGCATTAGGAATCCAGTTGCTTGTAAAAGCAAGGATACTTCTTCCATTATACAAAACACTAGATCCGTTGAATTATGAGTAACAATGTACTTTATTAATGTGTAAAATCTACAAGGTTCGGCGGATACGAAATTTGAATTATGAGCCGCACTAAATACACTACGCGTAATTTTACTAGTTCGGATTATATTGAACTTAATTGTGAGCCGAATTATGTCATGTTTCAAGTAAGAATACTCTTTTATTTGTAAATTAGCATGTATGAATACATTCATTTAAGCTAAATCAAACTCTTAGATATAAACTTAGATTAGATTACACACTACTAATACTACTAATTTTTCGTTGAACCCAATTCTTCAATGAATCTCGACGGGTATCTTTAACGAATCTCGGCGGATAGTTTAATTCTTCTCTTAAGCCACGTATAATATAACATGTGCTCGTATCTTCCTCCATGTCGTAATGTCCAAAGTCTTTGAACTCTAGCTTCATAAAATTCAAATGACGAGGGTACCAAGTACACCATAATCTTTTCGATACCAGCCTATTAATCCAATACCTTGCGTATTTAATATAGACAGAGATACTGTCAAGAAGATAACAAACCACAGGGTACACTTGATATATAGTATTAGTTCGAAAACGAACACAACTATAGGTATCAACCCAAGTGTTGGATTAACGTACAATGTATTTATTTTTAATTATAACTAAAACAAAATAATTATAATTGCAGAAAGTATAAGTAAAGATACAACAAGATTTTGTTAACCAGGAAACCACAAATGCAGAAAAACCCTGGGACCAAGTCCAGTTTTGAATACTCTTAAAATTAATCCGTTATACAAAGACTATTATCAACTTCGTATAGTTGAGACCAAGTAAATTACCCCTAGTTACCTAGTTTCCTAAGTAATTAGATTTGTTCTCATGTTCAAATTACTTATTATGTCGACATCATGAACTTTCCTATTTTGCAAACCTAATTTTTAAAATTACACAAAGCTTAAAGTGTACGAGACTAAAAATATCGGTTTTGCATATTGGGATCGGTTCGACCATAACTCCCAATGTAGGTATAGATCTGTTCTACCTTGATTCCCAATATAGGTAGGGATCGGTTCTACCATGACTCCCAACATAAGTAAGGATCGGCTCTACCTTGATTCCCTATATAGGTTAGGATCGGTCCAACAATAAATCTTCAAGGAAAACCGAACCATCAATCCTATTGATTTATTTCAACTACGAAACAAGTTCGTAAGTCTACTTTCTGAAAATCATGTAATTAAACATAGTTTTCTAGGCATGAATCAATCCTTAATTCACTACGCAATCTAGTAACAAGTTATAAAGATTACGTCGATGTCACAATTACGAAGTTCAAAAGATAAGCATTATACTTCGTAATATAATATACCAATACAAAGCATTCACAACTATTAATATATTCTTCCTTGACACCTATATCATAATAAGATGATCAGGTCTCTCATACTAGGGTTTCATGTATATAACTTGAAAGCAACGATATATAAATGGAAACAAGTCAAGTCATGTATTACTAACCTCAAGTGGAAGGATGATGTATTTGTTGATGTCGATACGTTTTCGGATTCTTCGGGTCTTCAGAGTAATACTTGTGTGTCTCAACATTTCTAGACTTCCTAGTCTAACCTAATGAAGTTTACTCTAGTAATCTAATCAAAAGACTTTTGAGTTTTGATACTAAAATATGACAACCAACCTTGACATACCAACGCTTGGAGGATTCAACCGATCAGTGCTCTAACAGATGATGAACCAATGCCCATATTAAGAAGAAAAGCTTGATGATCTGGGTTCTATCTCTTGAGTGTTGGGCCGATATGAGAGCTTGTAAAACTTGAGTTGTCAGCTTTCTAGATGAACTCAACATCTTCAATGTCTGAAACCAGAAATTTGCAAGGGCTATGTGTCTGCTGAATAGGGCGATGGTCTTTATTAATCATGATATTTGCTTCCATCTCCTAAGCTGCAGAATTAGTTATTTCAGAGTCCGATGAAGAGTCAGAATGAAATCCATATTGTTATATCCTTCACCATAAGAGAAAGACACCGCAGATTTGTCTTGGCGTGAAGAGACCGGAGATAAATTAGAGTGAAAACTCCAATCACTCAAGTCACTATCAGGTTCAACATTGTGGAGAATTTCTTGATAATAATAATCATCATCATACATAGGATCAAAATATGGTTGAGCAGGTGGAGGTGCTAGAAACTGCATTTCTTGATGGTTGGGCAGGAACAAATCTATGCAATTTTTAGTTAAATAACCTAGCCTATGGCATAAAGTGCAGTGGAATCTTGGAAGTTCATGTGACTCAATCCAATTGACACCAAGGTTATTATTAGATGCAAAGGTACCAAATTTGAGAGGATTGGACAGGTCGATTATGAGCCTAATTTTTATGTTGTAACCAAACTGAATTAGGATTGGATCATCAAAAGTAATGAGGTATCCTACGTTTGAAGTACTAGCAATCACTGTGACTATTCTTGTTTGCTCAAGGAAAATATTATAGAGGGTTATCTCTAAATCCTCATGGGAGAGTGAAAAGTTTTCAGGGAGGATTGAGATGTTACAAGATTGAATCATGAATATATCACCACATATCAATCTAGTACATTGCCTTAAAACTTTAATATTTTCATGTTTACATTCAAATTTAATGAGGTAGTTACCAATACCAAGCTTACTGACAAAGAGTTCACTAGAAAACTCCAACCTATACCTCAAAGCATTTCTGAGAAAAAAAATAATTATCCATGTTTGTTAAAAAAAGTACCAACTAGACGATCTTGCCATTGTCTAACAGGACGAACATCATTCCTAGAATGATTCCTAAACCGACCATACTGGAAAAAACATCTCTATGTTGAGAACTAGACATATAGAAAACAAAGAAGATAAACTTAAAATTGCATATCACTAATACGATACGAAGAAAGTACACAGAGTGAAAGAAGATATATGTGGGTATAGAACTATGAGGGAATGAGCAATATTTATAGAGGATCTGAGCATAAATAATAATAAAAGTTAAATAATGTGATTGCGGTCATATCAAGCAGTAAGGAGATCAGAGTAGAAAGTTTTGCAGGAAACAAGGGATTGTAATTTTGTGTTGAGAGGGTTACAACAATAAAATGCTCAGAGCTTAGTTGTAATTCTATAGATAAGCCACATAATATTTTTGCTTCTCCAAGTTCAATTAAAAATTGCTTCTGAAAAGTAAGACGAGATCATTTTAAGGATGAATAGTGATACCTTGGAAATTGATTTGATTTCCATCTGCAGCAGAAAGACTTGGTGAGTAAAGGAAGCATCCTGATGAAATTTAATTTCCACAAAAGATGTATACGAGAAAAAAACCGTCTTTGTAGGAACAATCAGAGCCAAAAAAAAATAATTTCTACAAAATTTAATCTCCTAAGCTGCAGAGTTAGTTCTTTCAGAGTCCGATGAAAATTATATTCATTTGTAAATAATTAAATGAAAGAATAGACGTTAATGGAGGTTATAGGAGTTGGTAGTGTCAATACAAGTGATAGAGATGATTAATCTTTGTTGCAAAACATTATAATTGACAATGGAGAAGAGATGAAAATCTATCGAGTGTATAGTGAATTTTAGAGAGTTGGATCAAATAATGAAGCCGGTGGATGGAAACCAGCTTTTTCAGAAACTGTAATTTATTGTGTCGACGCCTTTGTATTTTTCACAATTTCTTCAAACTTAATTACGATATAACTTCTATATAATATAATATTATTGGAACCACATAAAAATATTTTATATAAGTTATTCTTATAAAGACATAGAGTTTCACTTAGAAAATATAAACTGTTAATTTTAATATATTTGTGTAAACAAATCATAAATGTAATTATGATAAACAATTTTTTTTTTTTTAAATGCTCAAAGTATTGAAAAGATCTCCCTTGTTTTGTTACGTGTAAAACTAGAGGTATCGTTGGGGTGTTATCATGTTGATGTTGGAACACAAGATACGAGTTGAAGCCCATAATAAACTCAAGTTAATTAAGTGTAAAAACTAAATGGTTTTAATGATGTTTTATGGAAGTTGTCAATTGAATTCCACGATGCTATTTCAAGGAAAAAACACTCTCTTTGGTGAGTGCATTAGGATATCCCTGGAAGTGGTCAAGGGAAAATTCTTATTCATTTATTACATGAGGAAAAAGATTGTTCTACCATGATGTATGTTATGAAACTCTCCTTGAATTTCGGTTGGATGAATGAAGCAAAATGTTTATTAAATAAGAAGGAGGCAATTGGTACAGATTCAGCTGGGTATAAGTTTCTTTTCAAATATTTATATATGTTATGAATAAAAATTAAAAGTAAGATGTGATAAAGCACCAACGGGTTGGGCTAAACTTAATACCGATGGTTCTCTTCAGAGTAGAAAACTGTGAAAGTGAAGAAAATAATGAAAGTAATTAAACCTTTTGGATTGGTGGCATACTTAGAAATGATTCACATGATTTTATGGGTGCATGTGGAATCCCTTTGTTTCTACAAGATTCATATGGATCAGAAATTCTAGAAATCACACATGGGGTTCAGATTGAATTGCAAGAAAAAGTGAAATTTTTGTTATCGTTATCTAGTATTTTTTTTTTTTTTGGTCAGCTAGCATTTCATATTGTTCAGTTATCTAGCCCAAATGGTTTAAGTAATGATAAGATGATCATGCCCAATTTATTGTTAGGATGATCTAAGAAAATGATTTTCCTTCGCAGGGCATGTGGGAATCATGTGATATGACTAAGAAAGTGGCAAAATTCTCAGAAGAATGACTTGAAAGTTGGATGCAGATGCATAGCAAGATTGGGCACATAAAGACACCACTTATGCTCAAGCAAGCAACATACCTCTCTTTGCGCTTTGTTGAGCACAACCTCATTATTCATAATCCTAGCAGTCTTCAAGATGTTATGTAGATGAAATCAGATAAGGCTATTTTATCAGGAATCAGTGAGTTAATCATAAGAGTGGGTGAGTTTGCTGATTTTCACATGGATAGATTGTTAATTGATATTAGGAAAGGGAAGGGACATGAGATAAGTGGGTTATATAAGAAACATAAAGATTGTCAACTGAACTCCAATAGGTTATTTCAAGGAAAAGATACATTGTTTGCTGAGTGCATTAGAAGATCAGTGGAAGATGGTCGGGGAAAAGATCTTATTCAAATATTACGAGAGGTAGAAGATAATTCTAGAATGATGTATGTTATGAAGGTCTATTTGGATTTTGGTTGGATAGATGAAGCGTAAGGGTTTTTTAAGAAGATGGAGGTAATGAGTATTAGTTCAGCTAGGTATAGATTTCTTTTTAAATTTGTATTAGGTTATGAACACAAATTGAAACTAAAATGCGGTAAACCACCAAAAAGATGGGCTAAACTGAATACCGATGGTTCTTTCCAAGAACATGATGAATCTGATGAAAGTGAAGACAGTCATGAAATTGATGAAAACTCCTGGGTTGGTGGAATACTGAGAAATGATTCACTTGATTCAATGAGTGAATATGCAATCCCTTTGCATGTATAAGATCCATATGGATTAGAAATTTTGGCAATCACACGCATGGGGTTCAGATTGCATTTGAAGAACAAGTGAAATTTTTGTTAGTGGAGACCGATCATAAAAATCTGGTAGAAAAATTAAGTTCCCCGAACTTCCAAAGAAGGCTAAGAAGAAAATCAGAGAATTCAAAAATTTGTTAGAATGATTTGAAGGTTATGACGTTAGACATGTTCTTGGAGAAGGAAACAAAACTGCCAATTTTATAGCTTCTAAGATGAATAAGAAGAAGTTTAAAACTTGATATCATTAAGTATTCATGCATGGTAAAACTCAATAACATATTCATATTATGTTAGTATTTTTACTTAGTGTATTGGTATTAACTAATTATGAAAATGTTTCTCATGCATAACAAAAAAAAAATTCTTATGACATATTTTTTTTCCATCCCTTAATCTTTTTCTTTTCAATCAATTTTTTCAGTAAACAAACTAATTATGATCTCTGTTTGCAATCACTAACAACCCATTCACGAAACAACCAATCTTTTCCAATTGGTTTTGAGATAGAATCAAAAGGAAACAAGAAACTTTTTCTTACTTATATCATCTTTTCACAAGAAACAACAGTACTAAAGGAATTTATCATATGAATGCCAATCTTATTTATACAATAATCTTAATCATATACAAAGACACCCCACTAATGAATTCAACTATAAAATAAACAAAAACGATCTCAACTCAAGCTAATCCAATCACTAAAATCATCAACAACAACAAATAGATCTTTAAACAAAAAAAAGGTCAACTTTATTATACTTATATTCAGAGGGGAGTCGGTAACAATTTTTCGTTTTAGGGGATTAATCTTTCATAAAATGTGTTAGAGCATTGCTTGGTTGAACCCACTAAGCATTGATATGTCAAGTTTGGTTGTCATATTTTAGTATCAAAACTCAATTAGAATCACTTGATTAAATGTACTACAGTCAACTTCATTTAGGTTAGACTAGAAAGTCTAGATATGTTGAGACATACAAGTATTACCTTGAAGACCCGAAGATCGTGAAGACGTATCGACTACAATGAATGCATCATCCTTCCACTTGAGGTTAGTGATACTGACTTGACTTGTTTCCATTCCTATCATTGCTTTCAAGTCATTTAAGATTGAAACAATAACATGCGAGGTTATATTTAAAACTCTAGTATTATACTTGGTCATTTTGTTAAGATCAAAGTGTCAAGGAAGAATATTTGATTACGAAGTATAACATTTATCTTTTGAACTTCGTAAATGCGACATCGACATAATCTATGTAACTCGTTACTTGATTGTGTATTGGATATAGGTGTCATTTCATCCTAGGAAACTATGTTTCATTACATATATATATTTAAAGGAAGTATATTTACGAAACATGTTTCATAATTGAAAAGAAATCAATAGGCGTTTTGGTCCGGTTTTCATTGAAGATCTATTGGATGACCAATTCAACCCAGGTAAGAACTTTGGTCGAGTCGATCTTGACTTATTTTGAGAGTCTTGGTAGAACTGATCCTCACCTATATTAAGATACATGGTAGAACCGATCCTAAATTTTGTTGGGAGTCTTGGTAGATCCGATCCTTACCTATATTGGGAGTCATGGTAAAACCGATCCTAGATATTGTTGGGAGTCATGGTAGAAACGATTGAAAAGACGATGGTACCCAAATATACCTCAATCTAAAACTTTTCCACCTATAAGTCCTTTCTCCGAAAATGATTGCTATGGACTGAGTCGAGACAATACAACTAATCGGTTCACACTTCGTGTGATCGTCTATGGATACGAGATCGAGACAATACGACAATAAGATAACTTGCGTGATTGACTATGGATACAAGATCGAGACAATACAACAACGAAGTATGATTACTTGAAAATAGGTTTGGACTTAACCAAACACAATAGGATTGCTATCAAGTAATTAGGAATTAACGTTTGTGTATTTTACTTCTAATTATAATAAAAACAATAATAATTGAGAAAATAGAAAAGTGAAAGACACAGTAAGATTTTGTTAACGAGGAAACCGCAAATGCAGAAAAACCCCGGGACCTTGTCCAGAATTGAATACTCTCAGGATTAAGCCGCTATACAAAATCTAAACCAACTTCGTATAGTTGAGACCAAGCAACTAAACATATAGTTCACCTAGTTCTGATTGTATCTCTGCGCCTCCAACTTGCAATAAGTCACGCACCTGGAACAATTCCTTTGGTTCGTATTCCAAACAGTAAAGGAACAACAAATCTGTTCGGTAAAAACTCTTTTCAAATAAGTGATATGAGTTTGACAAAAGGCTCTTCCATTTATTCCAATAAACTCCTTTTTCAGGTTCTTAGATCAATCTCTTAACAACTAACAAAGTAATTATCTAGACTATGCAATCAATACTTTGAATCACAAAGAACTGTATTGATGTCGATCTACTCAACTAATCAATCAAGGTAATCACAAAGATAAACCGATTATAGTTGGATCCCTAGCTGATCAAGTTTTGTGCACACCAAAGATTATGAAATCAAATAAGAAATATTCTTTGTCTTCAAATCTTCTTAGATATTTAATAAACACCTGCACACAATCAACTTGAATCTCTTGTGATCAATCACACACAGAACGGAGTCTGTTAACAATGGATTATCACAAGATGTCTTTAGATCTACAAACAGTTTAAAGATCCCCATCGATACGTCGATCTAGTTTGAGTGAATCTTATATCAGAAGAGAAGATTCTCAAGCATAAAAAAACTAGGTACATGTTGTATCCCTACAACAATTTAACAAGCAAAGATGGATAGAATGGTGACGAATTACCTCTTGAATCAAGGATTCAAGCCAAAATCTGTGCCAGAGGCGCAGCCAAATATCATTTCATTAAAAACAGAATTCAGGTGTTTTTTAGAGATAACCCTCTTACACATTTAATCAACAAATAATTAAACCCTAAACAGACTCAATCGGTGACAGATGCGTGGCAAGCCATCAACGGTCCACAACTCACCCAACTACAGCCTGTCTGAATTATTAAGGCACACAACTGAAACTATAAGGGCAGACCCAGAGTGGTTTATTCAAGAGGAGATGCAACATTGCTTACCCCTGGAAATTGTCCTTGTCCTCAAGGACAAATCTAGGATAATGAGACTTAATATTAGAGAGGTCCTCCCAGGTGGCATTTTCAGCAGATGAATGAGAAGTTGGCGCACCAATTAGCTACCCCTGAGCACTGTTCTAGTCTTCAACACTTTCTATGGCAGCATAATAACTTCACTATTGAGATCAACAACAAGTAAAGTAGGAGATGGAGATGGAGTGTGTTTTATACCAATGTGTTGTTTCAGCTGGGATACATGGAAGACTGGATGTATCCTTGAATGTGAAGGCAGCTCAAGTTTGTAGGCAACAACACATATCTTGTGTAAGACTTTGAAGGGCCCATAGTATTTGGAAGATAGTTTAAAGTTTCTTCTGAGAGACACTGAAGCTTGTCTGTAGGGCTGAAGTTTGAGGTAGACCAAATCCCCCTCTTTTAAAGTTCTCTCCACTCTTGAAGAGTCAGCATAAAGCTTCATCCTGGCCTGTGCTTGATGTAGTGATTCTTTGATGATATCTAGCATAGAGTCTTTGGACTTCAAGTAAGCTTCCACAACATCCACTGAAGTAGTAGCATTAGATGGGAATGCTAGATGGGGAGGTAAATAACCATACAAAGCTTGGAATGGTGACATTTTTAGACCCCTATGGAAACTGGTGTTGTACCACCACTCTGCAAGGGACAACCAATTGCTCCAGGTGCTTGGTTTATGGCCTGTTAAACACCTTAAATAGTTTTCCAAACAAGCATTCACCCTCTCAGTCTGACCATCAGTCTGAGGGTGATAAGCAGAGCTTAAATTCAAACATGTGCCCAAGGCTTTGAATAGATCAGTCCAAAACTTGCTGGTAAAGACCTTGCCTCTATCTGACACAATTGAGGCATGTAATCCATGCAGCTTGAAAATGTGATTGAGAAAAACTTGTGCCACAGAGGAAGCGGTGTAGGGGTGTTGCAGGGCAATAAAATGAGCATACTTAGTAAGCCTGTCAACCACAACTAGGATGACACTCTTTTTGTTGCTTGGAGGTAGGCCATCAATGAAGTCCATTGTTATATGTTGCCAAGCATAATGTGGCACAGGAAGAGGTTGGAGAAGGCCAGCAGAATTTGTGGTGTCACTTTTGTTCCTTTGACATGTATCACAATGAGACACAAAGAGTAAGACATCCTTTTTGAGGCCTTGCCAATAAAAATGTGCTTTTGCTCTGGCATATGTAGCCTGGATACCAGAATGGCCTCCCACAACAGAATTATGTAGAGAATGTAGCAGTGCTTGCCTTATGTTGCCACCAGTACCAATATAGAGTTTGGTGTTGTACCTCAGTATGCCCTATGTGTAGGTAAAGTGTTAAACAATAGAAGGACTGAGCAGTAGTTTAGAGACGAGACCTTGAGCCATCTCATCATCAGTATAACTGGCAAGTACTTCCTGAGCCCATGCTGGTGTAGGCATCCAATAAATTACATTGAGCTGAATCAGGAGGTCTTCTAGAAAGTGAGTCTGCTACTACATTTTCAGCTCATTTCTTGTATCTGATGACATAGTCAAATCCCAACAGTTTGACTAGTATCTCTGATGTAAGGGTGTGGTGATCCTTTGCTCCTAGAAATACTTGATACTTTGATGATCAGTCTGTATTATGAACTTAGCACCTTGCAAGTAATGTCTCCATCTTTGAACTTCCATGACAATGGCTAGAAACTCTTTTTCATATGTGGATAATGCACTAGCTCTTGGACCCAGTGGTTTGCTAAAGTAAACAATTGGCTTGCCTTCTTGGAGTAATACAACTCCAATACATGAAGCACTAGCATCACTTTCAACCACAAAAGTTTTAGTGAAGTCTGGCAATGCCAATACTGGAGTTGTTGACATGGCCATCTTGAGTTGCTCAAAAGATGATGTGGCTGCTGAAGTCCAGAGAAAGGAGTTATTCTTTAGAAGATCAGTAAGTGGTTTACTGATTGCTCCATAATTCCTGACAAACTTCCTATAGTTGCCTGTAAGCCCAAGGAATCCCCTTAATTCTTTGAGGGTGGAGGGAGTTGGCCAAGTTTGCATACAAGCAATTTTACTTGGATCAGCACAAACACCTGCAGTTATAATAATATGGCCCAAGTACTCCAGTGAAGGCTGTCCAAAACAGCATTTAGAGAGCTTAGCATATAGTTAATGTTTTCTTAGCAGAGAGAATGTAAACCTGGGATGCTCCAAGAGCTCAGTCATGCTCTTGGTGTATATTAGAATATGATCAAAAAATACCAGTATAAATTTCCTCAATGCAGGTTGAAATATCTCATTCATTAATGCTTGAAAAGTGGCTGGGGCATTAGTAAGGCCAAATGGCATTACTTTAAATTCATAATGGCCTTGATGTGTTCTGAAAGCAGATTTGAAAATGTCTGAGAGATGCACTCTGATTTAAAAATATCCAGCTCTCAAGTCAATTATGGTGAAGATAATAGCTCCATTCAATTCATCCAATAATTCTTCAATAATTGGAATGGGAAATTTGTCCTTGAATGTAATGATGTTGAGTTTTCTATAGTCAACACAAAATCTCCATGTGTTGTCTTTCTTCTTAACTAGAAGAATAGGTGAAGCAAAGGGACTATTGCTTGGTTAGATTATGCCAGACTGTAACATTTCTTGAACCGTTCCACCACACCTTTCTGAATGTAGGGGCACTTGTAAGCTCTAGGGTTTATAGGGGCTGAATTGGGTTGCAATGGAATTTTATGGTCCAAGTTTCTCTGTGGAGGTAATTGAATTGGCTCTTGGAAAATGTCATCAAACTCATGTAATAAGGGTAAAAGAATGTCAGGGGTTGTAGGTGGTGAATTGGGTGTAGAAATGGAAAACAAGTGCCCCACTAAGCCATGAGAAGAGCTAGAAAGAAATTTCTTGACAGCTTCACCACTCATCTGAAGTAAAGAAGTATGTTGCCCCACACCCTGTAAGGTGATTTTCTTACCTTTATATTTAAATGAAATGCTCAGTTTTGAAAAATTAAAGAGAACATCACCTAATGTCTTGAGCCAGTCTGCACCCAAGACAATATCACAACCTCCCAATGGTAAAAGTCTTAGATTCTCAACAAAAGTATGGCCCTGCATGCTCCATTGTAGTTGTGGACAAATTCCATTGCTGAGTGTGTGCTCTCCATTTGCAACAATGACTTTCATCGGGGTAGTTGAATCAATGTTACACTGTAGGGAAGTAGCCAATGCACTGTCAATAAAACTTGTGGTATTGCCTGAATCAATGAGTATAGAGACTTTGTGATTATGAATTACTCCAGGGATTCTAATAGTATCACCAGTGGCATGGCCAGTCAAAGCATGTAGAGAAATCTCCATATCAGGCTGAACTGGTGAATCTACAGCTTCTTCAAAGATGTCTTCCTCCTCCTAAGTATCTTGTGATTCAGAATTTTCAACCTGAAGCATAAAAATCTTCTGC
The DNA here is from genome assembly GCA_023531295.1 of Papaver armeniacum. NCBI lineage: Eukaryota > Viridiplantae > Streptophyta > Magnoliopsida > Ranunculales > Papaveraceae > Papaver > Papaver armeniacum. Next base: position 220,831 of record JAJJWW010000353.1, read on the forward strand.
TTGCCTTTACAAAAATGACCTTTCCTATACACCTCATCACAATTGTAACATAAACCTTGAGCTCTTCTTTTGTTCATCTCTTCCTGTGTCAGTTTCTTTATTGTTGGGGTGGTGGGTGTAGGTTTGGTATGGTTGTGAAAGGAAGATTTAGGGGTAATAGGGGTAGACTTAGGAGAAGTAGGCTGGTCTTGGAGAGAAACTGTTAAATTGGTATTGTTTGGTTGAGCTGAAAGGTGAACTAAAGGGTTTAGTATAATATTTAGGGAGGTGGGTGACTGAATTGAGTTTCTGCTCTTGTAATCTAGCTAAGGAGAAAGCAACAGCTAATGTTTGTGGGTGAAACATAGACACATATTTTCTTATCTCATCCTTTAGGCCACTGAGAAAACTCATTACAAAATAAGTTTCTGTAAGTGTAGGGTTCATATCTAACATTAAGCCTTCAAGAGATTCAAATTCCTCATAGTATTCATCAACTGTGGTGGTTTGAACCAATTTATTGAAACTTCCTACAAAGTTTTCTTCTATTGGATTCTCAAATCGAGCACATAAGTGTCTAGCTAAGTCAGTCCAAGTAATACGTGGTCGATTCACTTGAAAATTGAGAAACCATTTTTACGCTTTTCCTACAAATAGATCGTGACAATATCAACTTTCTTGTGTTCCTCAATATCATTCAATTGAAAATACCTTTCACTCTTCTGTAGCCAACCTTTAGGATTAATACCATCAAAATGTGGAAAATCAAGCTTAGGAAGACGATGATTATTACCTGAATGAGATCGAAAATGATTGTTATTGTTTGAACCTTCAGGATCTTGCATATAAGAACCACTGAATCTTGAACGATGATTATTCGCAGTCGAGCTAATAAGGTGATGAGGTTTCGATTATTTTCTTGTAAAGCCTCCTTGAAGTCTGGTTTTGATTGTATCGATACGAGAAGTAAGATCTGTGGAAAGGGATTGGAATTCCGAGCGGAGCTGAGTGATAGCAGCGGTGTTAGCATCAGTTCTATCGGAAACCTCTTTGAGAGTCATCAAAAAAAAAGGGTGGATTGAACGGCTCTGATGCCAGTTGTTGTATCCCTACAACAATTTAACAAGCAGAGATGGATAGAATGGTGACGAATCACTTCTTGAATCAAGGATTCAAGCCAAAATCTGTGCCAGAGGCGCAGCCAAATATCATTTCATTAAAAACAGAATTCAGGTGTTCTTTAGAGATAACCCTCTTACACATTTAATCAACAAATAATTAAACCCTAAAAAGACTCAATCGGTGACAGACGCGTGGCAAGCCATCAACGGTCCACAACTCACCCAACTACAGCCTGTCTGAATTATTAAGGCACACAACTGAAACTATAAGGGCAGACCCAGAGTGGTTTATTCAAGAGGGGATGCAACAGTGCAATCAAAGTTCAACAACTGTTAGTCAATCAAATCAATCGAAAACTAATAATAAACTGCAATTATCTAGTTTCCCACCAACGGTACTCGTAGATCTTCCCAATCCCAAAGAAGTCTTTAAAACGAGAGGTCGTAAGAGATTTCGCCTAATTAGGGTACTTTCCTCTCCGAATAGACGGCTCCACCAGTAATAACACAACAAGGTAGTTTTGCTAGCTCTGAGGATTAGTTTGCTTGAAATGCAAGCTTTAATATTTATAGATTAAGGAAGTTTGGACACCAAGGAATTTCCAAAACCGAAAATATTCTCAAGATATGCAATATATTTCCAAATTCGGTTTTCCTAATTCCTGGAAATGCTCTATCCAAATATTGACCGAAATCTCAGTAGAAAATCTCCAATTAGTTAATGTACATTACCAATTTTTATTTTCTAAAGATATGCATTTAATTGCTGGAAATTAAAAGGATATAAAACTAAAAACCTTAATTAAAAGATTCTCAATTTATTTCGATCCGGGATTCTCCTTTAGTTATTAAGGAATATCTTTGAACAATAAAAGATAAGAATTACTGCACATGTTCAAAGTATGTCGACATCTTTACTTTGTAAATCCTTTTTCATATTTACAATCTTGGAACCGATTTGCCACACTTCCAAACAAGTTTATAATTGGTTCATCTGACTTCCAAGAACTATGTGATTGATTATCCTATCAAATCACCATTTATGGGTTTCACGGTTCTAACAAAACAAGTTTCGGTTCTACCTCCATGTGGGTACTAGGATCGGTCACACTAGCTTTCCAAAAATTGGTTGACTAGGTACTAGGATCGGTTACCACATAATTATGGTATTTAACTTGCAATCGGTTGCACAAGTCATAGGATCGGTTACCAATTACTAAGACTTGTTGTACCTCTTACAAGGATCGATTCCACATACTTGTGATCGGTTGCACCTCTTACTAGGATCGGTTCCCCAATGTCTAGAGTTGGTCATACCAATTACAATATATCGATCATACCATCTCAGGTGATTACTTAAGATCCATTTCACTAATAAAAGTCATACCAATACAAAAGTCAGGCCTTGTGAATAGTTTTACCAAGATGCATAAACAAGTTACGAGCGGTTATACTAAACACACATATTGGTAATCCAAAGATTTACAATGAATAACAATACCAATAAGCCTAGTGATTTCCCTCTCGATTCACAAAACAAGTTTATGAATTGTACTTCCTTTAAACGAATGTAAAACATTGTTTCCTAGGACGAAATCTTCACCCATACCCATACATAATCACAATAGAATTCATACGATTATGTCGATGTCTTATATACGAAGTTCAAAAGATAGACGTTATACTTCGTATTGTAATTCCTTAATACTATGTCTAACTAGAGTATAATCATTCATGACTTCACGTTATGTTTTCAATATGCACGACTTGAAAGATACGTTAGGAATGAAACAGTTCAAGTCAAATATTACTAACCTCAAGAGGAAGGATGATGTCGTCGTTCTTTACTTCTTCACATTCTTCAAGTCTTCACGTAATACTTGTAAGTCACATATCCTAGTAACTTTCTAGCTAACCTATACGAAGTTGACTCTAGTAAATAATCAAGCGACTCTTTAAATGAGTTTTGATTCACTAAAATATGACAACCAAACTTGACATGCCAACGCTTAGTGGGTTCAACCGAGCTATGCTCTAACAATCTCCCCCTTTGTCAATTTTAGTGACAAAACTCTTACATCATATGGATAAACAAATTACAAGAATTCATTACACATACACTTGATTCCAAGTTTCAACAGCACAATAACCTGTATACATTCAATCCATAAATGCCGTTGTTGACATTATAATAACAAAGCTAATACTCCCCCTAAAGGTAAGATAGGTAGATTTTCAATCCGCACGTCTTTGTTATTCCCTTTGTAGTTAAGATAACCACAAGTATCAATATGATATGTTACTCCCCCTTAGTGTATGATTTACTCTTTCTTTAGATATAACGTTTAAGCACCATTGTCCTTTCCTTAGTGATACCAAATCACTTGTTTACTCCATATATTTCTCCCCATTTTTGTCACAAAATGACAAAGGTACGAGCAAATAAAGGACAAACCGAAAGGATCTTACAAATCTCAAAAGACTTGCAAAACCTATAAGAGTTAAGCACGAGGGTTCCACACACCATTTTAGATAACCAATATCAAAACCGAAACTACAAAGTAATTTTATTTTGATATGTTACCAAGGAAATAATTGCTCGAAGCAATTTTCCCTAATAGTTTAACAAATCAAAAATTGACTAAGCACCTTAGTTCTTTTTCTAAACCGATTGCACAAATACAATCGCTTGTTCGATAAGACCAAAATAAAGATCAGAATTAACTCTATTTTTCTCATCAGGTTATAATTATTCGAACAATAACTTATACCTTTCACTTTTAAACAAGATAAGTACTATGTTAGTTAACTAGCATTTCTTGTTAAGGCATTCGATTAGACACGAATAACGAAACCTCCACTTTGATAAGTCTAACTAAGATCAGAATTAACTTAGTTTCTCTTAAGAATCGAATTGGACTAAACAATTCATCCGAAAATCTTTTTGTTAAGCCATAAACAATTCATACAAACCAAATAAATCAACTTGCACAATTATTTACCTCAACCTAAGAGCAATTGAAACAAACATAGACATTAAAGTACCGCAATTACATCGTAATTTCGTAAGCCTAAACAATTGATACCAAACAATAAAGCAAGATAACAATAGTTTTTCTTAACCGAAACAATTGAATCACACACACATCCATACACAAATAATGGAATAAACATCAATTGTCTGAAATTTTGTTAAGCAAAAGCAATAAAATTATGCAATAAAATCAGTCTTTTCTTAAACAGAAAACGATTAACTAACAAATTCGTTACCTCAAATTCCGCATCCTCTTCACCCCAGAAAGATATATCATTAAGCGTAAGTTCAGGTTAGAACTCTCCCCATTGTGTTGTCATCCTCTCGTAAGACAGAAGAACAACAACAAAAACCAACCATTAGGAGAGAAAGGTTGAAAACCAGTTTTAACTAATGCAATGCAAAAGTTGAAACCCGAAACACATATGCTTTTATGCTAAACCAAACGATTCATCATATTGTGACTTTTTCACATATTAGTTTTAATCGGAACCCCTTATGATCCTTTGATAAAGCCTACCAACATGGGCTAGAACTTAATCCTTCTAAACCAAAAAGTCACCCAAACCATAAGGGTTCACACCATATGAGATCGAATATCAAGGTTACGAAAACCGAAATCAAACATCCCATAAACATACATATGATGCGTGTCGTAGGTGCAATCAAATTAATTCAATATTTCCACTCAATTAAAAATAATATAATGGAAGTCAAGTTCGTTCCCACGAGGAGCAAGTGATCTTAGTTGTAAAAGTTGTCACGAAAGGGGGGTGTAAAAAGCAAAATAAAAAAATAAACAAAGCAATTAAAATCGAAAGTTGAAAGATGAAAACAATAAGAGAGACAAGATCAAGGAATCCTTCTTCGTTACGAAACAATGAATCAAGTTATGTTCTATTCTACTTGTTATTAGTCACACATTATCACCAACCGTAGGTAAAGCAGCTAGCTCGGTGCTAAACCCTAAATCCCTTGTATCACCTTAGGACACGGAAGTTCTCGACACCGGATTCTAATCACCAAGCCACCTAGAATTAGCTCAACCTAGATGTAACTTGGCTCATGCATTAGGTTTTATGAATTTCTTAGGTTGATATTAGTAGTTAGACTCTTAGCTCAAGGTCTACTTGCTAACGTTGTTTCTACACACAATTGCTCCACGGAATCCCTCCGCAAGGTCTCGTGTTTGCTACTTATGTAAAGAGTCAAAGAACGATTACTTATCCCCTAACTTTCACTAGCTTTAGATCGAATTAACAAATCAATTTAGTTGGCCACCCAAACAATCTATCAATCAATCATGAATGTCTTTAAGATCACTCCTATTAGTAAAAACAAGCGATAATTATGTGAAAAACTCAAGATAGAATTGAAAACAAAAACTCAAATCATATGTTAAGAACTAGGAATTCATCCTCAATCAATAAGAAATTTAGCTACTCATGTTTTTGAAATTCACACAAATAATAATAATTAAAAGAAGAAGTTTCAAATTCACACAAGTAATTAAAAGAAAAATCTTAGAAAAGCAAGCAAAAACACAAGTGTTGTGTGTGTAGAGAGGTGTGTAGAAGTTGTAGAAAACTTCTCTATTTATAAGCTTCAATATTCTCCAAATCTTCTAAGGATTAGAATCCTTTTCCTTTTGCAATTCAATTTCCAATTCCAAGCTTTTCTCAACTCTTCCACCTTCTCTTTCCAAATTTGAGTCCAATTCTCCATCCAATTCCTAGCCCAAGTCTTCACACCCATGAGAGAAGTCCATAGAAAATTCCTGGAATTTTGCTCACGGAAAAGCGGGATTGTGGCTTTAATCCGTGGGAATAAGTCGCCAAGCCACCGGAAATTTCTCCGTCGAGAGAATATTCGACGGAATATTCCGTCAGTCCTCCATTAGGACTAACGGTCAAAGTGGTCGACCGTTAGTCAACTGTTAGTCAACAGTCAAGGGGAAGAGTGAGTTAGCTACCGAGTCAGCTTCTGATTCAGCTGAGTCAACTCAGAGTCAGACCTGAGTCACTTGGCCTAAGCCATTTACAATCTTGCCAGGCTAAATTCTTGTGTTGCACCGGGATGGTGCATCCTTGCTCCCACCATAATGGCTCTCTACCATTTCATCCATTCTAATACCACTATCTTCACTTGCCATTCCATTCTTCTTGCAAAAATCATTCATTTATCCCAAACCAATTCATCTTGCAACAAAGAATACATCCACCATCTTCCCATGGCGGTGACCACCCACACAAAGGCAATTTCAACTCCGTAGATTGATCCCTAACCACTTCGCAACTTCATTGCTATCCGCCTCGAACCACCAATAACTACTCCAATCCTTGCCAATGCCATCTCGCACTCCCGTAGCTTCACTCGAGACTTGATCTCACATTAACTCACCCCCAGAATCCCTAATTAATCACACAAAGCACCGCCACCCTGCAGCTCTTTCCTGAACTTCAATACACAGTACTGACACCACCTGCATGACCCATTCTCATTTCATCCTCATACCACTTGCCTTTCTCAAGTAAGACCATCTTATGCATCAGAACCAGCACCACAATCTCAGATGCAGTGAGCCCATGACAAACCCCTCATTAAGTCTTCCACTCCATCTCAGGCCACTGCTCCAGCTTAAACCCTTATTCTTCATTATCTCAGTACTCATATCAGCCAACCTCACTGCAACAACTAGTTCCAGCTCATGATTGCAATAACAAACCAAACCAATAATATCAGCTACACCTCAAACCCCAAATCTCAGCTGCAGACACAGCTCCAATTGACTCTGCAATTCTGTCCATAACAATGCCTCCAATTTCCTGCCAGCTCTTAGCTCAGCTGCAATGTTGAGACCAGACCACTCATTCTACTCATCCACCACCTGAGCTACAGTTGCAAATACCAGTAGTGCATCACTAGCACCAATGTCTACCAAATTAGCTCCACACTGCAGCATTCCCTCACTGCCAGAATCACTCTGGCCAACAACCTGCACTGCCTTCCCACCTGCTGTTCAATGGAAACCCAGACATACATCTAATTTAGCAGCCTTTGCAGCAGAGCTTCAGCTGTGTTAGTGACAACAGCCTCAATTCCCCTGGTCTTGTAATTCTTCTTGTTTAATTCTTATCTTCAAAAGCTCATAAGACCACCAACAATGACAGGAAATCAATAGCAGCTTCATTCACTCCATGAATTCAATCTCTCGTTTCTTAATCGAAGATTTAAGCTTAAAACCCAGCTCTTCTCTATCTGGTACAATTTCTTCCTCTCTCGTGTCGATGCGGCATCAATTCCTTCTTCCCTGTCAACTCTTCTCAGCAACTCAGTACCACAACTACCCTGCCCTTATTACAACAGCAGCACTTCAGCAGGATATGCTTGATACTTCCAGATTTGAACCAAGGTTGTCTTACAGATTCTAACCAAAGCAGACCCAAAAACCCGTTTCGAATCTAACCCTTTTATCTATCAAATCCATGACTAAATCCATCATCAACACTCTCATTACAGCAATCACCATTCAGTTCTTCTTAACCTCACAATCGACTCGAGCCTCAGATCGCAACCACCACCACCATCAAATCTCTGTAAAACCCATTTTCCAATTCGTGACAGCAACAATGAACTCTCCTTCCAATTAATCTCAATTTCTCGATCGATTTTGGTTTTCAACAACAGGAGCCATCGATCCCCTCTCGATTAACAGCAGCAGCTGTGCTGTTTTCTTTTTCTAACTCTCAGGTGAAGAATGATTGAAGAGAGAAATAACTCTCCTCGATTTAGGTTTAAGTTAAATGGGGCGGGTATGGATCCGGGTACGGGTATGGGTCTACGAGTTTAGGGTGTGGGTGGATTCAGACACCCACCATTAGTACACCCAAAATGTGCTATTTTCACTCCCTTCTTTTGGATAAGGGACACCTCTTTGACCTCCCCTTAACCTTGGCTGGGCTCCATATAGTATTCCCTCCTTCGTGAAATGACAATTTTACCCTTTTGCTCAAATTGAGTGATTTCTTCTTCTTTTTCTCCGTGCGACTCCAAAGTAGCTACAAAACTCAAAACAAGCGTAAAATACATAATTTACAAGAAAAAATAGCAAAGAAAGCATAAACTCTTAGATAGTAAATACGGTGTATTCTACACCTATCAACATAGCATTAATATAAAGCATTCAAGCACTGAATATGTAATCGAAAACTATCACAAGAAAAATTATAAAATAATAATTTTCATAATAATAGATAGTTTTATTCATAATAGACCTTATACAATTATTGAAAGAAATCAAAAACTGATGTCTATTTTTCTTGATTAAGCATTACAGCAAATAACTTAATCTCTAGTGGTGCTCTTGTTGTTTCATTGAAGTTTCATCCGCACTCAAACTTTTGAAGCATGTCTCAAGAGACTTGTCCGCAACCACTTCTGTTTTTAAGATCTTCAATTTGAAGCTTCAAGTCTGCAAGCTCATTTTTCATCTCTTTTATTTTAACTTTTAGTCCATCACGATCTTGAACCAAAGTAAAAGATTTCCTATGAGTTCTTCAAACCCATGCATAACTTCACACATACCATCTGGTGGGAAACCACTTGGTAAGATCCGAATTATTGTAAGAAAAAAGACATGACTCTTCTTGAGATCTATCATAGTTATGATCGGATGCGATTCTAGAAACAATCTTCTGATTCTTTATTTTGAGACGAATCCTTGTGGCGTTTCTCACTTTTCGTGCTTCCCTTTTATTACTCCTTGTAACATTTGCGAGTTATAGGAGACATGCTTAACAAAAAGTTTTACCAAGGAAGAAAAACTACCTAAGAGAAGATTTTTCTTAATTTGATAAGAATATATTTAGTTCGAAAAACGGGGTTTAGAAACTACACAAAATATTTTCGAACTTCTCTTTTTATTGAAAGGGGATATTCTTTAAATATATCTTATTACCGAAAATAGAAGCTACCATGAACATGTGCCCTTGATTTTTATGTGCTTTTCCCATCCAAAGTTATGAGCACGAATAGGATGGGTTTGCACAATCTCCATACAACTAGGTTGTATCGGGGTAAGCTTTTTCTAGCTTACATCGAGTATCAAAAACATAGTTCATGTTTCTCTTTGAGAATTTCTGCCCAAAATATTTTCTCCCAAGAAGATGATCCTTCCTTGATCTAGAAACAAGATCATTAGGAGATACCGCATCGATATGAGAATTTTCAGAGATGGATAAATATCTCTTAATTCTATTAATGAGATATTCATAAGATTTTCTCATTCTAAGGATTTCCTTATGATGCACATTAGTATGATTATCAGAAACAATTATCGGAAATTCCGATTGTTTCCTTTGATGAGATTCTCTATTTCCATTTCTTTTTGGAATCCTTCTTCATCAAAACAAGAATTGTTTCGATATGGGTGAGGAGGAACCTTTTCTAGAAGCGATTGTCAACTCTTACTTCGATTCTTTTGAGTTGACCTTGTCGGGTTGTGGTATATCCCGTCCTTCTACTAAGGAATGATCTTTCGTTTTTAAGACAAGAAACTTCTTTCAATATTTTTACCACCGTATTTTGAAGAAGTATAAGTTTCTGTCAAGTGATCGAAAGTTGTATTCCTTAAGATCATGTTCACGGAATTGGTTCAAAGTTTCCTTTGGACAAGATTTCGTACGATCATCATGATAGATGTAGAAGATGGTTTCTCATCCTCTTCGACTTGATGTAGTTAGGCAAACTACCATCATCTTGACCGTTTGAGATGTGACTAAACCGGTTTTATCACAACGTAAAAGTCGAGCAAGGACTTTTAGTTTCCTCATTATCGAAGAAATCATAACAACATTATTAGTCGAGTCATAGGACGTGTCTATTTATCTTGAGTAAGAGATTTACCAAGAGCTTCTAATTTGATAGTGAGATCCATATTCTCTTTGGCTAGAATATTCAGTTGAATGTCTTTATCTCTGATCTCATGTTTAAGAAGATTTGACTTTGTCTTTAATATCAACATATTTGTAGACAAAGATTTTATAGGCTTTAAGAGTTTTACCAAATCTTTATCGGCATCTTCTTTTCAATCAGAGAAAGACACAGATGTTTTCGCAACTCCTGGATCATGAGTTAATGAATTAGTAACATCTTCAACATTTGAGTATTCATACTCTTGCATAACGTTAACTGAATCAGACATAGATTCAATTTCTTATAGGTTGGATCACACCAAACACAGATTGTTAGATCTTTTCGTGTTTTCCTGCTCTGATACCAATTGAAAAGACGAGGGTACCCAATTACCTAAATTTAAAACTTTTCCGCCTATAAGTCCTTTCTCCGAAAATGATTGTCTATGGACTGAGTCGAGACAATACAACTAATCGGTTCACACTTCGTGTGATCATCTATGGATACGAGATCGAGACAATACGACAACAAGATAACTTGCGTGATTGACTATGGATACAAGATCGAGACAATACAAGAATTTAAGTATGATTACTTGATAATAGGTTCAGACTTAACCAAACACAATAGGATTGCTATCAAGTAATTAGGAATTAACGTTTGTGTATTTTACTTCTAATTATAATAAAAACAATTATAATTGTGGAAATAAAAAAGTAAAAGACACAGCAAGATTTTGCTAACGAGGAAACCGCAAATGTAGAAAAACCCCGGGACCTTCGTCTCATCGTTTGTGATTCCACAATATCTTGTTTCGTTAGTCAATTAAGATTATTGTGAGGTGATTGATAATACTAGGTTGTTCTTCGGGAATATAAGACCGGCTTATCAATTGGTTCCTGTTCACCTTGATTTATCAAAAGGCAAAACAAAAAATCATAGGTATTTTGTGGAGACAGATTTATCTATACCAATAGACTTTTTGTGTGTGAGACGATTTGTTTATCAAGTCTTCGACTTTGGGTCGTAGAAACTCTTGGTTGTGGATGAGATCAGTTAAGGGAATCAAGTGCGTAGTATCCTCCTGGGATCAGAGACGTAAGGAAAACAACTGTACTTTAAATCAGTGTAACTCGATTAGGGTTCAACTTCTGATCCGGTCCGAGGTTCATTGGTAGTAGGCTAGTGTACGTAGCGGCTTAATACAAAGTGTGGTGTTCAAAGCTGGACTAGGTCCGGGTTTTTACGCATTTGTGGTTTTCCTCGTTAACAAAATTCGGTGTATCTGTGTGTTATTTCTTTTCCGCATTATATTTGTTATATAATTGAAATATCACGGGTTGTGCGTTAAGATCAATCAATTAGATACTCCAACCATTGGTTGTTGATTTAAATTGATTGACACTTGAACATTGGTCTTTGGTACCGTTCAAGTTGTTTCACATAATAATCGAGGCTCGGATTTCTATCATTTGATTTGTTGATTACATTGTGAAACAGAGATATAAACTATTGTAGATACTTTTCTCTAGATTGGGTCTGACTGTCTAGTTGATTCTCTTGAAAGTATATTGGAGTAGGTCCTCTCAGATTGCCAAACGAATTGTTGGGGGTGGTTGTTGTACCCCCACATTTTCACTTAGTTCTCTTCCAATGTACTACTTCTCTCTTTTTAAAGCTCACATTTCAATTATCAATATTTTGGAGAAGAAGATGAGAAACTTTCTTTGGGAGCATAGTTCTTCAGCGATAAATGCCCTCACCTGGTTAATTGGAATCAAGTGATGGCTTATAGAGAAAGAGGGTTCTAGGTGTTCTTAGTCTAAGACTCATGAATCGGGTCTTTGTTAGCCAAATGGTGTTGGAGGTTTGGAGTTGAGAAAAATTATTTGTGGTATAAGTTACTTGTTGGACTCCTGGTAGGGTGTACTATGTTCATGGGATTTCTTGCTGGAGAAATATTGTTGAAACAAGTACTCTTGTAACAACAAATTATTCTCTAACTATACATTCATGCGCAAATATCTCTTTTGGCATGATAGATGGAGGGGAGAGGTATGTTTTATGGACTCTTTCAATGATTTATACAAGCTTAACAGAATGAAGAATGAAAGTATAGCTCATCATATCACAGAAGATGGCTCTTGGAAGTTTGATTTTAGAAGACTATTGTCAAATGATGAAGTAAACTCTTTTGTTTCTCTACCAACATCATAGGCTCTACACCTCCAACTCTCGAGCCCTACCGAATACCGAGAAGATGGTCTTTACAATACGATGGTACTTTTTCAGTTAAGTCTTTATATGCACGGATGAACAAGTAATCTCTGGAGTTGATAACTTTCCTCATTCTTTTGCTTGGTCATCTGGAATTCCATCCAATGCGAACTTCTTGTTATGGTGCGCTGTGCATGGACAGTTAAATTCTCAGGATATGATGCAACACAAAGGGATTGATATCTGACTCATGCGATTTTGTGGTGAATGTCCCGAATCTCAAGATCACATCTTCCTCCACTATAAAGTCGCACATAAGGTTTGGTCTTCTATAACACCTATGAGAACTAGTCTTGGGTATTTCCAGGACTCTATGTTAAACCTTGTTAGAACGTGGACCAACAATCGCTTTACGCCAATGGTAAAATGGTTTGGAAACTCATCCCGATTGTAGTTGTTTGGGTTCTCGGAAGGAGCGTAATGGCGAGAATCTTTGAAGAAAACTACGTACTCTTATATTATAAAGCAGATAAAGAGTTATGCATTGATGCAAAAACTCTAGTGCTAGATGGCAAATCGCTTTTGGAAATAGGATACACTTAAATTTCACTAGCACAGTTTACAATTGGAGTATAGTTTTGTGTAATCTTTTAGTTTCTATTCGTTTTTTCTACTACTGGTAGTACTTTGTACATTCTTCTTATCTTAATAATATTCTTTTTTCCGATCAAAAAAAAAAAAAGAGTGACCAGTGACCAACTCCATCAGCTAGGCACAACCAGTAGTGGCATTTGATGAAAAATGCATCCTCCCACCGGTGTCAAGATTCATTGATTCACCATGAGAAAAATGACCTCATGAAGAACGATTACATCGAGAAGGTGTCCTTAGATTCTTAGGTGACAGAGAGATTGGGATTGTACACACTAAATTGAATAATGCTTAGCCTGAACATGAAAGTTTCTCTAAAGCACCTTTGTAATTCTTGCATTATGGTATAGTGAGTTATTTGTTCTAAAGATCTAATCCTATACATGGTGATCATCAAAGCAACTACTTTGACTTGAGATTATGTAATTTATTTGAAAAAATGGTGATCCGGAACATGGGACTGGATCTTGGTAATAATAGGCGTTGGATGTTTTACCTTGTCGCGGTTAGCGGACCACATCATAACAACCGCGCTACAAGGGAACAATTCATGGTTGATTGATTAGGATTTTTTCTTTCGGAAAATGGGTCATATAGACAAAAAGGTAATATTTCTGGGTCAAATGGACCGGTAATATGGTCTGGGTCAAATGGACAGAAGAAGTTTTGGACGAAACTACCCTAACAAAAATCACAAAAAATGTCACGTTCTCCCTCTCCTCCACAAAACCACATTCTCCCTATCTCTTCAATTGAAAACCACCAACGTTCTCTTCATCTTCTCACAAACCAGAAGAGGAACAATTTCCTCCAACGTTTCCATACACCAAAAACCATTTAGAAATTGATTTCCTCCACCGTCTCCTAACCGTCAACAGTAGCAGATTCATCATAAACCTTCAGAAAATTAGTTTCCTCCACCAATCTGCTGGTTTCATCAACCTTCAACAACGTCGTGAAATTGGGTTTCATTCATATCCCAACAAGTCGTGCAATTGGGTTTCATTAACCGTTTGTAAACACCATCAACGTTACTCTACAACATCGAGAGGTTTCTAGGGCTTCAATCAATCTATCGATTCGGTGAAGAATTAGGGTTTGAAATCAATTTGGAGAATCGGGGTTTCAAAATGTCTCCTAGAACTCGCAATTTTTCAATCCCTAACTCGAATTTCTCTTAGTTTTTAATTGAATGGTTAATTGGTGGTTTTATTTTCATTTTAGTTGATTAATTTGTTTAATTGATGATTTTATTTTTCATTTCAGTGGGTTTGATGAAACTCGCTTGCATCTGGTTATTTGAGTTTTTTTTTTTGTTGAAATGGATTTGTTGTAGTGAGTTGTTGTCTTAACTCGCTTGCAGGTTAGACTATAATGAGAAGATTAAGACTAGATGAAAACCACTTTCATCCAGGTTAAAATCTGCTAACTGGATGAAATTTGAGTGTAAAATCAGCAAACCAGTTTCATCCAGTTGTTGTAAAACCATTTTAGTTTCATTTAGGTGTAAAATACACCATCAACTCCATGTAGCCATGCTTCTCTTGTTATTTGTTTATAGTATAGTTGTGAAATTTGAATAGATGTTACTGCTGTATCTAAACTAAACTAGCATGAGTACTGAATATTAGGTTGTGATAATGAAACTGATTTCATTTAAAGTAATGTTAGGATGCAACTTGTTGTCATCTAGCATTTAGTTGGTTTTGCATACGTTGGTGTACCTAATGATTAGGTTGTAAAGAAACTGTGTTGGATGAAACTGGTTTATATTCAGAACGGTTGTATGTGTTTCATTCTGTTAAATCATTTGCGCAAATGCTTTTGTTGTATTGCGCAAATGATTATAGTAGTACAATAGTATATGGCTGAGTGTCTATGGCATGGAAATGATGTGGATTCTTATATAGTGTACTTCGCAATATATGGGACTAATAACGGGCAGTAGATATCAGCGTAAACTACTTGTATTTGATTCTTTAGACAATATTAACATGTATAATATATAGGATGTAAGTTGGTTTCATCTGATACCTGCAGAAACTTGGTTTCATCTAGCTCTATTATATAGGATGTAACTGGGTTTCATCTGATTCCCTGAAACTGGTTTTCATCTAGCTTTGAAGATAGGATGTAATTGAGTTTCATCCATATTTTAAAATATGATTTAACTGGTTTTATGCCAAATTGTTGCGAGAAGCGATGTAAGAAGAGTAAGAAGAATGATGGTGCTGAAAGAAGAACCAAGAATAAGCATGATGTGAACGTGGGTATTGAATCAAGCACCGGGAATATGGATGATGTGGATGTCGAAAGGAAGGAAAGAAAACGTTCCGAGCAAACATGAAACCGGACGGTTGAGTTCTTAGGTTCTTGGTATTTACGGAAAGACAAAGAGGCTGCATTAAGGAAGACTAAATTTTGGAACTTCATTGAGGTGATCAAACAAGGAAAGGTGGGGAAGGTCGAATGTAGCAAAGCTCCAAGGGCGTTAGAGTTCATCATAAAAAGTTTTGACCCGAACGAGCTAATATTCAAGATTGGTGATCAAGTTTTCAAGACCGATGCAAACCATTTTGCAGTTATGTTCAAAATGCAGAGAATACGTATGATTTAAGAAGATAGGAAACTTTATGGACCAAAGGAAGACCTAGTTTGAAAACTTCTACATTTTATACAAAGTATTTTCGGAGCCAAAGAGAAGGGATGAAGAAAACAAGAAGAAGGAAGGTGAAAAAGAAGGAAGGTGGAGCGAAAAAGAAGAAAAAGACACACAAAGAGAAGAACGCTGGTGACAAATTGGAAAAGAAGTACATCCTTGAAGGCATAAATGCTGTTATAAATGAAGAAGGCAAAGAAGAAGAGTTGGTGATACTGTTGTTGTTGTTCATGTTCTGTACAATCTTCTTCATAAACACCGGAGGTATGTATGTCAACTACAAGTATTTGAACCGCCTACGATCAATCGAAACCATTAATGGGGTCTCATGGCTAGGATCTTATCCATGAGCATATAATGCAAAGTGTCATTTTGTCGTATGCAAGACACCTTACTCCATCAATGGTTGCATCCTTTTATTTTGGTGAGTATCATCTTTATCATCTTCTTTCTTTTGAATTTTTTTCTTACATTAAATGAATCATAATGTGATGAGTATCATCTTGTATCTTTTGTTTTTTGCGAGTTATGGATTTTTGAGCAAATCAAAGACATTAATAGGAAAGATGGCAAGTGAAGCGTGGCCAAGGTTTGCAAGATGGGACTTGTATAAAGTGTCTTGCGAAATTGAGGAAAGCTTGAAACTCTTTCAAGCAATCGAGGTAAAAATCTATCCATATTATAACTGGATGAAACCGATTACATCTTCTATTTATTTAGTTTAGATTTGTTTTTAGAAATCTATCCCTATTATAATTTGTGTCATTTGTGGATGAAACCCGGTTACATCATGTGTTATCATATGATGTAACCCGGTTACATCATGTTTTAATCCGAAATGAGAAATATATGTTTACGTGTTTTGCAGGTTGTTGATTTTTTTTTGCTAATGGAGTGAAGAGGAAAAACAGGTTATGCTTGTTTGATGAGGAAGAAGAAAACAAAGATGAAGATGATATTTCAAAGTTGAAGAATGAACTCAAAGAGAAAGACAAGATTATTTCTCACTTGAATGCCGAGTTAGGAGCAAGAAATGAAGAGTTGGAAGCAAAGGATTTTGAGTTGGAAGCGAAGGGTAAGACAATCTCGGACTTGCAAAATCAAGTGGAAGCCTTGAAAGCGCAACTCAAGCCTCAACCAGGAAAGTCCGCTAGCTTCTCCTCTTGATATGGTTGTTCATACTAATTCTACACTGATGACGCTAGCGACAACTTTTTCAATCTTAAAATCACTCAAGAGATGAAAAACCGGTGGACAGTTGTTCCCGGTGATGCTAGCAAGGAAGGTGAAACCGATGCCGTTCTGATGGAGCCGTAAATCCGAGATGCTCACGAGAGAAGAACAGAGTAACTCCAGGTCCTCCACAGAAATCATCGAGGAAGAAATTATCGCTATATAGAACCTCCGGCAGTCATGAATCAACATGTAGAAATTGGATCGCTTGAGAAGAGAGTGAAGAACGTCTATAAAAGGAAGACAAAGGATTTTGGTCCGGAGTTTGTATGTGACGGATAAGCGTGCGGTGAAGAAGCCGAAGCAAGATAAGTTGAAGAAGTTAACAAAGAACAACAAGGTTGTGGAAAAGTTACTTGCAAGACGGAGAAAGAGAAGATGAAGAAAAGTTAATAAAGGATTACTTTTAAATCGGAAAATCGAGGTACGTACACGCATTTTTTGTTGGTAATTCTTTTTTCATTCTACAAAAAGTGTATCTAGGATGTATCTAGTATCATAATGTTAGAAAATGAACCATGTGTGCTTGTATGAAATTGGATGAACTTGTTTAAATGCGGAGACTACGTTTGGAAAAACGATGGGGGCATACGTATCAATGGAGAACAAATCCAACAACTTTTTTCAATCGGCCATTGGAGAACACAATTGTGGAGTTCAAAATGGAAAAATGGAGACAAATGTTTCAACTGGTGATGATACCAAAGGACACTTAAAGTCAATCTTTCTCGGTAGCGTATGCATGGGTAAGTATCTTTCTTAAGCGCGTTTGAACCTTCATTTTAGAATGAATGATCTAAGTTGTGCAATTTATCTTTAGGGTGATGTCATTGCGGAGATGAGATGAAGGTGCCAAAGTATATATATCTTGAAGTGGAGAAAATTGATGTTGAAACGCAGCACATGTTCATACCAATGATAAACGACAAAGAACACGTCACATTGCTTCACTTTGACATCCATGGCAGAACTTGGACACACTACAATTCTCTCCTAGGTTCGTCAAACTACTTGGAAGATGCTAAATTTATGGCGGAAAGAGTAGGTCAGCTCATTGCCCTTCACTTAGGAAGCAATAGTATGGATGAAATTGTAGTCGATGTGAAATCGGATTGTCCACGGGGAGAAAGGTAGGTCCTTAACTCTTGAATCGAGATTATAACATACAAATGAAACAAAGTTTGAACTGACATTACATATTCATTTGTGTTGCGATCACAATTCTTTGATGTATGTTATCTACTACATGGAATGGGCAATGACAAACGATTACTCCTTTGAATGCGAGAATATGGCAGAAGAAAAGATGAACACAAAAAGAGTCGAACTCGGATATGAAATCCTAAGTGATGAGAAAAGTTGCTGGAAAGTTTGATCTATTTAGGTTGTTTTTAAAAAATTATTAATGTAGGATACTCATTTGTGATCATTGTTAATTCAAAATACCTATTGATGTTTGTTAATTCAAAATACCTATTGATGTTTGAAAAATGCATATACTTTTATATTTTGTTTGAATATGCGGGATGAAAACCGGTTTCACCCACGGACAAAAATTCGAATATGCAAGATGAAACTAGTTTCATCATGTATAAAACTATTTTTCACGAGTTTTTGTCATGTTACGGGTTGAAAATATTCTTTCTTATGAGAATATACATGATGAAACCGATTTCACCGGCCAAAAATCTCTTTTTTTCGAGAATATGCGGGATGAAATGAATTACATCTAGCACTGTAAAAACTAATTGCATTCAAGTCAATGAAAAATAAAAAAAGAATGTACAATGAAAAAGCGAAAAAGATTCATAATACAATTAAAAACCAACGAAGAATATAAGATATATGTTTTTATGAAAAAAAAAAAAACAATTCAAATGTAAATACTAGTTGCAAAAATATAATTCCAAAGCTAAAAGAATCTTAAATGTGCAACAAGAGGCCGAGAGAAGAATAGACTAATAAAAGAAATCATAGTAAGACACTTTGCACCGAGAATGAGAATGGAGATGTTCTTTAGCGAGGTTCATTGTTAGCGTTGCTTTTTGCGGGAGGATGAGGACACGTCGTCTTGTTATGACGTGCCTTAGTATGGCGGTTACCACACGTAATTGGTCTCGTGAAACTTGCCTTTGCCGGTGTTAGGAATACGCTTCTTCTTCGGCCTACCGTTTTTTCCTGGACGGTTGGTGGGTTCACAAGTCTTCCGATAGAACAACATCAATAGGCTTTTCATGATCATGGATGGGCTTGATAGGACGATCATACGATGCACGAAGCTGGAAATCTTTGAAAAAGCAGTTAATGTACTCGTAAACATTGATCTTACCCGAGACCATACGTGCGATAGCGTGATCACAAGGGAACTCTCCGTAAACCAAACCCTGCAAGTGCGGTGAAACATCGCAATATTCTTGACATGCGAGTTTGTCCATAAGCTACTTCCCACTCCATGTTTGAGACTTGGTTATTTTCCATTAGGCACCAACACGAATGGAAGCTTTGCACTTTTTCTCTAGCCTCGGGGACAAATGAATCCTTTATACGTCGCCCCCTTAGCCTTCCTTTTACTCATCGATCCATAATCTTAAGTCTAATCCGGTTAACTAATGTGGCAATAAGCATACCTTTCGCCTCCCTAATCCAAGCATTGAATGACTCTGCAATGTTTGAACACATGTCGCTATAACGACAACCTTCACAATGTGCATTGGACCAACATTCCACTGGAAGGTCACTCAAGAATTTGCGAAGACTATCGCATCCCATGTCTTTCAACTTTTGCATACCTTCGGGAAGCCTTCATGCGTTGATGAATAGAAACATTGTTTGAACAAATCCATTGCAAGACAACCACCGCCTTTCTCTTGTTGGTCTTCTACATGCGGACATTGTTCTTCAAGTCTTGGTAACAAAAACCATGATGGAAAATGTGGAAAAACATCACGAATCCCTTGGATCAAACTTCATGGCGTCCCGAAATAATAGTTAGTACCCGAGGACCAAGATAGTTTTCAATTTCTCCAAGAACCAATGCTAATTTTCATGAGTTTCACTTGAAACAATACCATATGCCACAAGAAATATTCCTCTGAGAAAACACAAAAGAAATAAAAAAAACCGGAATCGCTATTGACTGAGAATGAAACAGTTTCATTCTTTGATACGACTTCACCAATTAAGGATGAAACTGGTTTAATGTATAATTTGACATCAAAAAAATTTCGAATTTCTTTCAAATGAAACTAAACTATAAGACATACCATTATTCGCATTCTTCCTGAGCCGCCATAAGACAACCTCTAAATTTCGAGTTAGGAAAGTAGCATCCAAGAACAATCTGGGCGATAATACTCAAAACCCGAGATGCAAGCATCAAAGGCTAAGAACAAACTCTTGAACTCTCCCCCTTGATGACTAAATCAGCCCGATTACTGGATCGTGTTTCTCCCGGCCCTTCACACCACCAAACCAAGTCGTGTATGACTTAGTGTCATTGCCATACAACTCCTTGAAACATAATTCTCTAGGCATGCGCTGATCATAGCTCAATGTTAAACCATAATCACTTTTGAAATCACCAACAATATCCCTGCATTTCTTGTTTGGGATTAAATTTGGATCTGGTCAAATATTAAGCTCTTTTACAAGTTAGAAATAACTTGGATCATCCTTTGTTCCATCACTATAACCAAGACAATGCTAACATGTATGTTCCCCATTATAGCTTTTGAGGTATAAATGGCCCTTCACATTGGAAGTCTTGAGCTGCATGGAACCTCCAGTCCACATTCAATTCCTCCTTGTAAAGACACTCCACAATATACCGATCCCGGATTACTCTTGACGACTCTTACCTTGCGACCAAAAAAGTGGTTATATTTTTCAACAACAAGACGAGCCTCGTTTTCGTCCTCCATAAAAATCTGACCAACACCTTTTATAATGAACTCCCATTCAGTAGCCTTGCAAGATCTTTTAATTGCCATCTTTCCATTGAATGCACGTTCTTGAGACATGGGAATATCTTGTGACGAACAAGTTCTTGAGAAGAAGGTACAAGTGACGAGATGCAGGCTATTGTCTTTACCTAAAAGCAACTCTGTCATTGTAGGTTTACGAGTAACTTTATTCTTCGGAAGATGACAAGGAATAACCGGTGACTTATGCGGGGCATTGAAGGCAACTCACTCATTGTAGGTTTACGAGAGTAACTTTATTCTTCGGAAGATGACAAGGAATAACCGGTGACTTGTGCCGGGGCATGAAATCAAGGCAACTCACTCATTGTAGGTTCAGAACATAATCGAAACCGTTCTAATAAACTAAGCTCAAAGAAACTCAATTGAAAAACATGACACATTGATATGACAGTTGAAGCGTGATCACTTTCGACAACCATGCTTCTTCCATCATTGTCAAATACAAACTGGATTGAGTCTGGCGAAATATAATTCCAATAAGAACACACATACAACTTCAACTCATCAATTGTTGACTTCGCATTAACGTGGTATGGACATGTATCGGGACCACAGATAACCACACAAAGAGTATTCTGAACCATCTACAAAAGGAAATATTTAAACAATGTAAATATTCATGGATGATATTCAATTGAACAAATTAAACAACCAAAGATGACTAAAAAACCAAATTCAACAACAATTGGTATAAAAATACGAGGATGAAACTAATTTCATCCCTGCTTTAAAAAACTGGAAAATCAATGTGACACCCATATTCATCATGGCAAACCTGTTAGGGTTTTCTTGAACAAAAATTGTAAGCAAACTCTAATCAAACACACGAGATATGATGATATTATACCAATTCCGTTCACTTCCAAAACAATGAAAAACTACAAATCGGTTTAATCAATTTGGATTGCATCATGTATTGTTTCATTGAGTTTAAACTAAATTTACTTTGATGAACAATCAATCGATTGGATATAAACAAATAATCACGTTTACCAGCACCAACACCAACTAAAACCAAAAATTGGTTATTAGTAAAACTGGATAATCAAAATCAACAACTAAAACCAAAAATTGATAGAGAAACTTCAAAATCGACATACCAGGATATGCATTACAAAGAATTAGACAAAAAGCGAAATCGAAATTGGATTAATTGAAACTTGAAACTTGCGGTTGCGTTCTTCGGATGTTGATGATATTAGATGACTTGAAAGTTGATTAATCTAAACTTGATTCAACAATTGAAAACCACCATGATTGATCAACCGGATACGAAAATAAGACGAGCTACGAATTTATTCTCGAGACAATTCTACAGGTGATCTAGCCGAGAGGACAGTGGCAAAGAGAAATAATTTCTCTTTGAAAAGAAGGGTTTAAAGGTTAGGGGGGTATTTTTAGGTAAGATATATTTTTTTATCTTAATTTTCATGGGTAAATATCCAAACCCATTATATAAACAATATATTTCTCAATTTCTGCTTATATTTAATCAAATATCAAAAGCTAAGAATCTATTT
>JAJJWW010000354.1:0-141961 GCA_023531295.1 Papaver armeniacum
TAGTCCATCTACTCTACAATGACATGTACGATTCTAGTAAAATATTCGTAGGGTGAGAATCATATGTGCTGATAACGACATATCTAACGAAACAGAATAAGCACCGACTAAGGTAAACAAACATATCATACTACTGGAGAACAACAGTTATGTTTGGATTAAATGTCATCCCATCTTACCTTTATGGGGTGGGGATTAATAGAATTGTTGTTAGATGTTTCAATTTCAACATCTATATTTAATTTGAGCACGTGTAGGAAATACAAGCTGTTGAAACATGACTATCAGGCATATGAAAAAAGAATTACGAGATGTTTATGTTCAATTCGTTCATGTATTCTTCATACGAAAAAAAAAATTTGTCACTAAAATGATAGATGAGGAGATTATTAGAGCACTGCTCGATTGATCGCGCCAAGCGCTTTGTCAAGTTTAGATCCAAAATTCACCGTTTGAATTTCTTGCTAAAGTCAACTTCGCTAGGTTAGACTTACGACATATAAGTATTGAGAGAAATTCTAATTACTCATTGAAGACTTGGCGATGCATTGAAAAAAAAAAAGACATCCTTCAAATTGAGGTTAATATCTACTTGGGGAAATTGTTCCATTTCTATCTAGTTCTTACAGTCTTACTCGTTAAAGACATAAAATACAATGTTTGTTTACGTGACTTTAATATAAGGTGACTTGATCATTATTTATGATCAAAGTGTTCGGTGTACATAATTACTGGTTGTATAAGACAAATCTATGGTGCAACCTTGCACTTATTGAAATTACTATTTTACCAACTAACAATGTCTTAACAATAGTCAATTTTTTTTTTTTTTTTTTGTGATGATACAAACCCACGTAGTTATAAGGTTTAAACGTGTTTTAACATGCTATCCAAAAAAAAAAAAAAATTACCCCAAAGGATAGTACATCGGAGAGCAAATTCCATTTATTAACAAGATTTTGTGGAAATAATAATTGGTGGATTTATAATTAGGCATGAGAGCCGCACATAACGATACCACATATATATCACAACATGCTAGACATGTTATTCTATATTGTGACTTGATCATGCTAGAGGATCCGGCTGCCTAAAAAAACTATCGACGTATATCAAAAACCTATTATTAAGATTTTATTTACAAAAATCCTATTATTAATTATAATACTGCTTGATTACAAAAATAACTTTTATTAAATAAGGAAACTAATTACATTTTTAAAAAGCAATTATAAGAAAACGACAATTAGTCCAAAAAATCCCCATAAAACTTCCTAGTATAAAATCTCCTAATAATTCATTTTAAATAACGCTCTAGACTAATTCCAGAAAACTACGATTGCCACCATTGGAGGTTTTGGAAAAATAATTTTAGTTTTCATTATTTAGAGAAAATTATGGTTTTCACGTCAGACATATTGGTGAAAATTATGAGGGAGACATGCTTGGACTTACCCATCCTCCATATTATTATTTTTTTGGAAAATTTATAAACTTGTTATGTATTATGAAATTTCGGGAGAAAATTTCACATTTGTCCCCCCTACTTTTTTTGGAAATAGTAGAAAATACGGGTATATTGGCGAAGTTCATCAAATAACTTAAAGGCGAAATTGAAAATACACCATTGTTTAGATAAAGATTAGTAAATCTTATATAATTATTATTATAACTAATTAGTTAATTATATGCCTAAATTGTAATAAATAATCTTTAAATTGATCTAACTAGCTTAGGGTTTTTCCAACTTGGTCGTATTTTTCTTTACCTTAGCGTTGATCCAAATTATATGAGTAATATATATGCTTACTAATTAAAAAATATCGTAAAGTTGGTAATTAACTAAAATATTTTACAATTTGCGTGGTACAATTTGTTGAAAACCCCCTAAATATTTTAAGAACAATAGTTTTATCTCCCACTTTACATATTTGTTCCTCCCTCCCTGGCCACAATTTTGGCCCCGTTATTGATTTTCAGGTCAAGCATATTGGTGATATATAGGATATGAACTAGATGAATGTAAAAGGGTAATTGGAAACACCTCCTCGCCTCATGTCAAGACAGTCGATCCAAAAAAGAAACTAATTTATGTTTCTAAACAACATCAACCACCATTAGGTGGTAATTCTATTAATTATACAAAGACCCTCAATACAGAAGGGGAAAGACGTTCCTACATAAGTAATTGTCGATGGCATATCCAACAAAGATGAGACAAGCATTTCGCATGTAGTTGATGAGAAACAACTAATTAACATTGAAGTTCAGGTAACCTCTAATGTTATTGATATAACTTCATTCGTTCCTAATAAGTAAACACAGTGTTCTCTCCTGCTTCTCCAAGAGGTGAAACTACAGTTACAACTGAAATGCTTAATGTTTCCAGTGATCAACTTGCATTTGTTGAGAAAATATCTCTTCAAGAAGCTAATCAAGCCATCGAAGAATTAATGACAAAGGTTGCAAATTGAAGATCTCCTATTACTACTAAACCTGCAGGTAGTATATATTTTTGATAATATTGTGATTCATGGATCTTTGAAAGGAACTTGCTGGGAAGATTTATCGGAGGAGAAAGGTGAGTTTATTCACAATAAACAAGAAACAGAGAATGAATCTCCTTTCAGAATTTAAACATGGTTTCTAATCTTTGGTACGAATAGATTTAACATGCTATCCATGTATACATATGATAACGAATATGATGAATATCCAACATTTTCATCATCGTCGATATTTGAGAACATGGTGGTAGAAGATATTCATTCTCCTCAATCAGATGGTTTTCATCCTGTTTTGCGTAACAAGAAACTGAAACAAGGAATTTACTTAAAATCTCTTGGAAAAATTTCGGATGTATGCATGAGTTGATGTAAATATTTGTTTTGCCGGTTCTTTAATTAATATATTTTTGTTTTTACTCTCCACTATTCTTTCTTCAGAAGATCTGGATTTATGTTCCCATCATTTTCCATTGCATCTACTGAGAAACTTACCTCCCCATGTACATACTTGAGCAATCTCAGTTACATCACAACTTCATTGTATGATGCTAACTTATTGAGCAAACTCAGTTCTATTCTAACACATCTTCTTCTTCATTAAAACAAAGAAATTATATATTGCTAAGATGTGTGTTTTTCGGAGAGCGATGAATGCTGATAGATTTATATTGTTAGCTTATAATAAAAGTTTCGATCCCGAAAATGAATACTATTTATGCAGTCAAACATGGAAGGTCGCATCATCCCTGGTCAGTATATTGCGAGTAATGTTAGAGTAAAATGTATGTTTTGTTATTTCTGGAATTTTGAATAATGTGAATATTGTTAAGTCAAACAATAACCCATTCAGTTCGGCATAATCAATTGGGATGCTCTACTTAAGATTATAAGTCTGCAATATTTCAATCACTAACTATTTTGTATCTTTAGAAACCTTTTAAATTTCTATTGAGTAAAGATGGTGCATGAATATATAGCTTGGAACTTTTTCTTTAAAAGATGTAACGTTCGCCTTTTAGCTTCGGAAATATTATGTTATACTTCGCCAAGAGAAAAGTTGCACTAATATTGTTTTTTAATTCTAATATTTTTCAAAAGATTTGCTAGTTATCAAAACCATAAATGTGGAGATGCAATTTGAAACTATTCAGGTATAGTAACAATAGTAAACAGAGTTCCGATAATAGCTCCATGTATGTTTAGCATTTCATGGATACATTGACTATAGAAACAGAAACACTCAAATAGTGCCATATACATTACAAACTAGTACATTTGGAACACTGCCTTGTATTACATTGGATTTCAACTTTTCAGACAACTTGGGGATTTCATCTTTTCTGACAACTTGATAATGGTAAAAAACATTAGTCTATATAAAACAACCATACCAAATAGAACAACAAGATCAAGCCATTTTGAGTAGCTTGTTGGAATTTGCCAAATAGTTTTCAAAACTTCTTCCCCACTGATAGTCAATGATCCTCCTATTTGATTATTGGGGAATTGAAGTCCTTGGAACTCATTCTTGTAGAACCCTTCAATCGCATACTGTGAAATGCAATGTAATACATTGGGTATCTCCAAAATGGGTTTGGAAGATCATTTGGTACTCTAAAGAACCCAGCATTTAACATCATCACACCTTGAATTCCAGCTCCGGTAATTATACCCATAAGAAAGTCGGGTACTATACTTGCAACAATCATCATTAAGCTCTCGACTAACACCATACATACGAAAAGTAGTAAAACAAAGAAGATAAAATGTTCAAATCCTTTGTGGAGACCAACTAGGTAATAAGCTAAGGCTCACGGTATTACTGCGAGATCATAAGTAAGTATGGAATTGAAGATAGTGTATTTCCCACTACAAATGCCGCAACACCGTAATGCCCATTTAATCTTTCTCGTCCGAAGATCTGAGTTGGAAGAGACGAAAAGAAAAGTAAAAATTAGTATCATAACTATAAAGGAAATATGTTATAGAAGTAATATTCTGGAATGTACACTTACACACACACACACACACACATATATATATATATATATATATATATATATATATATAATCATACCTTCATGTCCTCTACGAAAGAAGGGAATCCCCCAATTGCCATGAAAGTTAAGAATGAAACAACAAACATAAGAACTGAACCTCTAGCCTGCAAAGTTTAGAACCCAGGCCAGTTGATATGAGTTTCATTTTTGAAGAATCGGCTTAAAGATAACGGATAATTAAGAAGTTTTTTTTGGCTCTTTACCTGAATTGACCTAAAACTGTGACCAATTTTAAAAAAAATTGTTCCAACACATATACACAATGCAATGTAAACTCCTAATCTCAACCAGTAGTAGCCTAAGTCGCGGTACATGTTCACGAAAGACCTTCTTGTAAGAACAAATGATTGTGTTAAGAAGCTAGCTTGGCTTCCTTTTTCTAAGATACTTCCTCCCTGTAAGATAGATGTTTCGTAAGCAAAAGGATCATATATATCATCCAAAAAATATGGGTTATTTAGTTACTATGTTATTACCCTTTTGCATAGGCTCGATACTTGTTTTTTAACTTGTTGGAAGATTGGTGATGACTTATATGACTCAACAAGTGTATTAATTGCTTCCTCAGTTGTTGTTGCTTTGCCACCATAACCTTGTTCGATGTCCTGAAAAGAATATCGATATATAAATTGTAGTTTTTTATTGGAAGCGGAGGATTTTATTGGGATGCACGAAAATGTAACTTTTAAAAATTCTTACTTGATCGAAGTCTTTGTTGATAGTCCTCAGGTAATGATCTGATGGGTTTCTCATAGTTGGGCAAGGGAATCCATTCAATGCAAAAAACTGGGTCGACAAAATTCAAAATAAGTACAAATCATATTACATGTGGAATAATAAGAATAAAATTTGTAGATAGATAAAATGAGTCTTGATTTGGTTACCTCATTCGCGGCAGAACTAGGACCAAAGTAAATTGTTCTACCAGAAGAGAGTAAGCAAAGATTATGAAACAGATCGAAGACTTCACTACTCGGTTGATGAACAGATGCAATAACAGTCAAGCTATATTGTCGTGAGAGCTTCACAATTCTATTCATTACATGGTAAGATGCTGCACTATCGAGACCACTTGTAGGTTCATCTAAAAATAGAAGTTCTGGACGTGTTAAAATCTCTATACAAATGCTTACTCTTCTCTTTTGTCCACCACTTAGCCCTACAATGTTCCACCCTCCTATTCGTGTATTCCTAGCTTCATGCAATCCCATCTCTTTTATTGTTGTCTCTGCTCTCTCATTTTTTTCCGATATTGTCATAAAGTCAGGTAGTTGAAGCAAAGCAGAGTAGTGCACAGCTTCTTTAACCGTCAGTGTCGTTGTTAACGTATTATCTTGAGTTACATAAGCCTATAAAATTAAAAAAATGTGCTTGTTAAAGTGAATCATTTCATCCTTTGGAATTCTACGCACGTGTAGATAAAATTTCAGCCAAGAGATAAGAATGTGATATGAATCAAGACTGATGGTTCTTACCGACGTTCCAAAAGAAAGCCTTTGTTTTCGACCATTTACTTTTATCAGACCCAACTGCCTTTTGTTTGAGGATAATCTTCCTGCATTTCATCAAGTTGTCTCTTTCGATTTATGTTGTGTCATCTTTAAAACGAGAATAGATTTTTTTTTTACCTGCTTCGAATAATTAAAATAGTAAATAATGTCGCGTTTCAATTGAAGTCCCCTAAAATAATTTTTATTCTCTCTTTACAACATAAGTTATTATTATTTCTCTCTAGCTGAAAATAAAATTTTCATTTTAAACAAAGGTGATAACAAAATTTCACTCGAAGTTTAAGTGAAAAAAGAAGTTTTCACCAGAAACTTACATAGGCAATAAAATAATTTTCAAGGTCAAATTGATGTTTTCACATGTAATATTCAATTTTTATGTGTATGATAATGACAATTTCACTTGCATCATTTAGTTGCAATTTGTGATAATCGCAACTATCACCCATTTCTTTCATGAAATATTGCAAAAACATAATACAAAAGAAGTATGTAAGAAAAATCAATTATATCATATGAACAACGATCTAAACAATCGAAAAATCAAATAAAGATTGATAGGACTATTGTGTTTAATTGTTCCACCAATTGTTACACATATTTTGTTATTGTTAGAGCACTGCTCGGTTGATCCCGCCAAGCATTGGTATGTCAAGGTTGGTTGTCATATTTTAGTATCAAAACTCACTCATAAGGCGCTTGATTAGATTACTAGAGTTAAATTAAATAGGTTAGACTACAAAGTCTAGAAATGTTGAGACGTACAAGTATTACTCTGAAGCCCTAAAGAATCCGAACACGTATCGACATCAACGAAGATATCATCCTTCCACTTGAGGTTAGTAATACATGACTTGACTTGTTTCCATTTCTATATTGATGCTTTCAGGTCGTTTCTGATTGAAACTCTAGTATGATCAAAGTTATATATATGAAACTCTAGTATTAGAGACTTGACATTTTAGTATAATCAAAGTGTCAAGGAAAAATGTATCAATAGTTGTGAATGCTTTATATTGGTATATTATATTATGAAGTATAATGCTTAAATTTTAAATTTCGTAATTTTGACATTAACATAATCTTTGTAACTCGCTACTAAATTCCGAAGTGAACTTAGGGTTGATTTCATGCCCAAAAAACTATGTTTAACTACATGAGTTTAAGGATATAGACTTACGAATTTGTTCTGTGTTCGAAAGAAATCAATAGGATTGATGGTCCGACTTTGATTATCTAAGGTTTGACCGATCCTAACCTATATAGGGAATCAAGGTAGAATCGATACCTACCTATATTGGCAGTCAAGATAGAACCGATCCCTACCTATATTGGGAGTCATGGTAGAACCGGTCCCAATATGCAAAACCGATTTCTTTAGTCACGTACACTTTAGGGTTTGTGTGATTTTGAAAATTGTGTTTTCAAAATAAGAAAGTTCAAGATGTCGAAATAATAAGTATTTGATCATGTGCTGAACTTATTTATTTATTGTTCAAAGATATTCCTTGATACTCAAGGTGAGATCCCAAACCGAAATGTTTGCGATTTTTTTTGAAATTATCGAATGTATATGTTTTGTTTTACTAGCAAGCAAAACATATCTCGGAAAACCATGGTGAGATCCCAAACTGAAATATTTGAGAATCTTTTTGAGATATTCGAATGTATATGTTTTGTTTTACCCAGTAAGAAAAACATATCTCTGAAAAGATATATTAGTTAAGTGCTAGATAATATTGAGTTGTCCAAGAAGGATTTCGGTTCTACAGTTGGATATTGGTTGGAATTAGACAAAACCGAATTTAGGTGCTTCGAGATTATTTTTGGTTATGGAAATTCCTTGGTGTCTAAACTACCTTGGTCTATAAATAGTCAAGTTTGTTATTCTTAGAAACTTATCTTGAGGCAAAAACTCTGTTTCGTAGTCACTGCTATAGCCGACTAATAATATTATTCGTAATACTATCTTGGAGAGGAGATTAACCTAATTAGTAGAAATCTCTTATATCTGCTAGTTTACAGACTTCTTTGGGATCAAGAACCATTATATAATACCATTGTTAGGAAACTAGAATTTCATTGTTATTTTAGTTTTCCATTATTGATTTGATTGATTAACGGTTGTTATCTCATGATTGCACCTAGTTTGATTATTCTTGAGAGACTTCTCTTCTGACATAAGGTCACTCAAACTAGATCAAGAGATTAGCGGTAGTTCATATTTCATTTTAGGTCTAATGTTGACTTGTGATCATCCATTGATAACAGACTTCGTTCTTTGTATGATCGATCATAAGTTGGAATTGTTAAATTGCAGGTACAGAAGAAGACTTTGAAGATTTGAAGACAAGAAGATTTTATCTTATTGGTTTTGTATCTTTGTGATTTGCTTCTTGCACAAACTTGATCGCCTGGGATCCGACTAGATTTGGTTTATCTTTGATATACTTGTTATTGCTAGTCGTATTTAGATCGACAAGCTATCATTTAACTATATCTGGTTAACTTGTTTATTCTTGATCTTGGAATATCTAACCCGACAAAGAATTTTATTGATTTAAATAGAAAAGCCTTTGTCAAGATCAACTAGAATATCTCTTATTAACTTCTTCAGATGAGAAGAGTGGTTACCAAACAAATTAGTTCCTTACTATTTGGAAGATAATCTAAAGGAGTTGAGTGCTAGAAGTCGTTACAGTGGCTGAAGCAACGTAAGATTGTGGACTTTATGCTTCCTTGAACTCTTTTATCCTTGCCTCTCAATTTCAAACCCTAAATGTTAGAGCACTGCTCGGTCGAACTCGCAAGCGTTACTATCTCAAGCTTGTTTGTCAAGTTTAGTTGTCAAAACTATA
Organism: Papaver armeniacum; assembly: GCA_023531295.1. Taxonomy (NCBI): domain Eukaryota; kingdom Viridiplantae; phylum Streptophyta; class Magnoliopsida; order Ranunculales; family Papaveraceae; genus Papaver; species Papaver armeniacum. The sequence continues at coordinate 8,934 of JAJJWW010000354.1, forward strand.
AGTCTTGATTTCTAGTCTACTTATAGCTACGCCTTGGATTAGGATAAAAGTGAGTAGTTGAGCTTTAGACTTCACGGTGTTCACCAATTGAGGAAGATCTACTGAAGACCTTGGAGGAACTTCATCGACAAAAGGTATGTGGAGACTGAAACTTATCTATCACTCAGAAGTCTATTATATTGTATCTTCATTTGAGACTAAGTCGTATAGCTATATAATAGACTTTTACATTATACACATTTGATATTTCGAGCCGAGTTTAATTATCTCGCTTATCTATTTCTCAAAATATGTGTTGGAAGCTTTTAGCTTTATCTAAGTTCATCGTATTCTTGGCGAGTTTAGTTGGAGACAATTTATTTGTTGGAAACTAAATATTAAGTCAAAAGATGATCATATGAAAATTACCTTGAACATCTTATATGATTTGTGTGAGACAATCATTTTATGTCAACTTGGGAAATTTCGTACTGATCAATTCATCACTTGAAAATTACTTGAAGCTAGTGGTATGTGTGAGATTACCATTGTTGTCTTCTAAGGATGTTTCAATGGAATAACTTACTAACCCGAACATAAAGGTAAGAATAATTTTTGTAACTAATTTGTTAGTAGATAAACGGTATATTAGGCTTAGCTTGGTATCACTATGAGCCTATGAGTTACATAGAAGTCACTTGTCCAGCGCATTGCTAGGCTATATTGTACAAAAAAAATAAAAATGAAACATTTGAGCATTTGTTAAAATATAAACTACGGTGATTAAAAAGAGGATGAACTTGTGCTTGGTAAAATATCATGTTTAACTATCATTATTATCGTAAATGACAAAAACAGACATATAATTCAACCTTTTAATATATTATAAAAATATAATATTAAATTTACTGATAAATAGTATTGATTTTCCATAACCAGTTTTTTTTTGTAGATTTGTACAATTAATTTCTAGAGTGCATCTATGTGCACCCCCACTAAACCAGAGGTACACATTCCTCCCATCACTATTGGATATGTCTAACCCAAGTTATTATATCTTATTTATAATCTCTGAATTATAAAATTGGGCAAATAGGCAAAATGCCCCAAAATGGGGGGTCACCTTGTGAAAATGCCCAGGTCATTTTGAAATAAGTCAAAATGCCCCAATTTGTTAGTTTTCATGTGAGATAGAGTTAAGAGGTCAAGTGGGGCATTTTGACCGGTCAAAGGGGCATCCAAAATGTCAGTTTTATCTTCTATTGGAGTCTAGTTTTTTTCAGTTCCTGAATTGAGATAGCGAGAGAGATAGAGACCGACAGACGGAGAAAATAAACACATACATGGAGTGTTAGATCAAGAGATTTATGGAACTCTAGAGTAATTGAGACTGTGTGTTATCGTGATTGTTGTTCAATGGATGAAGAAATCGACGAGCATGATGCAGAAGAAATTGAAGTTGTAATTCTTCCACAGAGAAGAAAAAAGGTAAGTAATTGGAACCCTAAATTTGTTTTAGTTGTTGTTGCTTTCCGTTTGGGTTATGTTGAATTCATAATATGATTTTTTTTTTTTTTGAAATTAGAGTTGATCGATTTGGGTTTCAATTTTAATCTACAGAAATAAGGGTTTCAATTTAAGAATGGTATGACTGCTGAAATTGTAGTTGCATAGCTACCTAATGTTGTACCCTCATTTGGGATTTTGTGTGTACCCTAAATTGGGTATTTTTTGTGTTCCATGGACTACCCTTTTTGTGTTCAAATTGAATTGATTACGTATATTATATTTGCAGCTATTGATTTTGATTGTTCCATGGCCTGCCATGTATGAACAAGTGATTTCAGTTTTATCGGATGTTGATTGGAGAAGCATATGTATGGGTTTGGAAAGTAGGTTCCTTTTGGGAAAGTTATCTGGGGAAATCAATCTTTAGGAGGCTAGAATCAATCAAAAGTACTTGATAAGAATTAGGTGATATTCACTATACCTATTTGCATTTCTTTAGAACAGTTCAATGAACTGCTAAATGGAAGTTCAATCTATTTGTTTAACTCTCACTCTTAGTACAAGGTTGTTACGGTGATTTATTAATTATGTTATTTTTTCCGGCAGCTGTTCGATTTATGCGACTTAAGCAGCGACGCCATTGGTTTTTTTGATGATTTTGAGCGGTAATAAAAAAACACCAATCTGGTGCTAATTTGAGAGGTAAAATCTTCAATCTTCATTTTAATGTTTATGATGTTTCTGTCTTCAACTTCCAAAGTAGTAAATCTTTAATGTAAAATCATATCTCAGTTGCACAAAGTTTTCCCTATGTGTATCCTTCCCTTTGCAATATGTATGTGTATCATTCCCTTTGCAACCTATATGTGTATCCTTCCCTATATGAAATTACTGTTAAGATAAACCTCTATTATACTTATGCATGTCCAAACAATAATCTAGCCTACAGTTCAGTTGACTTGATTGATCCTAAATAACACTTCCATGAGATCCTATGGCTATTTCAATTGTTCTCTAGACATGTAACACATACGGTCTGTCTTGCCAAAGATAGTATGTACAAGGAGCCTAACCACACAATTCTTTGTTACATATTTGAGCATTAGAGATTTTTAATGGAATCAGTAGTACCCATAAGAACTTCTCAGAGTAAAATACTAAATCAATTGGTTAGTTTCTTTATCATTTTACTCTTCTTAATTTACTTGCATATTAGTGTTTTTTTCTTCTTTTGACCAGATTCCTACATCAATATGATCTTCTTTATTCTTGAGATTATTGCCACTTTGTCGTATGATAAAAACATCAGGCCCTTCCGGTGGTGCTTTTTATGTATTATAAGCTTTGTTTTGTGGACTTTGTTGTTCATTTTACTGCTTAGTGTTGCAGGTACTACCATGAGGATGCAAGGTTATTTTGCGAGAAATGATGCTGGATATTAGATTGGAGAAGGAAAAAGGGTGTAACTGTTTTTGTTTTGTGAAAGGAGATGCTTAGTTCGATGCTTGTTTTGCATTTTGTTTAATTATCATGGCTTTATCATTTTCATATGGATTTTGCCCATAACTTAAAAGAAATGTTATTGTATTTTAGAAATATAAATGGATATGCCACTCTGCTTTACATTTTTTGTCACATACTAAAATATGAATACAAAACAGGTGGTTCATGGTGTGGTGTAGGGTTGGAATTTTCAGAAACTGTAGCTGACGGTTTTGGTTCTGGTATTGGCTGAAACCTTAACAAACTGTCCAATGTACCGCCCTAATATTACAGTGGTCATTGTTTCTGATGAAAAGGGCAATAATCTCACCGCCCATCCGTTGAAATAGACACGTGTCGCAATCTCCCTACTTTGGACACGACAGTCATTTTTAAGGAAGTCGAGGTTACCTCTGTAATATTTTATGTCGCACGTGCACATCGCATGCACCAGTCTTCTAAATGGAGCAGTTAGATCCAAATACCACGTGGCGCGTGTAAGTTTAATCCAATTTTACAGGGCTAATTATGTAATTATTTCACACGTGAGATTTCACACGCTTGCAAATTTGACCTCTTAACTCTATCTCACGTGAAAACTAACAGATTGGACCATTTTGACTTATTTCAAAATGACCGGGGCATTTTCACAAGGTGACCTCCCATTTTGGGGCATTTTGCCTATTTACCCAAAAACGAAATGAGAAAATTTTTGATCTAATTAAGATTCTATAAGTTATTTGTTCATCCTTAACGTCTCCCTCTAACTCAAGTTTCTCAAATAATGCTGTAGTATAAAATCTTTCAAAGAGTAAAATACTAAATATAATGTTCTCATTTGATTCTTATATAGACACCGTTTTATTTATTTATTTATTTTTTTTTTAAGTCAAACCAAATTACATACAACAACTCCATTGGAAGGTCTCTCAAAATGTTGAGATCAAAATGTAGTATAAGTTAAGAATGGACTAATCATGTCGACTTGCAGGTTTCATTCGCTCATTCAATATAACCATTAGAGTTTGGAGAGTAAATCAAGATCGGCTGCTTGCAAATTTGTGATCTCTTGATATATTTCAAGGTTAAAAAAAAATAAAACTTCTCAATTTTGAGTTCTAATTGTAAAAGATATGACTACTTTGTCTGATTTAGAACTTGATTGAAATTAGTGCTACTTACTATAACCTAAGATTTGAAATTAAGATCATAAATTTACAAGGCTTTTTGTGTTGTTGAGATAAAAAAATAGTGGAAGAAAACCTTTTACAGGGAAGAGAGGAGAACTCGGGTTCTGTACTTGTTTCTCCAAATCTCTGATTTCCAAGAAAAATATAAAATAAAATAACTAATCAGGGTGAAGAGAATATCCAATAGAGATGGGAGGAATGTGCACCCATGGTTTAGTGGGGGTGCACGTAGATGCACTCCAATTTCTAAATTAAAAACTAAACTAAAATTAAATAATTATTAATGTCTGCTCTAACTTTAATTATTGATAAATTAAAGAATTTTTCAATGAGATATTTTGTTATCGGTCCTGCCCGTGAACTGATCTTTTCTTTTTATATTTGGATAGTTTCGGAACTGAAACTTATCTTAAGTGACATTAATATTAAAACTCAAGATTTCTCGTAGTATCAGATTGAATTCGATCAACAAATTCATCTACTCTTTTGACATGTACTAGTATAACTTTCATGTAAATAAAATCTTAGACATGTAAAAATCTACCTAATTACAATTAAAACCCTACATTAATATAATATTGTAATTTTCTAATCCAACTAAATTTATAAAAACTAAACTTTAACTCGCTAAATTAGTATTTTAACTTGTTGAATTAATAATTTTGCTCCATTAATAAATTTTGTTTTTCCCAAACACATTAATTTATAGAGTTTCGATTGTACCTGCTAATGCATCAATAAGAGTTGACTTTCCAGAACCAGAAGGGCCCATAATTGCTAAAACCTCACCAGGTTGAGCATACCCGTTTAGCCCTTCAAGAATAGCTTTATCGTTGCCCTTACTGCTCGACGAAGGCACACGAACGCATAAATCTTCCCATGTCAACACAACACTACCTTTAGATTTCTGTTCCATTTCAATTACAAATGAACTCTTGTTTTCTTCTGATTTTTTTTTCTTGCTGGATTGATGGCCACCAACTCTGAAAGGATTAACAACTTTATCGTTTTGGGCAGGTTCATCAACATATTGATCTAGCTGTTGTTGCTGCTGCTGATGGTGAGCAGGACTCATAAATGGTTCATCTTCTATTTGATCATGACAAGCAAAGCTACTTTTTTCCTTGCTAAGAAGTGGTGGTGGTACTGGTGAACTACTTGGGCTTGCAGTAGGAGTCCATCTTAGGTTACTAGATGGTGATGATGAAGTCATATCCGCAAAACTTCCTTAAGATATCAAACCAAGAAGAGGTTTTTGATTTCAAGTGAAAATGTCCAGAGATGGAGAGGACTGAAGATATACTGATAATCTAGGGAGAGAAGAGGGCCATGCTTAATATATAAAGAATTCTTGCCGAGTACGTAGGTAATGAGACCAACTGGCAACTACTTCTCTCAATATATTTTTGGACGTATGCCGATCATGAGGCCACATATTGACAAAAAGAGTGATTTACATTATTGCTAAAGCTACCTGCCACCACTTATAATCGGGCCATATTGACAGAAAGAGTGCCGAGAAGATTTGAGCATAGGAGATGGCGAAACAACATTGGTGTTTTGCTAAGGATGGCTACCTGCCACCATTGGTGCTTCTCATAATACTATAATCTACCGAGAGGCGGGGCCAAGAAGTAGACACAAGTTGCGATTCCTACTACTTTGGTGTGGCACTTGCGTATGCAGTGAAGTTTAATATTGTTGATCAGGCTGCGTTAATATAAGTTTATTGTTACATACAGCAGGTACAGTGCACAACTTATAACGACATGGAAGCATTAAAATGAATATTTTTCTTGAGAAAGAGGTTCAAAATATATACCAAGATATGCCTAGGAGGGAGGCAATCAGGCATAGCTTAATTCCCTATTACACGGAAGGTGCGGGAAGGCAACCAGGCATAGTGGGAAAGACAAGTGTGGCCTAGAAACAAGTCTGACTGTTTAGCGAGGAAATGTTAAAATTTTGCGTTAATACATGGAACCAGAGTTGCACGAAAATTCCATGTACTGAATTTTATTCCACAAAAAAATAAAAAAATGTATAAATTTCATGCTTACTATGAATACAAAAACGAAAAAACACACAAATAGTGTCATTTACACTACATGCTTCAAAAAAAAAAAGTTTCATATCTACAAACTTTTACTTGGATTTGGAACACTGCGCTGTCTTACAATGGATTTCATCTTTTCAGATAACTTAATAATGCTGAAAAACATTAGCCTGTATAGAACTACCATACCAAACAGAACAGCAAGATCAACCCATTTTGAGTACCCCATTGGCATTTGCCAAATATTTTTCAATATTTCTTCGCCGGTAATAGTCAATGGTCCTCCTATTTGATTATTGGGGAACTGAAGTCCTTGGAATTCATTCTTGTAGAACCCTTCATTTGCGTACCTGTGAAAAGCAATGTAGTACATGGGGTATTTCCAAAATGGGTTTGGAAGATCATTTGGTAATCTAAAGAACCCACCATTTAACATCATCACACCTTGAATTCCAGCGCCAGTGATTATACCCATAAGAAAATCGGGTACTATACTTGCAACGATCATCATCAAGCTCTCAACTAGCATCATACACACGAAAAGTAGTAGAACAAAGAAAAGAAAATGTTCATATCCTTTGTGGAGACCAACTAGGTAATAAGCTAAGGCTCCTGGTATCAGTGAGATCATAAGCAAGTATGGAATTGAAGAAATTGTATTTCCCACAACGAATGCTGCAACACCGTAATGTCCGTTTAATCTTTCTCGGCCAAAGATCTGAATTTGAAAAGAGGAAAAGAAAAGTGAAAACTAGCACCAAAATGACAAAGCAAAGATGTTTTAGAGGTTAGTCTTTTAGAATGTACATACACACATGTAGAGAGAGAGAGAATTATACCTTCATGTCCTCTACGAAAGAAGGGAATCCCCCAATTGCCATGAAAGTTAAGAATGCAGCTACAAACATAAGCATTGCACCTCTGGCCTGCAAAAGTTAGAACCCAAGCAAGTTGATATGAGTGCTCATTTCAAATAATCGGTTTAATTATAATAGAAAATTAAGAGGTTGCTTCGGCTCTTTACCTGAATTGAACCAAAACTGCTACCAACATCGAAAAATATTGTACCAACACAAAGACATAGAGCAATGTAGACTCCTAATCGTAACCAGTAGTATCCTAAATCACGGTACATGTTCACGAAGGACCTTCTTGTAAGAACAACAGATTGTGTTAAGAAGCTAGCTTGGCTTCCTTTTTCTAAGATACTTCCTTCCTGTGATTAAGATAGATGTTTCATAAGCAAAAGTATCCTATATATCATTCACAATAATGGTTCTTTAGTTACGATGTTGTTACCCTTTTGCATAGACTCGATACTCGTTGTTTCACTTGTTGGAAAATTGGTGATGACCTATATGACTCCACAAGTGTATTAATTGCTTCCTCAGTTGTTGTTGCTTTGTCGCCAGAACCTTGTTCAATGTCCTGGAAAAAAGATATTGATAAAAACTTTTAATTTTTGTTGGATACAGATGATCCTATTGGGTTAGCAATTCTCACGTCAATATAACTTTAAGAAATTCTTACTTGATCGAAGTCTTTGTTGATAGTTCTCAGGTAATGATCTGATGGGTTTCTCATAGTTGGGCAAGGGAATCCATTCAATGCAAAAAACTGTGAGGCCAAAAATGAAACAAAAGTACAAATCGAAATTACATTTGGGATAATATAAATGAAATGTGTAAACAAATAAATAAAAGAGTCTTGATTTGGTTACCTCATTTGTTGCAGAAGCTGGGCCGAAGAAAATTGTTCTACCAGAAGAGAGTAGACAAAGATTGTGAAAGAGATCGAAGACTTCACTACTAGGTTGATGAATGGATGCAATAACAGTCATTTGATATTGTCTTGAAAGCTTCACAATTCTATTCATTACATGATAAGATGCTGCACTATCAAGACCGCTTGTAGGTTCATCTAGAAAGAGAAGTTTCGGACGTGTTAAAATCTCTATACAAATGCTTACTCTTCGCTTTTGTCCACCACTTAAACCCTTAACGTTCCACCCTCCTATTCTTGTGTTCCTAGCTTCATGCAACCCCATCTCTTTTATTGTTTTCTCTGCTCTGTCCTTCTTTTCGGATGCTGTCATAGAATCAGGTAATTGAAGCAAAGCAGAGTAGTAAACAGCTTCTTTAACTGTCAATGTAGTCGTCAATGTATCATCTTGAGTTACATAAGCCTACAAAATTTATAATGTGCTTGTTAAAGTGATTAATCCTGTGAAATTTTAGTACGTGTATAAGAATTTCAGCTAGGAAATAGAAATGAATTAAGACTTTTCATGTTCTTACCGATGTCCCAAAAGAAAGCCTTTGTTTCCGACCATTCACGTGTATCAAACCCGACTGCCTTGTGTTTGAGGATAGTCTCCCTGCATTTAAACAAATAGTGTCTTTTGATTGGGATTCTATCATCTTCAAAATGAGAAAAGTAATAATGATGTGTTTTAATGGAATGCAGCAATCATGTATCTAAAGGGATTCTTGGATTATGCAAAACATCAACACTAAGTATAACTAAGAACGGCTTCATCGTCAATTTTATCATTTGTACTAATCAATAATCAACTCTATGCCGCTATAATATACTCCCTCCGTTCCACTTTAGATGATGTTTTAGGATTTTTTTTTGTGTTCCAAAATAGATGAAGTTTTAGCTAACGGTGTCATTTCTTTGGAATCAACATAAATTCATTCTAATTAGTGAGAGATAATTAATTTAATTTAAAATTTAAATCTATTCTCTATCATCTTGGGATATTTGGTGATCCCAAGTACATTTATATGAGGATTCATAATTTATACTTGAATCTAGAAGCTAAAAATTATGAGGTTTAAATTTTTAAAAGGGTATTAATATGGGTAGATATGGAAAAAAATTATTCTCTTTGATTTTTCTTAATCTGCGTGAAAAAATCTACAACATCACCTAAATTAGATCGGAGGGAATAACTTCCATGTATGAATTTAACATGTAAATCTGCCTAATTACCTGCTAATGCATCAAGAAGGGTTGACTTTCCACAACCAGAAGGACCCATAATAGCTAAGACCTCACCAGGTTGAGCATACCCATTTAGCCCTTCAATGATAGCTTTATCATTGCCCTTACTACTCGACGAAGGTACACGGACGCATAAATCTTCCCATGTCAACACAACACTACTACCTTCAAATACTGGTTCCATCTCTATTACAAATGAACTCTTGTTTTCTTCTGATTGATGGCCATTAACTCTTAAAGCATTAACAATAACCTCATCGTTTTTAGCAGGTTCATCAACATAATGATCTCGCTGCTGCTGATGATGATGAGTATTAGTAGTACTCATAAATGGGAAAGTACTTTCCAGAGTGTCATCTTCTACTTGATCATGATAAGCAAAGCTATTTATCTCCTGACTAAGAAGTGGTGGTGGTGGTGATCTACTCGGGCTTACAGTGGGAGTCCATCTTGGGATATTATATGGTGATGATGAAGTCATATCCTAAACACTTCGTTTAGATATCAAATCAAGAAGATGTTTTCGATTTGAAGTGAAAATGAGAAGAGAAGGAGAGGATTGAAGTTGTACTGCTAATTCAATGTGATAGCTAGCTAGAGATGAGGGGCGCTTAATATATACTTTCTTGCCGAGTAGGGTAATGCTACCTACTTTGTATTCAAACAAGATAAGTTGCAATACTTAGTTGAACATGGGGTTTGGTCAACTTTAAAATGCTTGCCCGCACCTACGTATGTACCTGGGAGTTCAACATTATTGAGACGGCCGCGTCAATGAACCTTTTAGTGTACGACTTTATCTGAGTGGAGTAGTGTACCATGATTAACCACGACACATGAAAGGAATATAATGGAAGAAAAACTAATATCTATACAAACAAAGACTTGAGGCCAATGTATAGAGATGGCTTATATGAATAATATTTTATCTCCTCTGGAAGAAATAATAAAAACATATGCGAAGTTCACGTTTCGTCGAAAAGACATCGCAGATTGTACTTCTTAGTGGTTCGATGGTTTATACCCCTTGCGCCCCCGAAACATTAATACCTTTTTTTTAGCACAGAAAGGACAATATCATTAATTAAGAAGGGTGGAATGAATCACAAAGATAGTGATACATTCATTATTATTTGTACAATATTTCGCCCACAGGGTTGCGAAAACACTAAGCCAAGTGTGCGCCTTAGCAGCCAACCCAACTGATCCCCGGATGGAGGCCTAATTCGTGCATTGCCGAAATAGACGTGACTATACACGCGAGTACAATTTTCAGAATCCAATAAATTTTGGATGGGATCTGAATACCCTTAAGTCATTAGGTTAAGGGTATTTGTGATATATGGTTCGTGCAAGAATCATCATCAAATACTATTTTTCTTATTTTTCTCTTTTATTAGTAGTTCATTTCCAACAAGTTTCTAGGGTTAAAACTTAAGAAATAAGAGGTAAAGGAGAAACCGTGCATCTCACCCATCCATCTATTGGAATTTGGATGCAATTTCAATGTCAATACTTGTTAGATTGGACACGGATACCACACTCAAAATTTTCCGTGTACCATTAAGATGCGAATATCCTAACCGCTGCTCATATGTTTCCCGGTGGGTTTCAAAGTCGGCACAATTTCTAATCATTTGGAAGTGGACTTTGACTTGAGTAGCCTTTCCAATCCCAAGTGGCCTTTCCAATCCCAAATTACCGGTTTGGTCAACTAAACGTGCTATGTCAGCAGACTTTGATTATCCTGTTACATCTTTGACCCGTACACGTACATGGGAATTAATTATTGTTGTTGAGGCTGCGCTTATATACATTTTTTATTACTTTCAGGTAGAGCTCACCCGGTACCCCAATAAAAGTTTGAACGGAATATAATATGCTGTATTATATGACCACTGGAAGACATAAAAAACAATTTTATTAATTGGACGGGAATCAAAGGATCCAAGAAGAAACGTTTGCACGTTAACGTACGTTTCGACGAAGTTAAGTTGAAGATTAAAGTCGGGATATAAAGATGGCTTATTGCCCTAGTAAACTTCACCAATACATTCCTTCTCATTTTCACTTATTCTTTCTTCTTCTTCTTCTTCTTTTCAACATTTATTTTTCTAGCAACTTATATTTTTGTAGTTTCTCTTAATATTCTTGGTTCACACCTAAAACTCGGTTTAGTAGGTGAGCAATCTGATAGTGTTGATGACGAATATGATTCATGAAGAGAAGGAGGTAGAAGATGAAAATCAGTTTATGGAGGAAGAGGAGAAGTTGAGCTGGTTAAGGTCACAAGTGATTGGAGGTGATGACTTTGAATTTGAAACTCCTTTTGGGAAACGAAGACTAGTTTATGCTGATCATACTGCTTCAGGAAGATCTCTCCATTACATTGAAAATTACATCATACAAAATGTTCTCCCTTTTTATGGTAAACTACTACATAATCCCTATCCTTTCATTATTTTTATTCTAGTTTTGTTCATTTCTTACTCATATAGAGATTCTAACGATATGGATATGATTAACAGGAAACACACATACAAGTGACAGTTACGTAGGGAGAAAGACATCTAAAATGGTGCATGAAGCAACGGACTACGTAAAGAAATGCATGGGTGGAAGTCCAGATGATGCTCTGATTTTCTGTGGATCAGGAACAACTGCGGCAATCAAAAGACTTCAGGAAGTTATGGGAATTTGGGTTCCATCAACACTGCGAGATAGAATTATTCAACACCTAAAGATTGAAGAAAGGTGGTTAGTGTTAGTAGGTCCGTATGAACATCATTCCAACATACTTTCGTGGCGTCAAAGTACAGCTGAAGTAATAGAAATCGGGTTAGATAACGATGGATTAGTAGACATGGAAAGTTTGAGAATTCATCTAGAGAAATATAAATCTGAAAATCGTCCAATGTTAGGTTCATTCTCAGCTTGTAGTAATGTCACCGGTATAGTTGTCGATACACGTGCCATCTCTCGCCTTCTTCATCAGTACGGTGCTTTTGCATGCTTCGACTTCGCGGCATGGTAACCTCATAGTCTAGTTCTATTACCAAGTACTATATCGAATTTATATTTCCATGACTGATTATTGGTTTTCAAATTATTTCTCTGTGACATGTGCAGTGCTCCCTATATGGAGATGGACATGCGATCAGGCAATATGGAAGGATATGATGCTATTTTCGCAAGCCCTCATAAGTTCCTTGGCGGTCCTGGAACACCAGGAATTCTTATGATGAATAAGGCCTTGTATGAGCTGAGATCTTCTGCCCCTTCAACTTGTGGAGGAGGCACTGTTAGCTATGTCAACGACTTCAACGCAAAGGTAATATACGTACTAATTTCGGGTGTTGGGAGACTGGAAAGGACTTGAGATAGTGACATCTTATTTTGGCTCTTAAAAATTGATAATATTCTAAAAACTATGAACTATGTAACTGTAGGATACATTATACTACGACGACATTGAAGAAAGAGAAGACGCCGGTACACCGCCCATCATTCAAAAGATACGAGTATCATTGGTATTTTGGGTGAAAGAATTCATAGGGCACCATCTAATCGAAAAGCTAGAAGAATTCTACATAGAAAAAGCTCTCAATAGACTCCTCCCAAATCCAAACATATGGGTACTAGGAAATACTGAGGTGAAAAGACAAGCCATCCTTTCTTTTCTTGTTTTCCCTAGCAGTACCAATTCTATGCCTTCGATAGAAGATGAAAGAAAGAGAGGACTTTACACGATAAGAGAGTCAGGGAAGCCTTTACATGGACCTTTCGTCGCAAAGCTTCTCAATGACCTTTTTGGCATTCAGGCTCGAGGTGGGTGTGCATGTGCTGGACCCTATGCTCACCGTTTGCTTGGTGTAGATGAACATCTATCTCTTGCCTTTCGAGCCACCATCAAAAAGGTAAATATACATAACCCCTTGAAATGTTTAGATTGGCAGTACCATCAAATATTGTATAGTTTACGATTTAATTTGTCCATAATTTGACAATTTTGTTATAACTTGCATGGTGGACAGGGTTACCATGGTATAAAACCAGGATGGACAAGAATCAGCTTTCCTTATTACATGTCAAGGGAAGAATTCGATTTCATATTATCAGCTCTACAATTCGTTTCTATATATGGTGAACGCTTCCTTCCGTTGTATAGCTTCAATTGGAATACAGGGCAATGGACATTTAGAAGGAAATCAATCTATGGTAATGTAGTGTGGGATAATCCAAAATTCGTGCAGTTGGCTGATAAGACGACGCTATTTGACCGAACCAATTCCGTGATCGAGACAAACAGTAATGGAAAGGGCGGTGAATACAGAGCTAATAATGATAAGGGTGAAGTGATTCAAAGTTTTAAAATGTACATAGAGACTGCACAAGATATTGCTAATTCTCTCTCAAAAGTTTCTCATCAACGCAATATTCCCAACGATATAGATCCAAATCTTGTATACTTTATAATCTAGTTAGACATCTAGGGGGGGCGATATGAAGCTGGTAACGGTCATATGATGCCAATGTCTCCCGTAAGTTATATTCAGAAGGTAACTGTAAGAAAGTTGGGCGCAGATTCGAGAACAAGTTGCAAATTTTAACTCTATCTTGCTGTAATATTCAATATTTAATTGGCTACTCTAACTAAGTCAATATATATTAAATTTCATGCTTAAGAAAATAAAATAATAATAATAAAAAATAAAAAATAAATCATGTAGGAAATCAATTAGTTTGGGTAGTTACCTGCTAATGCATCAAGAAGAGTCGATTTTCCAGAACCAGAAGGACCCATAATACCTAAGACCTCACCAGGCTGAGCATACCCATTTAGCCCTTCAACAATAGCTTTATGATTTCCTTTACTACTAGACGAAGGTACACTAACGCAGAGATCTTCCCATGTCAACACGACACCTTCCCGTGTAAACACGACAGCTTCCCTTGATCCTTTATCTTGTTGTTGCTGTAGTTGGTCAGTCATAAACTCAATTGGTTCCATCTCCATTACAACTGAACCACCTCTAGTTCCTACTTCTGGTTGGTGATCATATTCAATTCTTAAGGAAGGCGCATCATACATATCTTCTTCAAGATAAGAATGACCACCCTTGTTATCATGATGAATACTAGTAGTACTAAATGGAAAAATGTTTTTCATAGATCCATCTTCTTCTTGATCATGATATGCGAAGCTGCTATCTTTTTCTTTACTGCTAAGAAGTGGCGATGGTGATCTACTTGGACTTTCTGTTGGAGTCCATCTTGGGACATGTTTTGGCGATGCCATTTCTGTCTTAAAAACTTATTTCTAAGATATGCAAACATAAGAAGCAGAAAATATCTGATTTTAAAATAGAAAATTTTGGAGAGAAAGAGGACTGGAAGTGTGATACATGTGATAGCTAGCTAGAGATCGAGGTTCTAAAAGTGGAATTCTGGTTGAGGAATAATAAATGAAACCTACAAGAGTATTTAAAGACTTCGTAGAGAGGGGACTTAACCGAGTATGAAAGGAATGTTTTCATGTTTGTTTAGCCTTCACCATCTGTTAGAAGTGAATTTTTCTGGATAACCCAAGGTGGAGATGTGTAATCTTTTGGACTATTTGTAATATTTTAATTAATCCCAAATTAAGGTTTTCGGTTTAGTTTTAATGCATATGGCAGAGTTATCCCAAAAATGCTTGAAAAACCCAAAAAATTTGACACCAAAATTTGACCCCCTATGTGTCAAGTTTCTATTGGCACACCTTTAAAGCGGACCCCTGTTTATCCCTAGTAGGTTGGGTGTGGAAGAAATCTAAGGTAGATATGGATGACACATAGGGGGTAAAAGATTGGGGTATAAAGCCCGGGTCTCCCTAGCATCTTCGGAGTTATCTCAATCCGCTTCATCCGCAGACGAGGATGGCAGAAGATGCATGCATAATTAGGGGTGTACAGAATGCCCGGAAGCCTGCGTCCTGCCATGTACCGCCCGGGTCCGAAAGAGCCCATGGGCGCCCGACAGCCTGTCATGGGCTAGCCCGGCCTGCCCGATAATTATAAGTGGGCGGACCCGGGTTTTTGTTCAAATATTGGAGTCCGGCTGTTAGCTTTGCTTTGGTAGCCTGTTTAGTTACCGGCACCTTTTCGCCAATAGCATCGAATAAAGTTTTCTACTAGTGTGATGGATTTCTCAAGAACTTAAATTTCATATGTGGATAATTTATTGGGGTTAGAGAAAATTATGAATTACATTTCACAGTAATGAATATGAATTGCTTGAACTATCATTTGAACGAGTTACAGATAGGGATGGCAATGGGGCGGGTATGAGGCGGGGACCTTGAATCCCATCCTCTACCCCGTTCAAAAAACCAAAACCCATCCCCTACCCGTTCCCCATAAGAATGAGGCGGGGACGGGTATGGGGAATCCCCGTAGGGGATGGGTTTTCCATGGTTTACCATAACATTACAATAAATATTTAAAATTTTGTAAATAATAATAATTTAAAAATAATTATAATGGTTCAAAGAATAATACTAACCTAAGCAGTGCATTTTAAAATTTTAAGTTTATACTAACCAACTAAAACTGAAAAATAAAGGAAACAATTGATCCACAATTAAGTATTATGGTTCATTTTACTTCTTAGTTCCTCATTATTAATCATCTTCCTCCATGTTAATCATCTCATCATGATCTTCTTCGTTATCTTCCAAAAAAGTTCCTCGATCAGATATATTAGGTTATGGTATGGGGCGGGTATGGAGTGGGGACCTTGAATCCCATCCCCACCTCATCCCCACATCACTACTTTCGGGGATTTCCCGTACCCCGCCCCGTTCCCCTTTTATACGGGTAAAACCCTAACCCATAGGGGCGGATCCCCACGGGGATGGGTTTGGGTGGGGCAAATTGCCATCCCTAGTTACAGATATATCATCATTATCAAGCCAAAAAAAAAAAAACATATATACTTTAAAATTTTGAATTATACCTTGGGCCCGAGGCCTGCCCGGCCCGACCTGGCCTGGCCTGTATTGTTTCACGGGTATGGACGGCCATGGGCATTAAATTTTTGTTATTGCCCGGCCTGGCCTGGCATGTTAAATTTAATGGGTACAAGCCCGTCCGACCCGACCTGTGCTATAATCGGGCTTGGGCTGGCTTGCCCGGCCGGATGTACACCCCTATGCATAATTGCTGGTATGGGGGGCCTATCGTCTTTAATTGTTGCCAGGGCTGATAATTTTTACGGACAATACTCGTTTGACTAGCTAGGGGTACAAGGCTAAGTTATTGTACCACACATGCATTGAATTCTGTTATATTTTGTCCCACTCTTTTCAATTGTTACTGCCATAAATATGAGAATGCAATAAGGCAACCTCTAGTAGGCTAATAGTTGAATTTTGGTTGAGGAATAAATGCAAGCTTCCTCTATTTAGAAATCAATATTGCTAGACTAGATAGACCGAGATTTCTCTCGAGAAAAATCGCGTTACAAAAAGATGGGATAATTTTGCCTGGTTAGCCTAGACACTAAAAGGCTAGCAACGATGCCGTGTTGATTTCTTACAAAATCATGATAATTTTGTAGTATAAGATAGGAAAAGAGAAAGAGAAGGAGGATTGTATATTAATCAGAGTTCTATCGGTTACATGGATATAATACATGTATATACATGGAGATGGGAAAATCAAAAGACATCTATTTTGGGCCGCACATCTATGGGCTGTAAGCCCTACAACACTCCCCCTTGTGCGATCCAATAGAACTCCGTATGCAGTGCTTCATATAAAGTGCTTCAAATGTTTTCCTCTCCTTGATGACTTGTGCCGAAATCAATTGCCTCTTAACTTTGACAAGGAAAAACCCAATGGGACAAAACCTTGGTACAACTATTCACATGTAGTTCTTCACATGTTATCTCGTACTTTATATGTAGTTCATCACATGCAATACGATCTTCAAAGACCGACGAGTCTAAGTTAATTGCCTCGTTAAAATTTCGTCAGGCAAACCCAGAGGGACAAAACCTGAACAAAATAAAAAGAGTAAAATATTAAGCAAACTTAGAACATAGTTGGACTCGAATACGTTTCCTCATTAAAACCTTAACAAGGAAACCCAGTGGGACAAAACCTTGACGAAGGGGAAAGAGTACAACGTGACAGATGCAAGTAAAGGTTATCTGTTGCAGATGATCACTTTGCTTCGTTGAAGCTGATTAGTTGGTTCACAACTTTTAGGCAGAAAATCCTTGTGGAAAAGACAATAGCCTTAGTTGGGAAGTTAATTCCCGGTGTTTGTTGTTGTATAATTAAAAACCTTTCCGAGCAACAAAACCATGTAGGAAAAAGTAACCTCGGTGAAGGAAAAGAGTTCAACACACCATTAGATGTTCCCCATGATGTCAGAAAATTTTCATTAGTCTAATGAAGTTAAAAGGAGTTTATCACACATTACTTTGGTGACTTGAATGTTTATAAGACCATGTTGTTGATTCTGGAAGTTACGTTGCTTAACGGACTATTGCGTTTCATTTCTTTGATTCTGATATTTTCAGTAATATCAACGCGATCTTTATGTCTTTAACATTCAACATACTTGATGTTTTTAGTATTGTCTTGCTAAAAACCTTGTCGAGTAACAAAACCTTGTGGGAAAAAACTATTTTCGATCGAAGGGAAAATGAGTACAACACAACTTCAATTTTGAAGTAAAATATGTTGACATCATATTGGATCCTCCCCTTGATGTCGGCATCCCACCCTGATTACTTTAAGAGTTGTTCTAGAGAGTTTCTTTAGTCATGTAATTTTCTAACTGATATCGACAATGACTTAGAAAATAGTCTACCATATCTCCCCCTGATTACTTTCGTTGGAGAAGAGATAATTGTTCTTTCATAATCAAAAACCTTTGGATTGCACTTTCGTTAGCATTCCTTTTTATGTATTTGCATGGGTAATACAAATTTATGTCAATGGTTACTTTTAACTACATGATTACATTCACTATACCATTCCAATGACGTTGCGTTGGCGCTGAGCTATATCTAGCTAACATGTTCGCTGAAGTAATATTTGGTCGAGTATATTATGCTTAGTACAATAATGCGTCTATTATACTTATATAAGTAAAGTTCATCTCCCGACAGAACTTCGTCATCTTCTTTTAGACTAATTGGTCATTTATGTACATTTGAAACTCGACTAATCATGGGAGTGCTATTAGGATGCATGTCTTTGTTAAATTGCCTGACAACTTTAGACATATGTAAACTAGTGGAATAATATACCACAAGCTCGGTATTCGGTAGAGATTTTCCCATATTTTTCATCTCAAATTCGAATTTCAAATAGTTTTTAAGGTTTCTTATTACATCAAGAATGCCCATCATGTCTGTACCATCGACATGGATAGCTACAATTCCAAATCAGGAACTTTCTTGTGAACGCAAATAAAAATAACTTACTTGTCTATCCCCTCCAAATCAAATAGTCACTTATATGAGTATACCACATCCGCCTAGTTGTTTCAATCTGTAAGTGAGCTTTCTATCTGACTATAAACGCACTCTGTGGTTTGGAGTCACTTGATTTGGGCAACAAAAGGCTATCAAGTACTTTTGTAAATATCTGCTATCTCTTGATTCTTTTAGAGATACGTAACAACCACATACATATGATGCATTTCAAGTCCTTCGAAATTACCAAGCTAACTAAGTATCGGAATGCTATAACGTTCATTACAAGAGAACAATTCAGGGCTTTGTGAGAAACCTCGCGCCACAAGGCGAGAGTCTTTATACTTTAAGGATGCTTTCTTCTCATTATGCTTTGTGACAAAATTAATCATGCATGTCCAATATGATTTACACTTGGTTGGTTAGCACTACCACACCAAATACCTGTATATTTGTCAAAGAACCAAGTTCTACCTGGATTGTATATGCCAAATATGTTCTTCGTTGACATTAACCAACAAGTAGCTTGGTTTGATCTCATCTTGCTCTATTTCCTTAAACAAGTGTATAGGAAATTAATCATCAATATTGTAAAGACCCTCAAGCTCGTCAACGCTATTAGACTAGTCAAAAGACGTCTTAGCCGCTAATAACTCTATTAGTTTAACACAAACTTTAATTAATATGAATTAATATAACAATGATCTAGAAATGAAACTAGCACCGTTGAATAGATCTCGAAAAGTTACGCCGAATGGACTACTTGAGTGTGTCATTCGGATACCGTGCAAAGAAGATATCATCAAAATTGTAAGAAGGGTAAAATTATCATTTCCAATTTAAGCCGACCTTGGCTGCCCTTATCCTTTTGCTGGGTTTCTCGGTAATCCTTGTTGGTCTTATCGAACCAAATAGAGCAGATGACTCATAATTTCTCTTCTTCTTCATTCTTATTTCCTATGTTGCACGGACACGGACACGGGACACAGTTCCGACACGACACAGTTACGGGGACACATCAAATCTCAAAAATGTTGGTTACGGGGACACGTTATATGTATTACACACATTATTAAAATGAGATTCTACAACAATTTACACAAGATAATAATTATTTTTATTTTTCAAAATACTTGATTACTAACAAATAAAATTAATAACAATAACATTTTGATCAAATTTTTCATAAATAATGTTTGGATTGGACTAAAAGACGACTAAATTAGCTTCACATTTAATTTATTTTGATTTTCCATACCAAAATTAATCATTTATGGTGTGTCTGAAAGTGTCCAAATAGTGTCCGCAAAGTGTCAAATGTCGATTTTTACGCGACACGTGATGTGGCGTGTCCATGGCATGTCGTGAATTGTCGTAACCGTGTCGTGTCCGATCATGTGTCCGTGCAACATAGCTTATTTCTCTTTGTTCTTCTTTCTTTTTCTTCTCCTCTGTTCTTCATTTCCATTTCTTCTAAGAGAGGATTATGAGGTCTTGAAGTTACTAGTTGTATTAGAAACACTTGGTGCTGACTGTTGTTGGTGGTTTTCTTGTTGGTTAATCGAGAGAAGAAGAAGAGATGACGATTTTAGAGAAATTCGAATTAGGGTCTCTGTAATTGATCGAGAATTCGATTAAAGGTGAATAAGGAGAAGTTAGAGGATGGGTTTGTTCTTAATTGATATTTGGTTGAAGTTGTAGAGTTGTTTGAGGATGAATCAGTGAATTTAGGGTTTCTCTGTGAATCAATGAAGGTGAGGATGATGATGAGATTAAAATCGAGAGATGAAGAGTAGAGTTACTGGTAGATGAAGAAGCAATGGGTTGAGGTTTAATTGCAGTTTTGAAGTTGTTTCGGAGAAGAATCAAAGATTTAGGGTTTGTCAGAAGAATATTTAGAAGCTCAATTAGAGATGAATTAGATGGAATTAGAGATGGGTTTTATCTGAATTAGAGTTTGAGGTTGAAGAATTGTTTGAGATTGACAGTTAGGGTTCTATATGTTATGAATTGAATCTGATGAAGGACTAGGGTTTGATTCTCGGTTTAAGAAAGTGATGAAAAGCTGTTGGTGTCGACTCAGAGGTTGAGTCAAACTCAGAGATTTTCTAAAGAGTTAAAATAGTGTTTCTTAAATGATGATGTTTATTTAATTGTATGGAATTGATGGATTGGGTCACGGGTTTGTGTTGAGACTGAGTTAGATAATGATATGGAGTCTTGTAATATTTTCTTTGTGAAATTGAGCTGAAGCAGTGGCTGTAATGGTAAAGAATTGTAACGTGAGTTAAGGAATGAGTGTTGTTTGAGTTTGGTTGTGTCACAGTAGTGCAGATGTTGTGTTTCATGGAATTGAGATGTTGCTGATTTAGTGTTGGGTGGTGGTGTAATTATGGAACTCAGTTTGTGAATATAGGTTGTATATTTATATTGAAGAACATGGCTTGGATCTGCTATTGAGTATTTTGGAGTTGGGCATATGGTGTTGTTATTAGTTGTATCTCAGATGATAAAGAGGTGTGTTGGTTGGCTGTTAGAGCTGAACTGTTGGTGGCTGGTGCTGATTGTGTTAAGCTAAGATTGATATATGGAGATCGATATAGAGTTATGTGGTTGTGAAGAAGTTGTTGTCGAAATTACAAGTCTTGAAGGTGTATTAAACTGCAGGAGGTAAGGGATGTGCAGTGTTGTTTGTTGCTGCAATTAAATTGCAGACTAGAAGTTAGTAGTGTTATTGTTGATGGAGCTTGAGTGTACTTGAGATATGTTTGAGTTGAAGTTGACTGTAATGTTGTTAGCATTGGACTTAGTGAAAGCATGCATCTGCAGACCTAGGTAAGCCAAATTACAGTTGTATTGAAGTTGTATAATTATTTTAGAATGAATTGTTTGTATTTTGATCAAATGATAGAATCAGGTTGGTGAAATTGAACTAGGGTTAGAGTTGCAGGTGTTGTAGAAATATTTAGCTTGTGCTTGTGGCTCAGGCCTGAACCTTATGCCTGTCTGACTGAACAGATTCAGTCTGACTGAGATTCTTATCTAACTTAGTGTATCTGACTAAGTGAACTCAGTACCAGACCTGACCATAGTTGACTCAGTGGACCTTGACTGATTTGACTAGTTGACCCTAGACTTGACCTTGGACGGACGTGGACTTTAGTTGACCCTTTGACCGTTAGTAACCGTTAGATGGACCAGACCTTAAGTTAATGGGTTAGTTTAATGGACTTGGGATTAGATTTAGTTTTCTTATTTTGATAAATGAATTGGACTTCTTATTAGGGGTGTGCATACAATCCGGAACCGCGGATTTCATCCGCAACCGTCCTCAAAATTTCTGGTGAAAACCAATCCGCAAGAGTCTATGGGCCAGTCACGGATGAATTCTCAAATCCGCACGGTTTAGCGTTTGGTTGCGGTTGGTTTTGTAAATCTGCGGATTTAACCGCACCATAATCTATGAGACAAATAGTATGGTTAGTTAACTTCTGGTGGCGAACACGAAATGTCGATTAATTGAAATTTGTTTTTGATTTTCCTAAATATCTTTATAGTTTCATTTGCAGAAGTGTTTCTCAGAACAATTTATTTCATGAGTCTCAGCTCAGTAATAATAAACTCATTGGAAGTTTCTCTCCATTATCAACTATTGAGATACCTTCACCTCTTAACTACCTTAGTCTCTCAGGTTCTCTGGACAAATCACTTTCTTAAATGATTTTCATTTTCATTTCATAGTTGTTCTTCTTCTTTATGATAAGAAAATTCATGAAAATCAACATTAGTAATTCAACTGAAGATGCACTTGCAACCAATTTCGGATGCATCTGTTAGTAACATCATTGCAAGTACTACTATTACTGCAATGTTTTACTTACTTTTTCTTTTCTTTTTTTTCTCCTTTTTTAACTAAATCCACGGTTAATCCGTATCCGGTCCATACAATCCGCTGATCCGCAGAGGTCAAATCTGTGGGTGGTTGGGCCGATTACGGCTCAATTTTCCAAATCCGCAATTTTGACGGTTTGGTTACGGGTGACCCCTAATCCGCAATCGTCCGTCTGTTGCACACCCCTATCTCTTATGGTCAAAATTAGCTTTTGGTTCCTTCTACAAAGTTGTAGATATTCATAAGACTTATCACATGGATTATAGAATCAACCTAATCACCAAGTGGTCTGGTGGTTGAAATGCTCCCTCCCAATGCGGAGGTAGGGGTTCGAACCATGTAATAGCCAAAATCCACTCCAATTTAAGGAGTTTGGATGTATTCTAGGCACCACTAGTCTAGGGTATCAAAACTAATAAATAGTAAACCTTAGATATGCTAAAAATAAAGAATGAAAAGGTGTAAAGTCATAAATGGGCTTAGAACCATTAGATAGATTTGTATGAAATTATGTTATGAGCCTTGTGTGAGCCTTTTGGCTAAACTCTTAGAGTGCTTGTATGATTAACAATTAGTCTATTTAACAACTATAAATTCAAAGGTTGAACCAGTGGATCATGGATGTCGAGGTAGGCATGGCTTGTCATCAAAAGAGGTGGGAATACATTTGACTCTTTTGTGACCATTGTTGTTTCTTTTACAAAAGTCTGTGTTTAATAAACTCATGCATCGTCAGTTTGTGCATCCCATGCTTTCCTTAACTTGTACTATGATATTTCTGTTGATTCTGTTAATCTTTCCGTTGTTTGGAAAGGACGTATAATGTCATGTGTGTTATTATGAATTGTTATGGGAAATAAGAATTTCCACGTGTAGTATATAAGATACGCTCCTTCACATTTATATCTACATGAATTCAGCTTTTATGCTTACTATGGGTCATCAGCTGGTTAGGTTGGTGACATCAATAGCTATTAGGTGTGTAACTGGTTGACACCATATTATACATTGTTTGAAGAAGGAGTTTGTCTATATACATGTTTGTGCATTTCAGTGACTTGGTCAGTTTTTAATGTATGGGAAAACAATATTGTTTTCTAACTCTTGCTTATGATTACTTCAAAGTTAAATGTTATTCCTGCTGGGCACCCCTTTTAGGGATGATGTGCTCACCCTTTCCCACTTTCAGTTTCAGAGACAGATCGAGTTGCGGGGAAGCTTTGTGGAATTGAGTCCGCTAGTTGGATAACTTCTGCTATATTTATTTGTGTTTATAATTTATTTGCAAACCAAATGACTATTGTATATGTAACATTTGAGAAAAGTTCTTGCATATATGTATTTCAGAGCGGGGCTAGTTTTTGGATTAAGTTTTGTAGCAGAATTCTTAATTGAATGCTTATGTATATGATTTAGATCCTTAATGCCTCTTTATTTAGTTAATATATTGGATTAGTCAGCTGCTAGCTTTTTGGGCGCTACAAATATGCTTGCATGATCTTTCCATTGAATCGTGTGCATTTTCATAATCCACTTGGGATGTCATAGTTCTCTGGAATCATTAAACTTTGGAGCGTCCTCCAGTTTGATTCATGGACATATTCAGAGACAATCTTATGAGATGACTTATGATGATATAAATAAGTTGTTCCTTCCTCGCCTACTTCCTTTCTAGGTGAGGATTGATCGAACCAAGTGGTCTCTCCAACTTCCTTTATGGAGACACGGCCTCAACCACACTTCCACTAAGTGTAGTTGCAACACCTTAGTCTATGGTGTATATCCCTTATTTGAGGATTTGTAACCTTACAGGTAGGTTTGAAGCTGGTATGTGTGATCTCATCACTTTAGCGACATCAATGTATATTCTGAAAATCGATTATTCTTTCACTTCACATTTACATTTGTAGAGTACGAGAATCAATATGAGACACAGTGGGAACACACCACGATAATTCATATCGTTCCCTTAGAAAATACTTTTTATTATCTCCCCCTAACGACGGGAAGATTGTCTCATTAAAGTGATAACTCACAAATCTGGCGGTAAGAAATCTCCTGCCAAAGATTTTAAAATGCGGATAATTGTTGACAGTAAATATCCAACAAAATTAGATAATCATTTTCGTGACCCATCATAGTACGATGTGGACTCGTAATGGCACATATATAATGCAACCAAAAATGTGTAAGAATACGAATGTCATGCTTATATTCAGTTACCAACTAGTACGTAGAAAAGGTTGACTAATATTGGGTTCTAAAACGAATTTAAGTAAATGTGCATTTAATATTGCATATCCCCAAGATTAAGTTAAAGGTAGGTTTGTACGCATAACCATGCCTTAGACATCATCTGTAACTTTTGATGATAGCCTTTGCGAGAACATGAGGTATAAGATGCTCAAAATTGATCCTATTAAATATGCAGTATTCATCAAGTCCTTTTGACGTAAATTCTCTATCATTAACAAGGGCGGTTAGCCTTTACACTTTGCATTGTGTAATATGTGCTAGGAGTTTTACAAAAATTAAGCGCATCGTTTGTTGTGATTAATAACTGAGTCAATGCGTCGAATCATCCACCATAGCCATAAATCACTTGAATGGTTCGCATTCTGCATGGATATATGTTCACTAACAACACTTTATTTCCTTGAAGAACGAGTTATTTACCATTTGCATCTATGTAAAATAGGATGGTCTCAATCATTTTTTACTAAAGAAAGACTTTGTAAGATGAGTGACGTGCTTTCTTACTGTAAAGCATAATGAGGAGAGGCAGTGAAAATCTAGTAACTTTAGAAATCACTGATTGTGATAGATGCCGTAACTTTGCATTCTATTAGTTCATTGTCTTGTACACTCAAATGAAATGATGCCTATGTTAGTACTTCAAAACGGAACATCGTGTCACAACCAATGTGCCTTATGGTTATGTCAAAGTCTTTATGAATCAATCCCAATCAGTTGATTGTTAGGGTTAATATGAATTCAGTAAATCAAGTTCCAGTGATTTACAATCACTAGATTGACACATTAATTTTCTCAGGATATGCTTCCTTCCACATTCATTAGAAATAGTTTATAGATGCAATCAACTTAATTCTCACTGTAAGTTTACAAAAAGGTAGGTAATAGTTCATGCATGAACACCCTTTGGTGTGATTATCCCTTAGTACATACAGAGCTTAGACATTGAGTCTTGAGAGATTTAATAAGTGGTGTGGCCTTATTACGTAACAAAAGTTGGATTCAACTCAATTACTTAAGAGCGAATATATGTTACGTTTCATCCAGATATATCTCAAGTGATTTAGAGAATTTATGTCTCGTGGTTTCACTCCATAAGTGTATACATTGGATCTTGTTCAACTGAATAAGATAGTCAATTGGCCAGGCAAAGTTCTTGTTGCCATTAAAGTTGATGGGAAAATTGGTTGTTACTATGATACACACATTACATTGTATATATCAACACCTATGACCAGGTACATTTCCAACTCTTTCATTTATGATGGGAGCCAGAATTATATCTTAGCTTCATCCCATAATCAGCTGATACATGTACTTTGGTGTCATTACTATTGGGGAAAAAATACATCTTTGTCTCATGATATATATGTCCCTTTTCACATGCTTTAGATAAGTCATTACGTCTAACCCTCATTACTTCGGGGTTCTTTCCATTTTCAATTTTGCTACATTTAACTTAATTTGAGAAAATTCTTTATCTCAATAGGCCAAGAGAATCTCAATACACATGTCAACCAAAAACTTTAGGATGAATAGATTATTAAAGATAGTTCTCTTGCTGTCATATTTCAACATATACTGGTTTGTTAGTATCATGGATGAAGTAGAGAAAATTTTCTGACTCATATATCTTTTGTGAGTTCTTCCACAAAATTTGGAATACATGTGATTTTATTTGCAACGTATCTTTTGAAAATACTGACTCTTAATAGTCGAGCCAGTGGATTGTGTCCCACGGAACATTGGGAAGAAAACATCAAGTACACAATAATGGTGCTCAAGTAATTCTAAACCCCAAATAAATACATTGGAATTGAGTTGGTACAACCAATTAAACAAAAGACACCATTCAACTATAGCAAATATCATATTCAAGAGAACAAAATAGCACAAAAACCAAAACTCTTAATGATCAACAATCATAATTAAATTGACTGTTTATATGATGTGGTCTTATTTTAAGACAAAAATAAACAAAACTAGACATGTGCTAAAAACAAATAAATAAGGGAAAATTAGGCGCATGCCCCCAAAAAAATAATATTCTCATTGTCAGGCCCACAATTAATTTTAGGTACCATGACACCCATAATTATTTCCGTGACACCCATAATTATATGAAATTATTATAAATGTTTGCATGACGGATTATGCATCCGCATGACGGGTTATGCATCAGGGGTATAATTGGCAACACAACTTGGATATAACATATCTAAAAATACGCGCCTTGGAATTTTACAAATTTTATATCGTTGGAAATATTTTTAAGAGAGCTACGCAACGAGTACAAACAACAATATCAATTTTTTGTTTTTCACGAAAAAATCGGAGGTGATCATCATTTTAAGCAAAATTTCAAAATCGACTACATAACCATTATGCGACCAACAAAAAAGATGCATAACACATTCTCGCAGACGCATAACGAATTATGCAACCATTTTCTCGATTGCCTAGCAAAGTTATGCATCTATAAAAAGTTATGTAACCATTGTTTTAGTTGATTTTAGTGCGTACATAAAAAATGGATGCATCTTGCATTATGCATCCATATTTACGGATGCATATCAAAGTTATGCATCTATTTTCTCGATGCATAATGCATTATGCAGTCATATTTTCGGATGCATTACAAAAGTTATAGATCCATTTTCACGACTGCATAACATGTTATGTAGATATTATTGTAGGTGCATGACAAGTTATGCAACATTTTTTTTGTTGGTTTCAATACTAACAAAAATGTAGCTGCATAACGTGTTATGCAACTATTATCTAGACTGCATAACAAGTTATGCAACTATTATTGTAGGTGCATGATAAGTTATGCAGCCTTTTTTTTTTTGTTAGTTTCAATACTAACAAAAATGTTGCTGCATAACGTGTTATGCAACCATTTTCGGGTCGGCATAACAAGTTATGCAACAAAGTTTGTAGATGTATAACAAATTATGCAACCGTTTTCATAGCTGCATAACAGATTATTCAACCATTATGACCAAACACTAACACCAATATGGCCAATAAATACGTATCTTCCCAACCAACAACACCAATTCCTCAAACTCAGTTGATTCTCTTTCTCATGCAAATTTTCACGAGCTCTTGCAATCCAAGATTTCAAATGTTGCCTTTCAGAAGATTCAGTAACAAGACGCTTGGCTTGTTCAAAAAGTTCTTTACCAGCAAACCAGATACTAGGTGATGTATATCTAGTCTGTAAAAGTGTAGCAACACGACAAACCACAATATATATATATATATATATATATGCAAATACAAGTATTGGAACATCAATTTACTTTTATATCCCACTGCTACCTATATCTAACCCCACTGTTACTTCTGCCCCTCTATGTAACCACCATTCTCATAACCACTATCACCTCTATCTAATAAATGTTTTGCACCATTGCAATATCATCTCCCATCTAACTAGTATTTCCACCAGCACGACCATCATCACGGGATAAACTCAATCTAACTACTTTTACCATCACCAATTTCCTAACTATAAAATTTCATCCCTAATCCCTCAAATTCTAAAATTCTCATAAAATTCCACAAAATTGTATCTAAATATAACAAACTACAACTCAATTATAAAACTGCATACAATTTGTCCCTAATATCATCACAATTTTTCCCTAATTTGAATTTTGTATTCACATAATCAAAATCCAAAATAAAATTGGTCAAAAAAAAGTTCAATAACCAAAAGAAAGCACCAATTTACATAGCGTTTTTCGAAGAGATGGAGAAGCAGAGGGGTAATTTTCGATCATCAAAGATTTGATGCTGGAAACAGCTTCTTCAAACATTTGTTTCTTCCCAATTAGTTTATGTAAATCCTGTAGTTTCAACGTCAATTGATCCTCTGAAGAAGATGAAGAAGACACCATTATCTTAATGATTCAATTTCTGGTAGATTTTGAGTTTTGAGTTTTGATCTTCTCTCTAGAGGGCTTACTGTTGGGGAATTTAAAGGGCAGAATTTCTTGCTCAAGGAGGAAAATGATAAATTCGCCGAATCTCCCACAACAACAATTACTAAAACCCATTTCGAATCAAACCCTAGAAACATCACCCTTCAATTCCATCTCGTCCATTATCTTCCCTAATTTTCGATCTTTAAATCGAGCTCAGCTTCACGATCTTTGTCTAACCCATAAAAAAAAAAAAAACACCTGTATACACATCATGTTCCTTTCTTCTTATCGAAATTGATTTTCATCCATTCACCACCATCTTCACAATCCCATCAGCAGTCACAGAGAAATTGGGGACAAAACTGAGAGTAAAGAGGGATGAACTAATAATGGGTGGAGTTAGCAGAGCCGCACAATATCAGAAAATATGGGTTTGGGACTAATTTTCCCCCAAAAAATGGGTGCACGCCTGTACTTTTGTGACCGTGGGTTTCTCAGTGGAAAAAAATTGAAAAATGGGTCTCGTAGTAGTTTTCACAATAAATAAGCCTAGCAAGTATTCAATGTAAAGGCCCACCTTTTGTGTTATAGTTACATCCCTTTGGGTTTTGGTTCCCCCTATATATAGACGGAACCGGAACAGAGTTAGTCACGCACGTCCCAAAAGCAGCAAAACATGAACAGGATGCCAGGAACAGGACCGGGTTGGATCGGTTCGCACTGGACCGGGTTGGATCGGTTTGCACTGGACCGGGTTGGCCGGACAGAGACTCCTCCGAAGAATATACAGACTCACGAACATAAAATTCCCCTCTGTAAATTTTCGACCTAACTACTCCCTCCGTTACTTTTTAATAGGCTGGTTTCTATAAATAAATGGTTGGTTTCTGGTGGGAAAGTCAAATGTTACTTTAGTTTTTAGGGACCACTTTTCTCTTAACTTCTTTTTGATGACAAGAATGTGGACCATTTCAGACAAGTGTCATGGGGACGAACTTTTATGACAAGTGTCATGAGGACCACTTTCAATGATTAGTTTTCTTAATTTCCTTAATTTTCTCAAAAAACCAAACCAGCCTATTAAAAAGTAACGGAGGGAGTAGGAAAAATCCGTAATCCCTAATTACAAAAAAAAAGAAAAAAAAAAAACGATGATGATTAGGATTACGATTAAGGATTAATCCCAAATTACAAACGATTAGTTAGATTAATTAATCAATGTGATTCAAATTAATTAATCAAAGTGATTCCTGATTAGTAACTTGATTAATCAAAGTCATGAATAGTACCAAAAATAATAAATCAAAATAATTCATATTACAAACGATTAATCAAAATAATCCCTAATTCCTGATTAAATTAATTTTCGCCGCAGATTTAATATATCCAATGTATATGCCAAAATCAAAAACAGTAAAAAGAAAAAAAAAATATAGGAGAAAAATTAGATCCAACTTAGCTGATTTGATTCTAGCAATTTTAACATTAGCTTGCCGATAATTGCATGACTGCGTTGATGTAAATCATCCATGTAGAAAAAAAAATCAATCGATCCCATGTAGCTATGTGGTATATCTTCGTGCATGATAACGTTTTGTAGTATAAGATAGGAAAAGAGAAAGAGAATGAGGATTGTATATTGATCAGAAATCTATCGGTTATATGGATATAATACATGTATATACATGGACATGGGAAAAGCAAAAAACATTTGTTTTGGGCCGCACATCTATGGGCTGTAAGTAGAGGTGTAAATTGGGTTATGCCAGCACGAGCACAACCCAGCCCAGCACGCTAAAATCTGAGCGCAACCCAGCCCAGCACGGCCCAACACGTTAGTTTCGTGGGCTGTGCTGGGTTATCCTTATCGGCACATTAGCACGGCACAGCACGCGGCACGGATAAGCACGTGGCCCAGCAGAATACGTTAAGAAAACACGTCATAGCATGCACAAGTATACCATATAACAATGCATATAATACATCACATTTTTTGTATATATCACAAAAGAATCACTATTCTCGCTAGTTTTTTACGTTTTATGTTGGCTTATTTTTATAACGCATATAATACCTAAATATTTGGAAAATATATTTCAATATCGTTGTTATAATGTCGTTACCTTCGTTTGACTAGAAAATTAATTTATATGGCAATGCCAATTTTATATTTGATGTACAATTTGTATTTATTGAATAATCTTGTTAATTTAACTTGAAATAATTTCAAATGATATGTTAACTATTTAACTTCTCGTGATAATGTCCGAATTAATGTATACATTAAGTGATTTCAAATTGTTTATAGCACGTGTGCCAGCACAGCACAACACAACACGTTTATTCGTGTGTTGTGCTTGTGGGCTGTGCTGTGCCGTGCCTAGCTTTTGACTAGTAAAGCACAGCACGGCACAACACATTTAAATCGTTGGCACAGCACAGCACGGCAGATGACACGTGAAGCACGCTATTTCGTGTCGTGTCTGCTGGGCCGACACGTTTTACACCACTAGGCTGAAAGCGCTGCAACAGATAATTAATTATTTGAATTATTGGCAGGTGAGAAAGCATTTTCAAGAGAAATATTGAAATAAAGTGTCAATTTCAAAGGGTCTATTCCAATTGAATTAGGCATACAGATTACAGGGTGGAGTGGAGCCAGGATTGTCCATATCAACTACGCATGCACCCACGCATGGCCAAGATATTCAAATGGGTCTTTCCAAAGAGGACTTTGATCTTGTATTTGAGGATATCTGTCTGTCTTTTTCTCCTCCGTGGACTACAAATTGACACTAGCATCAGTTGGGCACTCTTGTTTAATTAGCCCTTTTATTATTTAGGCCGGTTCCTATGGGAGGGGTATAAATTTTTTGCCATGCCACGTAGCATGGCAAACTAGTTTCTCCACTGGTAAAACTGACAAATTTTATTAAAGTAGTATATTGTATTGTGTTTTGTGGGACCCTTATGAATAAAGATCGGTAGATGTATAACACCACCATCTACCCCTTTGAATATGGTAGAACCGACAAATTTTATTAAAAGTTATTGTGTTGTGGGAATTAAGATAAAGTAGATGGTGATGTTTGTTATACTGTTAAAAGTTCGAATCAGTCCCGCCTGTTGTGCTCATTTTAAATAGGAATGTAGAGTCTTATAAGAGGAACGTATCATCAGAATGTTAGACCCAAATTCATTCTCGTTTGGATTTTGTGGAGAAAATGACACAAATCATGTATGATAGTGTCCATTTAAGAGTGTCCATGTGGCATGGCAAACTAGTTTCCCCACTATGGTAAAACTGACAAATTTTATTAAAGTAGTATATTATATTGTGTTTTTTGGGACGCTTATCAATAAAAAATTTAGTTGTTTGTGTTTGGTGGGTATTTATTAAATTTTAGGGTAAAATATTGTGTGGACCCTCATATACTAAAAATCTGTTATAAAAAGTAGGAGAAGAAAAAACTAAAACCTAAACTACTAATAAGCGATCGACATTACACCGCTCGGTGTAATCTTGGCTGAGCGGTCGACACTCGACCACCCGGTAGAAACTTGATTTGGCCTGGCTAAGTGGCAGTTTGCTTGTTTGCCAGCTCCATAGTGGGTGCAAAACTGGCAAATCTATTGATTTGCCACACCCATTAGACACATTGTGGAGAAAAACTCTTTGCTTTGGCAACAAATAAAGTACTATGAATGTCTCCGATTGGCCAGTTTTAATTTTGGCCCATGATTTACATAATTTGCTACGGTGTAGTGATCTACACTACAAATGAGTGATCATGCTCAATCTACAGGATCTACACTGTGAGATTGAAGGGTAAAACCCCAAAAGAAGAACACAAAACCAAACAACAATTTCTTTTTCGATAACCTCCAAGAGAAGTACAGTCTCAATACATATTAGGGCGATAGAATGGTCCTAAGTTACACCTTCGGTGTGTTGTTTTAACACTCTTATCGTTTCTTCTCTTTTTTTTTTTATGCAAAAGTGCTCTTAACGTTTCACATCTAAAGAATGTTTTGATCGAAATTAAAATTAAACTAGATTTTATGCCCGTGCTACGCACCGGGTGGACCCAAAAACCACTTCGCCTCGCCTGTGAATGTATAGGATTTTTGATTTGGTGTAGCTCGGCTTTGCCTCGCCCCGTCGCTTAGGATTTTTTATTTGGTATGGCTCGGCCTCGCCTCGCCCCGTCGCTTAGGATTTGATCATAACAACCTGCATATTGAAAAATATGACATTTAGTAGATACGAATGGATTCCTTAAAGCTTTTGATAGTTGGATTTTTTTATGTTTTAGCCATTAATGACCAAATATGAAAAACCTCAAATGGTATCTACATAATAAAAAAATTTGTTAATGTTGTCCATGAGCAGCAGCTATCACAACAATTAGAAGAGAAATATCAAAAATAAAGACTATTGTACATAATCAGTGGAACAGTTGGATGAACACCCATTAAAATCGATACTGGTAGGTGGTTGATGAAACTGTTTATAGTTTATGTATAATATTTTGATGAATGCCTAAACTTCACAGCAGTTGGTATTATAATCTATAAAAAGGTTGATATCCAAAACAGGATGTAACACCATGAATATCGTTCTTTTCATACCGCCAAAAAAAATTACAATGCAAACGAATTTCAGTAGTCAGTAAGGTAAGATTGAAATGTCAAATAATATCCATACACGAATTAGTCATAACCGAGTCTAATGACGTTCATGGGCATACGTCATTATATTCATTAATTCTCTCTAACTCTCTCGCCTTCTAATTTTCTATCTCTACCCAGCAAGGAAAAAAAAGAAAGAAAAAGAATTTAAGAGACACTATTTGAAGACTCAGAGAACTCCGTAGGACAGAAAGAGCACATCACTATGACCATTAAACTTTCACTAAATTAAAAAAAATAAAGTCTTCAAGATTTTCTATATTTCTACTACATTTTCATCATTTAAAAGAAGAAAAAAAGATCCTCATAAATAACAGGTTGATTACCTCATCTACTTATTAATATATTGCCTTTCAAAGGCAGAACACATATGCTTCCAGAAGCCAGCAATGTTTAGTCAATTCTAAAAATATTAAGGGTTCACCTAAATAGAAAAATTTCAGGAATTTGGATTTCAGAGGTTTATAGCAAACACCCACAAACAAAGAGCTGACCTTCGCGATTTCTATAAATATACCCATCTAGACAGAATTCCTCTAATAAATAAGATTGAGTTCCAGCAATATCCAGAAAGTGGCAAATGAAGAGAATGAATATAAAACAAATACGAAGTTGTGTTTTGAATGTTGACTTACTTTTAAGAACTATTACTGGGTAAATTTGCAATGGAAACCCTGAGAGAAGTTACACAAATTTTTCAGTTAGACATTTTATATAACAAACTAAAAGCATTAACAACTATATATTGAGAAATCAAACATTGCTTACAGTGGGAATAGTTTTTGAGCTAACGATGAGGAGTGGGTGCTGAGAAATACCATTGTATGCATTAAGATGCTTAAAGGTCCAGCATATCCTAACATATAGACATGTTTTCATTCGTAATGGGAATAATGGTACCTTTCGGTACGAATCTATAGGTAACTTTCCTGGAAATAAAAGCTTCATTGATACAATCAGAAATGAATGGATAAAAGTACCGACTTTAACATAAACCCCAAAGTGCACATTTTAAGAGGAATGAAAAAAATCACAGAGATCCCAGGTTAACTGCAGTGCTCTCTGCATCACATCCTTCCTAAGTCCACCACCACCAATTATGCATTATGCTCAAGAATGTTAAATTGTGATATAAAAAACCAGATGATCTCCTACAAACTTTATAAACCAAACTAACAAACAAACTATCATGTTTCAGGCTACAATCCAAGTTGGAGATGTCTTGAGGATTGAAAATTTATTAGTTGTACCAATGTTCCTGATCCCAAGTACCTGGAAGTCCTTTATCAAGGATATACTCAAAACAAAAATAACAATAACTAAAGTAGTGAGTAGACATGAACTTAACATAACTATCAAATGTAAAATAAAACCAAGCCAACAGTTTAAAAAAAAAAAAAAGTTCATTGTAGGTTCACTACCGTGATCATCAGTAACTAAATTCAATTGCCTTAAAATGGTCATAAGGAAATGCAAGACCCCAACACTAAAGTAACCTAAGAACGTCTAAGCCAGAAGATCCAAATGTTAAGCAAGCTCACAAACCATGTCTTTTCGAATTTCATTAATTCAAAGGCCTGTCCTGAGAGATGTCGGGAATATTACCTCAACTTGGTCGCTCAATCTTCTTTATAGTTCAATTTCCATCCATGATACTTGATGATCGAGAACCAATATGAAGATAATACACAAAACTAAAAATACAATCAAATGCATTATAAGTTAAATATGTTGCGAGATTTCAATAATTATTAAAATCCCATTTCTACAACTGTGACCCTTCTCGAAACATATATTATGTCCACTGAAAGAACCATGGAGATGAATTTGGGATTCGAAATTGTGATCATCGCAGTAACCATTCCCCAATCTTTGTAAAAAACCTTAACCCACAAAATGAACTTTTGTTGGAATTATATTGATGTACACGTCATCGATTTCAAATTATCACTTTCTTTGCTGTTAAGGAAAACATAAAGATAATAATCAAGGCAGGGGAGGCAAGAGTGCTTGAATCCTTTCGAAAAACCAATACAAAGTTACTAATTACCTCATGAATCCGTACATTTTTCCGTGATAAACTATATCCAATTCCATAATTGAAACTGAAAGTTCGAAAGAAGAAAAAAAAAAACAATCAAGATGAAACCCTTCCAGCAAATAATACCTTGGATTGTTGAAAACCAATCGAGTAATCATCCTCTTCAAGTTTCAAATGCTGCAAAACAAAATCCAATGAAACCCTTGAACTCAGCTTGGAGATAAAGAGAACACAAACAAATATCAGAAAAAAATAAAATTACTAATCTATATACATAATCAATCATTCTGACCCAGGCAAATATGAATGAATTCTTTAAAGCTTTTGATAGTTGGATAAATATGATTAGAACCCTAATTTGAGACCACAAAAAAATAAACAAAATAGATAAAAATAACAAATCTAGTCCGATATGAAAAAGACTGAAAAAGAGAGCCCGAAATTAGATACAGTTAGGTTGATTAGAAATTCAGTTGAATTGATCCAGTATGAATGAATATCTCCTATCAACTGAATATCTACCTCACATGAAGCCCCCATCATCATATGTAGCCGTGCACGGGCACAAAGTAATCTCAACTGTTTGTGTAGATTCTATACCATTATAACAGTAGTTGTGATTGAGTCAATGGTGTTGAGGATCAACACTCCACCCAAAAACCATATACTTATTCTTATAAAATAAATCCGATTATGTGTTACGGTTAATACTGCAATGAAAAACAGCAACCTAACTTATGTTTTAAAGCCTCCTCAAAAGTAAACTGGAATCAGCAATTCTCACTGCAATGAAAAACAATAGCATAAATTTCATAATGAGCTTCCTAGGACTCAATTATTCCTCTAATACAGTTTGATAACCTTAAAAATAAGAAATATTGAAGATTAATCTAAAATTACTTTTTATTTTACTCTAATTCTATTGATTACTGTAAAAATCGATTGTGGGTTTACCTTGATGTTGGAGTGCCAAGAGATGATCACTGTGATTTTTAATGCCATCTGCAGGAGGATTAGATATAGTTCCTCCCCTGGGATGGGAGGATGGATTGTCTTAATCGTAGTTTGATCTAAAAGTAAAATTAGGGGTTTTTTGCTGTTGGATTACCTGTATGTTAACAATTGAACGAAACACATGTTTTGATTGCTATCAAACTCTGAAGAAAAAAAAAATATCGTACTTGCAGGAGGATTAAATATAGTTCGTCTTAATCATAGTTTGATCTAAAATTAAAATTAGGGGTTTTGAGTTTGATTGCTATTAAACTCTGATTAAAAAAAAAATTCAAGTAAGAAATCGTACCTGCAAAATAAGAAAAACAGTGAACAATCATAAAAATCATTAATCATTAATCACTAAATCTAAACGAAATTAAACAGTGAATGAAAGAAAGAGAGCAAGATAGTAGAGATGCGGCAGGAGAAAAAAAAAGGAGGGAACAACAATACCTAAACCCCAAATTGAATTTCATCTTCAAACTTTCCTTCAATCGACGAAACCCTAAACCCTAATAGTATCTCATCTTCAAAAACTGTATCTGTAAAATAAAAACAAACAAACTATAATTACAACAAAAATCTAAGAAGAACAGATATGATGAACAAAGAAGAACAGAAAAACAGAAAAACGTAGAAGGACAACAGAAAGACGGAGAAGGAGAACAGAGTTTCATAAGAGAAAAATTGTTCCTGTTTTTTTTTTTTTTTGTTCAGGGAAGGACTATTTCATAAGAGAAAAACTTTCCTTCAATCGACGCCCTAAACCCTAATAGTATCTCATCTTCAAAAACTGTATCTGCAAAATAAAAACAAACAAACTATAATTACATCAAAAATCTATGATGAACAAAGAAGAACAGAAGAACAGAAAAACAGAGAAGGACAACAGAAAAACGGAGAAGGAGAACAGAGTTTCATAAGAGAAAAACTGTTCCTGTTTTTTTTTTGTTTTTTTTTGTTTTTATTCAGGGAAGGACTTTTTTTTTGTTTATTGTTTTTCTTATTGCGTGAAACTGTTTTTTCAATATAAAACCGGTATTTAGTGTTACATTCATATAATTTGAGGAAAAGTGGAATGGAGAATTTTTAAGGGGGCGGGGACGCTCACCCAAAGGTGGGTATTCTCACCGTGCGACGCATGGCCTCGCATGGCTTAAGAGTTTAAAGGGTTTGATAAAAATGTATGTTTCCGATTGCAGCAAGTTTCACGCACTATGTACATTGTTGTTAGAGGAAGTTACCATATTCAATGAGAATTACTAAATTTTAATTGCAAACAAAAAAAAAAAAAACAAGGCCATTTTTGAATAGTATTTCCTTTGTCTCGTAAATACAAAATAACCGTAGGATCCAGTGTCATGACAGAGGCCGTAGAGTATGTCTATAAAACGGTTTTGCAGTTTTATCCCCGTGTAGAGAGACCTTTGCAGCATGTTGTTTATCAATGTATTACGACTTACGAGCAACAAAAAAACATGTGGCTTATTACTTTCGTGATATTATAGTTCATACAATAATTATGTGCTAATCTATGAAGTATATATATATAATTATGTGCTAATCTATATATATATATATAATTATGTGCTAATCTATGAAGTATATATAACATCCTTGATTTTGGACTTCCCCATCAATCAAGAATAGAACGATTATTGAACAACAAGAGCCAAGATAGGAAGAAAAAATAAAACACAAAACAAATAAGATGTTGGGGAAAACTAGAATATTCTCGACACTATAACACCAGTGTTGGATCAGCAAAATTTGGGAACTCCATGAAGGTTTTAAGGTACACCGGACAAGGTAATAGGTGGACCAACCGATTAACTCCTTCGCGTGAATGAAGAGCAACATGTATCTCCTCGAAATTCTGGTAAAGATGGATGTTCCTAAAGATACAAGAAGCACAAAAGTTGTATTTCAGTAATCCAATAACATGGTGGGAATTGAATGACAAAATGTCACTGTCGTGGAGAGAAATATGAAATGTTATCTCCTCATACAGATACAAAAAGAACACTATGAGGAAGCAGAAACACAAATAGTTTCGCAAAACCGTCGGGAAAGTTGCTTGAAAATCCATAGTTACAACATCAGCTGATTTTAGGAAATTTTCATGTACTTAATATTTTAAATTTATATTCAAATTTTCAATTCTAATAAAATAAACAAAACAAAAAACTCTTGGGAAAAATATTAACAATGAAATATTTAGTGTAAAGTGGCCTAATAACACTGAGATTATTATAATTAGAGAACCGTTAAATGGGCTGATGGTTTTCATGTTCCCTCCCTTGAAGAAGGAAGGGGTTTGATCCCTGAACCTTGTAATTTCTATTGCTAGTAGTATTTGTGGGCCACTAAGTAACCAATGTATTAATCCATCAAAAACAAAAAATTGTTATAATTAGATTCTATTTATTTTTATTTAAAAACTCACAAACTTACATTCTCTGAAATTATTTCAATATTTCAGGAATTTTATCAAAGTCCTTGGCAAATTTTAAACATGACTGCCTACTTCATGTCTTCTTTTATACCCATATAACAAAGATTTCAACATTTGTATTTAATGACATTACTAGTTCAGCTTCTGCGAAACTCAGATTCCACAAATTTTTGTATATGACAAGTAATCGATTTGACAAATTTATGTGGATTGTTGTTCATTTTCCTTTAAGCGGTCTTTGTATCGCTATTGAAAAAAAAATCTTTGCTTGGAAGAAAGACAAAATGGAAAAATATGTGTCAGAAGTGGGATTTGAACTTCTACGAAACTCAGATTCCACAAATTTTTGTATACTGCAAGTAATCGATTTGACAAATTTTTGTGGATGTTTGTTCGTTTTCCTTTGAGCGGTCTTCGTATCGCTATTGAAAAAAAAAGTCTTTGCTTAGAAGAAAGACAAAATGGAAAAATATCTGTCGAAGTGGGATTTAACCCACGCCCTCTTTCAATGACCGAATTTGAGTCTGGCGCCTTAGACCACTCGACCATCCTGACTCTTGTGACACTTTTTCCACGGTCTGCCTGATTGCACTCATAAAATGAGTCTACTATTTCAGTTGTTTTTGCTCTTCATCATCATCAAATCAAACAAGATGATAATTGAATCTAAATACTTGATTCTCATTAATTTTGACCCTACAAAAATCTGATGTGGACAAATGTGGTTTGAGTATTAGTGAATAGAGATTCCTCCTTCATTTTAGCCCCACATGAATCTAAAGTAATTTTCCACGAGTACTTTGCATCTCCCACTAAACCCTATGCCCCACTATCTCAATGCAACTGCCGAGAAAAAAAGGAAAAAAAAATCTCTGCAACTCTCACAACCGTTGTTTGGTTTGATCAATCCTCTCAAAATTTGCTCTTCAAAATCGCAATCAATCCCAACAACTTAACTACAACAACTTCGATATTCACGCGCAGAAGAAGAATCTTCACTTCACCTACAGGTTGGTTTTGGTTTTCAAATTTTGTTTTGTTTTAGATTTTTCAGCTTCGTTTTTACGTCTGTTAAGCGTAATTCCATTGTATTAATTTTTAGGTGGGTTTTTCTCAATTCCTTTAGTTGATATGTTAAGGGCAATTACTAATTACAAAATTGGGTGCACTCTTTTTCTTACAGCGTTTTATATAATGTAGCAGGTAATTATATCTTTTCCTTTCACTCTTTCTGTCTTCCAGATTCTCATTTCGGATAAAGTTCTATTTGAATTAATAAAGATTAATATTTTCACGTCTTGAATTCAATGTACAGCAGTAGTAGCATTGTGCTGATTTTTTAGAAGATACAATTGTGTTGAACTTCGTTTATTTTGAGAGAGTAACCCCAATGCAATTTAAGTGTTTGTGGAAAAGACGAGCAGAAATTCATCTTTAATTTTCACTCCATTGGTTTGTGGTACCATGGATAACCTTGATTTAAGGTAATCTCTTATCATCCAATGCTCGCAAATTTTTCCTTTTCCTGCTCACTGTGTAATCAATACTAATCTTTGTATTGACAAATCTATAATCATGGAAGGAATCAGAGTTTAAAGTTTTAACTTTTAAGGTAAGTTTGATTTTTGATTTCTCTCGCAATTTTTAGTTTTTAATCCATTTCTCTCAAATATCCACCCTAATAATGAAAACGGTGATGAGTGCAGATTTTTTATAAACCATGTTCTTGAACGGAGAAGCAAGAGTTAAGTCAACAAATTTCATGCTAGGACTAAAAGAAACCTCAAAATCTGTAGCTACAGAGCCTCCAAATCCGATGGTAAATGCTTTCCAAAGGGTATTCCTAACTTATGGATTTGTTAGCTAAATTTTGATAGAGATTGGATTGTTAGGTTAGAATATATACATCAATTCCAAAATGGGAGATGCGGAAGGGTCTTTGTTTTTAGATCAAAGGGAGTTAATAAAACTGAAGAGCAATTTTATAGGAGACATAGATAGAAGCTTCAAAAATCTTTCCCTAAATTTGAGGTATCCATTCTCTCTTTCACTAT
The DNA here is from genome assembly GCA_023531295.1 of Papaver armeniacum. Lineage (NCBI taxonomy): Eukaryota > Viridiplantae > Streptophyta > Magnoliopsida > Ranunculales > Papaveraceae > Papaver > Papaver armeniacum. The sequence continues at coordinate 49,949 of JAJJWW010000354.1, forward strand.
CGAATGAACATTTGAAATCTTATCTCTAATATTAATTTTGTTTTAGATTGTTGATGAAAACAAAATCTTTGCCTGATTCATTTTTTCTTCCCGTCTGCAAGTGATAGCTGAGATAGAACATTCATGTGACCTGATTCATTTCTAGGGTTTGCAGATTAAGCTTTGTAAAGTCCCTTTTTGTTTCTGCTATTTTGGGGGCTTTAGTAGGTTTCTGAAACTTTTGGTGAAAGAAATTCGTTAAACCATGTCACTAATAATTAAAAAAAAAATCTGCAAGGCTTTTTTGGAAGCAACTGGGAAAAAGCTGACAGGCTAACAACTTAGTATCGTTATATCCTTACACAGGGTGTGTTGAGATTCCAATGTCACAGGGTAAAGAAGGTAATTGAATATTTCGTCATTTCGATGTTTGCTCGCTAAATTATATGGCATACTTCCTCATGGACACATGTGAATTCTATCTAATATGAGAATTAGTGGAATGTTTGGCCTTGCACCTTCTCTTAGAACTATTGCTCTATTATCTTCGCAATGTTACTAAACTCTGATGATTTGAGTAAGGCTTTTCTTTCCCGAGCCAAAAGGGACAAGGGTTTCAGGTGAAGATGGCATTATTGGATGAACTGGGAATATGCTAACGTTGACATCTGTTTCGACCGCCATCAAAGGTTTATAATATTTAAAAAGTAAATTAAGGTACAGTTTATTTTTTACTCATTTTTTTTAGTTAATCAGTTCCAGTAATATGTTATGGTCGTACTTGGATTTCTTTTTGATGCCTGGATTGTTACTTTATAAGCTTATTATATGGTGTTAGGTCTACGTCTTCTAGGAATTCTGACACCTGAATTTGAGATTGTGTATTCTTTTGTTAAAGCCTTAATTCCATAAAATATAAAGAAGTATGATTGTTTCTCTAACTCTGGCTCATGTAACAGGGAATCAGACATAGCTTTTACGGACAAATTGGATAACGACGGCCTTGCACCTCATGTTAGCATATGAGAACTATCTCTCCATTATCTTTCACTATGATGTGTTTAATTCTGATGGTTTCAATAATACTTTTATTTTCTGAATCAAGGGACAAGGTTCACAGGTGAGGATGTCATTGTGAGAGACTACACCCACCGCACGGGATAATCCTCAACAATGGCAAGCTTCCATTACAAACAATGTGTCCACGGTGCCAGCATGAGGCACAATGAAATCGGAATAGCGATCATGTATGTTATTATTCACATGTAGTAATTCTGAAACTGAAACAACTAATGTTTATGGCTTTGGGTTTGTGAAAGTAAATATAAGATCTGTTGGAATACCTTAGGGTTTATTCAAGTTTATTAGTAGGCATCGTAGGAATGGAACCGTCGGCATGACATGCACACAAGAAGATATCCCATAGTGAAGGCATCACCATCACCTCAGACATCATTGTAAACCCACATCTACTCCTTATGAATGACAATGGTCAGCTTATTGACTGAACCATGAGAAAGGTTGAAGAGCATTTTAGGTATAAGAGGGAGATGCTACTTCCTTTGCTTATTGTTGTAGCGTGAGTATGTCATCATGAGAGCCAAAGGCCTTCTGTTGGGCTCTATTTGTGTAGTTGTCCCTTTGCGGGTTGTATAATAGTTTTGCCATTTTTATTTTCTAAGTTAACTTAGTCAAATCAAACAACTTGGATTGCTTAGATGCAGAGTTAGGTCAATATGTTCTGTTATGGAAATTACACTCATGTAAACTATTTTAAATCCTACTCTTGAAAGTTGATTTTTTTTTAATGATTGATTTTTATAACAGGTCGAAGGTACTGCATTTAATTAGGCCTATGGGAAATTACTTATTCCTTTTTTTTGTCCCGCTCTTCGCAAGCATCATCCGAACTCCAAAGATCCCATTACCGATGACAAACGTTGTATAATATGTGAATTAATTTTCAACATACTGTATTAAAAAAAGAAGACCCAAATCGGCTAACCGGATGAGCTATTAAACAACACGAGCAACGCAAAAAGGCATCTGCCTGGTGCATAGCACGGGTTACTTTCTAGTTACCTTTATGTTTAAGAATTCATCCTCATGTGTTACGAGCAACAATGCAAATCCCATATGTCATTTAATTTTTGATACGTGTTCCATAAGGTAATCATGTTCTCCTTAAATTGTGGTATCTTTGTTCACGAACTTCTCCCAAAAAAAAAAAAAAAAAAAAAAAAAAAAAAAAAAAAAAAAAAGGATTTGGGTGGTAGCTAAAGGGAAGAGAGTAGCATTATTCATATGTTGTAAAGGGGAGGCTGCCACCCAGAAGGACTTTTATTTTGACATAATTAATTAATGGAGTAGATAAAGTAAAGTAGGACTTTAATTAAGGTGTTAGAGTAAACTAAAACTAGTAGAAGGCACGTGCGTTGCACGTCTTATTGGGTCTTTGAAGCTCAGCTGACTAACCCCAGTGCAATTGTAGCTGTATGATGGGGTATTAGAACCCAACCTGTAGTTGCAGGAAATCCTACACTACACCCGTCACAATATTCCACACAACTAAGACATTTTTAAGATGAATAACAATGATTTTATTGATTATTTTATTGAAGATTCACAAGATCAAATAAAAAAGAGTTAAAGAAATTACAATTACCACCAACTTTCTCTCTCCTAATGACTTGTCTAAACTCTCAAAAGAATCCTCCTCTTACAACAGGTTCATTCGACTCTTTATATAGGATAGTATACAATGGATGACAGCTAAGCTGTCCTTTATTTTCGGGAATGACTTGCGAAATATCGCAAGTGTACAAGTACAATCTCGCAACTCTCCTAAACTTCGCTAGATCTTCACACTTTTCTCATGTTTTGGTTGCCGTCATTCATTGCGTCATTTATTTTACTCTTCTGCGACACCCTTGCAATGTTGTTGTTTATTAATCCCGCGAAGTATTGATGTCGCGATATTCTGATCCTACATCTTGCCTCTTCTCATGTCTTCTCTGAGAAGAAGACAATGACATGAGAACCAATATTTTGAAATGCCGCAACTGCTCATCTTTATCTGTTTCAACTCCGTACTTTTACACGGAATTTATTACAGATGTTTCTTCTTCCACTCTTTTCTTGACACGTCTCTTTCAACCGTTTTTTCTTGACCATTCACGTCCCATCTCGTATTAAATGCATTTGTTTCTTCGAGGATTCTTCTCTCTATATATAGTTTTCTCACCCTTCTCTTCTTCTCTTTTATCTTCCCTCTCGCAACTTTTCTTCAACTCTCTTCCTCCGCAATTTTGCGCTTCTCATCGTAAATCTTCCTTTTCTTATTTCTCTCGATCTTCAATTCTCTAATCATTCCCATATTCTAAGAATGGCTCCTTCCTCGGTCGTAAATATGAAAACCTTTTTGATGAAACTCAAAAGAAATTACAAGATAAGGGTTTCACCTTATCTACTATTCCCAATCAAGAATCTTCATATATTCTTTCGCAAAGTTGTTTACTCGATCATCGGTGTGATGATCGGAAAATCATAATCTCGCTAGGTCAAATCCTCGCAGTCTTCCCATTCCTCTGTACGATCCCGAACTGCCCTTGTTCTATGGAATTCTTGCTCATGAGAAATTCTCGCGAGCTATTTACCAATTAAGTGGTGATTGCATCCGTCTAATGCTTGAATTCGCCCATCGCGGCGCTGGTAAGGGATCTTTATATCCTGATAACGTTAAAGATCCTAACTTCGCAAGTTTAGAGATAGTCGCCGCGAAATACACTGTAGAAAACTTCTTTGAAAATTATGAAGTAATAAACATGAAAAATGATAAATCTCGCTGGGGTGCCCGATTGAAAAGAAAAGAGAACGTTTCCGACGATAAGATACTCATGCTAGATATTGACTGGCATTCTGGCAAGAACAACGTTCCTCGATACTCTAAAGATGAAAGGTGGTCTGTCTTTCCACTATTTTTGAGCGGACCTTACATTTTCGGTTCCAATATACTCCCCGCGAATCTCGCAAATTATCGCCTTGGGTATTTAATTGGCCCAAAAAGGCAAAAGAGGTATACTTCCTAATTTTGACTTATTTTACAATCTTCACTCCTTTTTATATCTAATCTTGCGATTTTTTACAGATCACCAAATTAAGAAAGAGCTACAAAAAAATCCAAAAGCGAGTACTCTGGCGATACTTCGTTCAATCACGGATGAAGTAAGAAATATTTTCCCTTATTATTTTTAACAATATTGTTGCCTCTGTTTCTTATCTTCATTCGTGTGCGAAGGTTGGCGTTGAAGAAATTGACATTCCTGAAGCTGCGAAGGCTAAAGGCAAGAATAAAATCACTCTTCGCAAGGATAAATCTTCTGCTCCATCTTCTAAAAAACGGAAAATCCATCCCTCTACTCATTCTAGTTCCCAAACCAGCGAGAATTCGATGAAGATGAAAATGAGGTTGATACGTCTTTTGCAAAGGAGAATCATTCGGTCGAATCTGCTATGGCGCAATTGTCTAGTGTCTTCTCTGATTCTATGCAAGGATTGGGAGATGATCGTTTATCTGCTACTTGCGAAGCTCTCGCAAATATTTGCGATGCCCCCCCCTGCTAGTGGATAATGATTCTTTTCGTGGAGTTTCTCGAACAATGACTCCCAGTTTCTTAAATGCGCTCCGTGCCTTGGTATGTTCATATTTATTTATTTCTTTGTGATTTCGATTATAAACCTTATCTTAACAATTCCTTTATTTTCCTTTATAGTCTGGGAGAGCTTCTTTTGTCGTTGCCTCATATCTTGAGAAGAGGCGTAACAATATTGAAAAGAAAAATCTTCAACTTAAGGAGAAGAACAAAGAATTATAAGTTGAAGTTGCGACATCTCGCAAGAAGAATGAAAAAATTCAACAGTTGGAAGTTGAGTCTTCTTCCCGGTAAGGACAAATTATCTACTCTTCAAAGCGATAATCAACAACTTTATGGTATAACACCCTTCTCTTTTCTTCATTTCTACTTTGTCATTTATTTTTCTTTGCCTGACTTATTATTTTCGCATACATTTATAATCTTTCTGACGAAGCCATCCTTCTCCATTCATTCCCTGAACCTATGGATGATGATGCTCTTCTCGCTCATCTCAATGAATCTTTAAGTAGTTCTTCAAACAAGATTAATTCTCTCTCATTAAATGAACTTCGAACCAAATTTCATCTTTTAGAAATTGAACATAGATCTAGTTTAGGTTTAGCCAACCAATTTAAACGTTTATATCTTAGCTCCCAGGAGAATAATAATATTCTAAGGAAGAAAATTAGCAGCCTTATTGATGATAAGGATCGCATTGCTAATTAAGGTGCACAAGCATTAGCGAAATTTCAAAAAACTCTTCTTGAAGTCCAAATTGAACGAGATGAATCTCTTCGCCAAAATGCCATACTTAATGTGCGATAAAATCAAATTCGTTCACTTCTTGTCATAAATAATGATGATGAATTCGCTTGGGCTGCGAAGGTTCTAGATAATGCCAGAAATAACTTAGGTGTTAGCGTCAGTCTTCATGCCGAGCATAATGCCTTGGTTAAAGATATGACTTGACGAGAGAAGGTTGTTTCTTGTTCTTCATTACTTTTCCGCCTCTCTTTTATGAAATGTTATTAAGTTGCTAACTCATTGTCATTTGTTCGCGAGAACCGAGAAGAGGTTTCAAACTAGAATCAAGGAACTTGAATCGAGAAGCCACAACTTGCAAAAGACTTCTCTCTTCGTAATGACAAATATTCTAAGCTGAAGAAGCAACTACAAACTACTGTGGAGAATTTCAATAATGATGTTGTCCGTTTTCGCAATCAAACTATTGAAACAGTTTGCAATAGCCACAACATTCCTCTTTCTTCATATCCTTGTCTTCTCGATGAAATTCCTGAAAATATGCCTTTCTCAGATGTCTCTGATAGTGATGCAAGCGAAGAAGAGAAATCTGATAAAGAATCTGATGAAGAAGAAGAATAAGTTGAAAGATTGTTCCATTTTCCTTTTTCTCTTCTTGTGATATTTGTACATTTATCCTTCTAACCTTCCATTTTTGTAATCTCTTACTGTAAATCTATCATATGAAAATAAATAACAAGTTTTTACTCTAATCATTCCCATACTTGCCTCTGTTATTTATTTTCACATGAGAGAGATTAAGTCGATAATCTTTAAGTAATGATACTTCTTAATTTCGCAACTGCTGTTGCTAATTCTCCACAAATAAATGAAGAAATATAGTTGTATTCGCAAGCTTATTTGCTTATTCAATTTCTTGTGTTATCTTATCTTCATTTATGTTGAAATTCATCATTACGACAAGATCGCAGGACGTCTTTACATTTTCATGTAATGACCCATTGATCTTGTCTTATCATTGTTTTTGTGTGGTCTTATTTTGCCTTCCTAGTTAAAGGTCTTATTTTTCCACCCCTCATATTGCGTCAATATGACAGCCTAAATATTCTTGCGAACATAAAGCCCCATGACATTGCCGTCTTGCGACAAAATCGCAGGACGTCGTTACACTTTCATGTAACGACCGATTGATCTTGTCTTATCATTTCTTTAGTATTATTTCCTCTGCAGGATGCTTTTGTTGCGACAATATGATAGGTCTAAAAATTCTCGCGAACTTGAAGTCCCATGACATTGCCGTCTTGCGACGAAATGCAGGACGTCTTTACACTTGCATGTAAAGAACCATTGATCTCGTCTTACCCTCGCGTTAGTATTATTGCCTCTTCAGGATCATCGCACAAATATGACAAGCCTAAATTTTCTTGCGAAAATAGAGCCTCATGACATTTGCGTCTTTTGACACTTATCAGCTCCCTAATGGAGGGTGCCGCCCTTATCATCTCCCTGGTTGCCCCTTCAAGGAGGCGTACATCGGCCATACAAGACTAGATCCTCCCATCCGGTCTTAACAACAACCAGTTTTTTTTCGCAGCCTCTTATCCCTTATACCTATAGGGTTTATGGTTACGAGACCGCACCCTAAGTGGAGTTTTCTTGGGCCGAGTGCAAAGATGTGCCAAGACTTGCCAAGAATGGCCGAGACACTTCAAATTCCCCAGGCACTCTTGGCTCAATCGTGTACCTCGGCACCTTGGTCATACACTGACTCCTTGGAAGAGACCCTCGGTCGTCCAACCAGGGTATAACCTTATATATATATATATATATATATATATATTTGGAAATCCAAGGTATCTCTCCCGGATGGGCTTTATTGACCCCAAATTTTCATGACTCGGGTTCCAGGGGCGGTGTAACCTTTTCCCTGAGCCATGTCAAGAGATACCCCCTTATATGACGCACTTTAGGTCTTACATTTGCCTCTTGCGAAATATCATTCGCGAACTAGGGTGTACGCCATAAAGGTTCGTCCCATTCACTCATTCTTTCATTTCTGTCAATTCTTGTAATCATTCATTGCTTTTTGATTATTTCTTCTCATTTTCTTTGCGAAATTATCACATAGTCTTGCTTCATTTTCTGAGATCTCGCTGTAATTTTTTTTTTTTACACAACTCTAAAATCAATTATTTATTTCTTACACTTCTTACTCTTGTTGCTCTCTGTTTCTTCATTCATATTTCCAGATATTTCCTTCCGTTTTGCGAGACCATCGCAATTTTCAATTGTCTTCAAGCAATGATTTCGCAATATATCTTCATCTCTCACTTCTATTGTGTCCACCATCAGTCTTTCTCTTCTTTGTTCTTCTTTGATATTCCTTTTCCAATTCGTCTGTTGAACAGCCCTTTCCTCGCAAGACTCCACATCGACTTCATAGCATTTTTGTCCCTCAGCCCAATCTTATTTTATAACTCCAACACCACTGGGATGTGGAAATTTGATGCACTGGTGGTAAGTTGACGCCACACCCAAGATCTCATGTGACCAGGGTCGCCCAATTAATGCATTATAAGGGGATTCCACATCGACTATGCAAAACAAGATTTCAGTTGATAATCCATTCAATGGTATTCGCATGCGAGCTTCTCCTTTAGGTTTATTAGCAGTACCATTAAAACCATAAATCTTATATGTTGATGGTATCAAATCTTCATCTTTGCCCTCCATAGTCTTGTAGGTGTGGTAAAAAAGGATGTTTCTGAGCTTCCGGTATCAATTAAGATTCTATTTATTTCCCATGAATTTTCTCGCACCATCACTTTCATCATCAACGGGTTTTGGATTAATTTCTAATCTTACCACTAATGGATCGTCATGCAACTCGCCGCCATCGTACTTCTTCCGCAAGAAAAGAAATAATCTGTGCTTGCCATTCTTTCAGTGGCGATGACTTCGCGATATTCATTACTTCTCTATTGTCAACATCTCTTGCGAAAACTCTACTAAGAACACTATCATGAAAATCTTCAATTGTCCTATACGAATGTACGATAGAGTTGCAGAACAAGTTTTTGGCCTTCGTTCCAACTTATACCACAAATGTCTCTTTTCCTTTAGTCGTATTTACTCTGTGATTTTCTTGAGTTGTTAGTAATGGTTGAGTCTTCTCTTCACATTTTAAGAATTGGTTTAACTTCCCTTGATCTATCATTCTGAGGATAATTCTTTTTATATTCCTACAATCATTCGTTAAGTGTCCATGAAAATGGTGATAAGAACGAGAATTCATGACTTCTGTCACCTGGAGGTGGTTCATTCCCCATGTTCCATGGTGCAGGTATGTTTTTCGTCAGGATTATAGCTTCCCATATCTTCTCCACACTAGCGTTTAGTGGTGGCATCTTGATTTCTTCCCATACGACTCTATGACCTCGCTGTCCTCTATGATAATTCTGCCTCTGACCTCCATAAATCTCTTGTTGATTATGCCTCTGCCCTCCATAGGTTTCTTGCGGTTGATCAATGACCGCTGTCGTAGGCGTCAAAAATATAATTTACACTTTCTTACTACTCTAAATATATAATGAAGCAAGGGCAAGAAAGGATCGTTCCCACAGAAAGGTCTTGGTTGTCAATATGTTTCGGTTTCCTATATAAAACACCAGGGGGTTACTGATTTTTATATACTAAAATAAAATAAAAGCAAAGCAAATAAATAAACACGCAAATCAATGAGGTGAAAATATTGGATAAAGGTTTCATCTTCAATTGTAAACAAGTTTTCGAATATATGAATAGAATTCGTATTTAATCTCGCTATCATCAAAAGCCTAGAGAATCAAGAGAGCAAGATAATCTATTAATTTCCTAATTCATCACACACACATTAGGGTGCGTATGTGAATTCTACCTAAAGAATAACCTAACGCCTTGCGCTAATTAAGTTCAATTCCTAGGAGCATTAAGTTTCAGAAATAGGCTAATCAATGCAACTATCACACATTGCGCATGACAATTCGGACAAAGGTCAATTTCTACATATGACTACAAGGATGTATCACTACAACCTAGAATCATATCATGCTACTCGTATTCAAGGTTATCGCTTGATAAAAACCCTAAAATAGCTATAGATATGGATGTGAGTTCAATCAATTCTAGACTTAACTAAACAAACATTCAATCATATTGCAATACATCAATCATGCAATTATTATAAACCGTAGAAATCAAACAATGATTTTGGAGAGAAAACTAATTCATAAAAATCCATAACTTGTTTTCAAAATCCAACTACATCTTTAACCAATAATAATAAATCAACTACTTGGGTTTTGGAAATCATCACAAAGAATTTTGAAGAATCTATCATGTGAAACCCTAGAAAAAAGTAGAGGCCTCCCTAATGGAGATATTTTTTTAGGTTTAGAGAAAGACTTTTCTATTTATATGCTTCTCCCATTCCAAAAGGATACTCTTTCCAAATTTAGGTCAAATCTTCTCAAAACCCATCTCCAAGTTGTCCACCAAGCCCATGTGTGAAAATAAATCTCTGGAAATTTTGGGTCCAAAACGAGTCGCCGGATTGTTGACGTCATCACCGGAATCCGGTCACCGGTTGCCAGAATTTGTCACCGGAAAATTTGTCTCCAGCCGCTTTTGTCATCGGAAACTGTCGCAAGCAAGTGTGTACTCCCAGCAACTCATCTCTGCTTCTCTATAGTTCATACATTCACAAAAACCATCTAACCCAACTTCTCATTCCTTGCGAAAACGTACCTAAAAGCGCGACTCGTAGCTCATATATCCAACCGTCGAATCATGCATCCAACACATATCCCTTTCGTGATTCACTGAAATATTATGATCCCCACTTTCGGTTCCAAAATCCAGCACCCGGAACTAGTACCACCGGCTCGCCATTTCTGCTCCGTTTCCGCACAGCTTTTGCATTTTTGGTTGCGACTTCTGCCACACAGCTCAGGCCATAAACTCTATTCATTCTTCAATGTCAAGCTCATCTCTTCCCTCTAAACTACAAACACCTGCTCAAGCTCACAACAATCCAAACACAACAGTTGTGGCATCACTTCCAGCACATTGCACCACTGCGTTGCCATCGTTCATTGCCACCATTCAGGCCACAGCTCCAACAACACCAAGTAATATCGCCACTGCAATATCATTCTCTCCTCTGTCATTTAAACCTCTGTAGCAGCTGCAACTCCAATTCCAGCTGCAGTCAGCCCAAAGCTCAAGTACCAGATCCCCATCTCATTTCCATTACAGCACAGCACAAGCACCTGCTGTTCAAACCATCTCAAGCCACTGACCCATCTCAATCCACCAAAACTAAGAATCACTGTAATCAACACTTATTCCAACTCCATTACTCTTGTAATCCAAGCATCTCCACTTCCATCACCAACTGAAGTTTCACCTCTTCTTGTTGTCTCAATCAGCTCCAAGTACATCTCCGTTTCCGCAACTCAAGCCACTCCTCGACAAATGCAAAACCAATGCAAACCCACTGTTAATTCTTCTCATCTCTTCACAGCACCACCGTCAGCTTCCAAATGTAATCCGCCTTGCTCATTTACTTGCAATTTCAGTCCGCTGAAGCTGCAACACATTCTTCCATCATATATCGCCACTGCCAGTTCATAGTTCATGCCAAATGCCATCATATATCGCCACTGCCAGTTCATAGTTCATGCCAAATGCCATCATATTCCAGCTTGCACCTGCAGTTCCAAGTCTGTACCTGCAATATCTTCTCTTGGCTGACCGCCATAAGCTCTAGCGCAATGTCGCAACCTAAACTCAAGCTTTAACTCGGTTCATCAACACATCAGTGCACCAGTTCTCGCTCAACCCATTCACCTAAAGGTCTCACCATTCTTCTGTAGCTTCAACTCCATAGTAGTACCTCAGTGCTGTAACTTCTTGTCTACTCATCTGACCCATAGCTATCTCGCAACAAAGATCACGCCTAAAACAAGTAAGCAACACAAATCCAATCACATACCCATGCTCTAACTGCCATAATTCAGCACCACTTCCTGTGGCATCTCAAGCCTAACTCCAGCTTCTATTCTTCTTGTCATTCCCTGCTACAACAAGCCAAGTCAACACCACCATTGTCTTATTTTCTTTTATCACAACCAACAATCGAGCCATGGCATCAGTTTCTCCACCTCCTCTTGCTTCTTGTACAGCCGTAACTTGACTCAAACACCATGATATTATTCATCTTCTCGATTCAGGCAATTCGGCAAACAAATTGTGTGCATTTTGTTGTTGCTACATGGATTAACTTGCTGTTGATGTCTAGATCAAATTCTTTCTCCTTCCCTGTGAGCAATCAAATTCCATCCAAAACCCATTCTCATACATTATTCACAGAACTCAGAAAACACTTCAGTCTTCATATCTGTTCATCATCACTTATCAATGGCATAACTTGTATTGTTTCTGGCAACAAAACTCTGTCCAAATTCACATAAACTCGTATCCAAATCGTGAATAACTCGGACCCAGACTTCATATGTTTCTTAACAATGAGTTCCCTGTACTAACAGAAATCGAAACCACTTCCAATCCCTCCACTCATCTTTTAATCCAGTGCCAGCGAGCTTGCCTTTCTTCTCTGTATTTCTCTCATCAAATACAACACAAACTAAACCCAATGACTGTTTCCTTGACGAACTCGATCCTCCCTTCAAAACACTCAACCAGACCTGAGCTTTCCGGCCTGAACTCTTGGTTGCAGCTCTTGGTTTCTGGTTTTGAACCAAGATGAAATGGGTGTAAAACATTCGACCTAGATTTTGGTTATAAAGGAGTGGGTGTCCCTTAGTAAATTGATTGGGTGCCTATAACAGTTCTGTAGGTTCTCTAGTTTTCGACAACTTCTGCTTGCTTCAGATGCTTCCAGATTCTTCATACGATGTCGGATTGACTCCACTCTTTCGCCATTGGCTTCGTCTTTTCGTGCTCTTCGAGATGATGAGAAGAAATCTTGGATTTGAGCGAGTTCCACTTCCTTTTGCCCCAATGACTCCAAAACACCTATAAAACTCAAAAGCAAATATAAGATACATAATTTACATGAAAACTTGCAAAGAAAGCATAAATAATAGATAAATATCAAGGTGTTTACAACACCTATCAAATTCCCCCACACTTAGACTTTGCTAGTCCTCGAGCAAATCAAACAAAACTTATTCTAGAACATACATACAACTCCGTGTCGTCGAGGCTACGGTCACTTTTAGCATAAATAACAAGCCTTTAAACCACTAGGTGTCCCTAGTGGACGAGTTATAGTCTCGTGAGGGTTTACTAGAGATATACCCACAAAACCTATTTTTCCAACTTACTAGTTCTCCGTAATGATAGCATCCAATGCGCTAAGAAGACATAGAGATTCTGCACACTAGTCATAAGAAGTTAGACACATAAATGAACACAATCTCATTCTTAAAAGTTGAGAGAGAAATAACCATCCCTTCTCGACAAAAAATCGGGTTCGGAGTGATCAAAAGTCTCGACTCTGCCTCACAAGAAAGGGTTTTATGATATTGCTCTCAATAATAAACAACTTTTTATGGGTCACACATGTGTCCAGGTTGGAATGAAGAGAGAATCATGTGACACGTTGAATGGTAGGAAGGTAAAAACCCTCCGAAGTATTTTGAAAACCCACATCTTTTATAATTTTGAAAACCCATTTTTCTGACGATCTCTACGAAAGGAAATCAACCACTTAACGAAGGTGGGAATATGCTTACTTACCTCGTTATCCGTTCGACGTGCAGCTAGCACCACTCTCACAGCATCCATAGAAACGTCTTCGGTCTTCTATCGGTGTCTTCATCTTCGTCTTCGGTCTTCAACTCTTGATGATAACTCTTGAACTTCGTAGAATCTTGACAATGTAATTCTTTCCTCTAATTTCTTGTTGCTTGAAACTTCATTATAGATATTCCTTCCCTTGGCTTTATTGGAAGATTACAAAACTAAAAACGAACTATACAAACCCAAATTTTTTGTTTTTTTTTTTTTTTTTTTTTTTTTTGTCTTTTTTTTTTTACTAATTTTCGTTTTTTTTTTTTTTTTTTTTTTTTTGTAGAAATAAGAAATAAAACAAATACAAAATAAAAACAAAACAAATAATAAAAACTATTAACAAACCTAAAAAAAAATTTCTCTTGTCTTTTTTTTTCTTCTTCTTCTTTTTTTTCATTTTTTTTTTCATTTTTTCATTTTTTTTTTCATTTTTTTTCTTTTTTTTTTTTTTTTGAAATAAATTTATTCATCATCATCAACAGAAAGGAGTTTACAAACATTGGATTTTTTTTTCATTTTCGTTTTTTTTTCTTTTTTTTTTCCGAGACAAGAGAAAAATAAAATACAAAAAACAATAAAAATGTAAGTACAAAGGCCATGGTATAAGTGTTGTACCGCTTGATTCTTCACAACTTGTATGTCTCGATATCATAAACTTCTCGAACTCTCATCTTGATAATTTTCACTCTTTTTTGTATTGTTGCTTGTAAACCTCAAACGTGTTCAACTTTCCTTCAAATTTGTGATGCTCCTCTTGTTGATGATGATGGTGTTTCTATGGACCTGTTGGTGTAGAGAGAGATAAGGTGGATGGTGCTAACTGCGAACAAGATTACAAGTGGTATGTAAGTTAGCAATTCGATGTCACCATCATGGTTGATAAAAATAGCACTCAAGAGATCAAAATAGTGCTTCTATGGTGGGAAGTTGGGCAGCTCACCATTCTGCACGGAGTTTACGTACGGTGACACACACTCTAAAAGCACAAATTTAGACAGGTACAAAGAATTGAAGGTTGGTGCCTCACATTATGTAACATGGGTAGTCTCCACTATAGGGGATCACTACTCTAATACCGAATTCAGTCTGCACCTTATTTGCCACTGGCATGGTTAAATCCAACTTTAACTCTCATACAATTAAGAAACCCGATCATGTTCTCTGTCATCTCTAAGTTCAGTCACTCTTATGAGATTCTCGATGTAATCTTAGCGACATGTATACTATGTGACTCTAAACTAACTACAAGTTGGAGTTTTCTTATTCACTAATTACACAAAAGTTGAAAAATTTGAAAAATTTACAACGCAAATGCTTAACCACTCCCCCACACTTAAACTTTACATTGTCCTCAGTGTAAATTGAATCGTCCAAAGAAAGTCAAGGTGGGAAATCATATAACAATATGCGACAAGAAAAAGCTAAAAACAAGAAAAGAAAAATTAAAAAAAAAATAAAAAAAAATAAGAGATACAAAACCTATGGGTTGCCTCCCATGTAGCGCTTGGTTTAAAGTCGTCAGCCCGACTATATCCTTGCAAGATTCATTCCCCATATACCAACAATCTGAAAAGTTGGGGATCCTTCCATAGAACCTGTTTTGCAAACACTAGCTTCACACAAATATTAGTACAATAACGCAAAAGTGAAGCTATTAACCGATAAAAGCTTCCCCCACACTTATTCTTGTCCACACTTGGAAGTGTATAAAGAATATATAAGTCGGTTACTTCCACGGTTTCTTGTTCCATAACCTGCATAATATGAGAATCAAGTATCTCTAATGGCGGAAAACGAGAAACAAAGTCATTCAACAATATTCTCGAAGCACATACATTCAAACCAATAAGAGGTTAAGGAGAAGAAAAAATAGGAAAAGGGTTAGATAAACCTTGCACAATCTCTCGTATCACGGAATCCTCTTCATCCTTGAAAAACTCAAGTGAATTATTCACCTCATGTATATCATGGTCCTCTATCAAACATTGCAACCATTCTTCATCCGATTCTGCCGTAACCAAAGTATCGACATAAACATCATCATTACAATCATATGCAAGCTCAATTGGGTCTTCCACAATATTGGTCATAACGGTCTCATTCTTAACATACTCCTCTTCATTAGACTCACACCTTGTTGCAAGGAAGTTTGGTAACACACTAGTTTCATCATACTCATGTACCTTTTGAATAGGTGTTTGATCATTATAAAGATCAAGAGTTGAGTCAACTACACTAATGTCACCAAATATTTCCAAAGGTTGGTCCTTTTCAACACAATCAACTTTACCGCAAAAAGACTCCATTGCACACTCCTCGGGGTTGTCACCATAAATTGGTTCAAGCGATATATGTTCATAATAATCATCAACGCTATCATATTCATCATAAGATTGGCTACCACTTCCCAAAGATTGGTCTTTCGCGGAATTTTGCATGTCCTCTTTGTATTCTTCAATGCCTTGTCTTAAAGTGGAAACACCTTTTTGAAGCTCTTGGAGTGATCCTTCCAAATTTTGAAAATAGTGTTCCATTTGTTGGTAAAGCTCATTCGACAAAGAAAAAGTAGAATTACTTACTTCAGTATTGTTAGGCCAATTATATTCCCTTTGAATGGGTGGATGATCATAACTACGATCAGAAATTGGGCCAAACATACTATAAGCACATTCGGTCGATGAAAATGGTTCCACGCTTGGTTGTCTACGAATTGACTCCATGCTGTCCATAAATTGTTGCATTTCATCTACCAAATTAGAGGAAATATGAATAGGAATACAACTAGTCTCCACTCCTTGTGGTTGCTCACTTACATACCCACCATAAGAAGGTTGGAATGTATGAGAACAACTAAAAGGGTACGTGGAGTATGGACCATAACCAAAGGATTGGTTTTGATTGTACTCCCCGTAAGGGTGATAGTTGTCATATTGTTGAGGTTGAAAGCCGTATTGATTGCTCCAATATGCTCCGTCCATAGAAATCGGTACCTGAAACGAGATTCTCAAACTCGGTTAAGAACCAAAGAATATAAAAAAAAAAAAAAAAAAAAAAAAAAAAAAAAACTAAAAAAAAACAAAAATAAGAAACCAAAAACAATTGACAACCGCTGCCTCCCCGGCAACGGCGCCAAAATTTGACCGCTGTCGTAGGCGTCAAAAATATAATTTACACTTTCTTACTACTCAAAATATATAATGAAGCAAGGGCAAGAAAGGATCGTTCCCACAGAGAGGTCTTGGTTGTCAATATGTTTCGGTTTCCTATATAAAACACCGGGGGGTTGCTGATTTTTATATACTAAAATAAAATAAAAGCAAAGCAAATAAATAAACACGCAAATCAATGAGGTGAAAATATTGGATAAAGGTTTCATCTTCAATTGTAAACAAGTTTTCGAATATATGAATAGAATTCGTATTTAATCTCGCTATCATCAAAAGCCTAGAGAATCAAGAGAGCAAGATAATCTATTAATTTCCTAATTCATCACACACACATTAGGGATGCGTATGTGAATTCTACCTAAAGAATAACCTAACGCCTTGAGCTAATTAAGTTCAATTCCTAGGAGCTTTAAGTTTTTAAATAGGCTAATCAATGCAACTATCACACATTGCGCATGACAATTCGGACAAAGGTCAATTTCTACATATGAATACAAGGATGTATCACTACAACCTAGAATCATATCATGCTACTCGTATTCAAGGTTATCGCTTGATGAAAAACCCTAAAATAGCTATAGATATGGATGTGAGTTCAATCAATTCTAGACTTAACTAAACAAACATTCAATCATATTGCAATACATCAATCATGCAATTATTATAAACCGTAGAAATCAAACAATGATTTTGAGAGAAAACTAATTCATAAAAATCCATAACTTGTTTTCAAAATCCAACTACATCTTTAACCAATAATAATAAATCAACTACTTGGGTTTTTGGAAATCATCACAAAGAATTTTGAAGAATCTATCATGTGAAACCCTAGAACAAAAGTAGAGGCCTCCCTAATGGAGATATTTTTTTAGGTTTAGAGAAAGACTTTTCTATTTATATGCTTCTCCCATTCCAAAAGGATACTCTTTCCAAATTTAGGTCAAATCTTCTCAAAACCCATCTCCAAGTGGTCCACCAAGCCCATGTGTGAAAATAAGTCTCTGGAAATTTTGGGTCCAAAACGGGTCGCCGGATTGCTGACGTCATCACCGGAATCCGGTCACCGGTCGCCGGAATTTGTCACCGGAAAATTTGTCTCCAGCCGCTTTTGTCATCGGAAACTGTCGCCAGCAAGTGTGTACTCCCAGCAACTCAACTCTGCTTCTCTATAGTTCATACATTCACAAAAACCATCTAACCCAACTTCTCATTCCTTGTGAAAACGTACCTAAAAGCGCGACTCGTAGCTCATATATCCGACCGTCGAATCATGCATCCAACACATACCCCTTTCGTGATTCACTGAAATATTATGATCCCCACTTTCGGTTCCAAAATCCGGCACCCGGAACTAGTACCACCGGCTCGCCATTTCTGCTCCGTTTCCGCACAGCTTTTGCATTTTTGGTTGCGAATTCTGCCACACAGCTCAGGCCATAAACTCTATCCATTCCTCACTGTCAAGCTCATCTCTTCCCTGTAAACTACAAACACCTGCTCAAGCTCACAACAATCCAAACACAACAGTTGTGGCATCACTTCCAGCACATTGCACCACTGCGTTGCCATCGTTCATTGCCACCATTCAGGCCACAGCTCCAACAACACCAAGTAATATCGCCACTGCAATAACATTCTCTCCTCTGTCATTTTAACCTCTGTAGTAGATGCAACTCCAATTCCAGCTGCAGTCAGCCCAAAGCTCAAGTACCAGATCCCCTTCTCATTTCAATTCAAAGACAACACAAGCACTCTTTGTTCAAACCATCTCAAGCCACTGACCCATCTCAATCCACCAAAACTAAGAATCACTGTAATCAACACTTATTCCAACTCCATTCCTCTTGTAATCCAAGCATCTCCACTTCCATCACCAACTGAAGTTGCACCTCTTCTTGTTGTCTCAATCAGCTCCAAGTACATCTCCGTTTCCGCAACTCAAGCCACTCCTCGACAAATGCAAACCCACTGTTAATTCTTCTCATCTCTTCACAGCAAAACCGTCAGCTTCCAAGTGTAATCTTCCTTGCTCATTTACTTGCAATTTCAGTCCGCTGAAGCTGCAACACATTCTTCCATCATATATCGCCACTGCCAGTTCATATTGCCAAATGCCATCATATTGCACTGCAGTTCCAAGTCTGTACCTGCAATATCTTCTCTTGGCTGACTGCCATAAGCTCTAGCGCAGCTGCCTGCAACCTAAACTCAAGCTTTAACTCAGTTCACCAACACATCAGTGCACCAGTTCTCAGCTCAACCCATTCACCTGAAGGTCTCACCATTCTTCTGTAGCTTTAACTCCATAGTAGTACCTCAGTGTTGTAACTTCTTGTCTACTCATCTGGCCCATAGATATCTGCAACAGCATCACAGCTAAAACAGTAAGCAACACAAATCCAATCATAGACCCATGCTCTAACTGCCATAATTCAGCACCACTTCCTGCGGCATCTCAAGCCTAACTCCAGCTTCTATTCTTCTTGTCATTCCCTGCTACAACAATCCAAGTCAACACCACCATTGTCTTATTTTCTTTTATCACAACCAACAATCGAGCCATGGCATCATTTTCTCCACCTCCTCTTGCTTCCTGTACAGCCGGAACTTGACTCAAACACCATGATATTATTCATCTTCTCGATTCAGGCAATTCGGCAAACAAATTGTGTGCATTTTGTTGTTGCTACATGGATTAACTTGTTGTTGATGTCTAGATCAAATTCTTTCTCCTTCCCTGTGAGCAATCAAATTCCATCCAAAACCCATTCTTATACATCATTCACAGAACTCAGAAAACACTTCAGTCTTCATATATGTTCATCATCACTTATCAATGGAAGAACTTGTATTGTTTCTGGCAACAAAAATCTGTCCAAATTCACATAAACTCGTATCCAAATCAGTGAATAACTCAGACCCAGACTTCATATGTTTCTTAACAATGAGTTCCCTGTACTAACAGAAATCGAAACCACTTCCAATCCCTCCACTCATCTTTTAATCCAGTGCCAGCGAGCTTGCCTTTCTTCTCTGTATTTCTCCCATCAAATACAACACAAACTAAACCCAATGACTGTTTCCTTGACGAACTCGATCCTCCCTTCAAAACACTCAACCAGACCTGAGCGTTCCGGCCTGAACTCTTGGTTGCAGCTCTTGGTTTCTGGTTTTGAACCAAGATGAAATGGGTGTAAAACATTCGACCTAGCTTTTGGTTATAAAGGAGTGGGTGTCCCTTAGTAAATTGATTGGGTGCCTATAACAGTTCGTAGGTTCTCTAGTTTTCGACAACACGCTTGCTTCGAGATGCTTCCAGATTCTTCATACGATGTCGGATTGACTCCACTCTTTCGCCATTGGCTTGGCTTTTCGCTCTCTTCGACATGATGAGAAGAAATCTTGGATTTGAGCGAGTTCCACTTCCTTTTTGCCCCAATGACTCCAAAACACCTATAAAACTCAAAAGCAAATATAAGATACATAATTTACATGAAAACTTGCAAAGAAAGCATCAATAATAGATAAATATCAAGGTGTTTACAACACCTATCAATCAAGCCATTGAATTTTATTATTTGCACCACGGTTGTAGAAATTTCTTTCTCTTTCAAATTCTTCCTGATCGCGACTCCCCATAGCTACCAATTTTTGCTGACCATCATTTGGTATCTTTACGCCTTGTTGACCTTGCGAGGTACTCGCTACAGTGTTTATCAATTTGGGTAACAAACTTGCATTCGCAGCTCCTGAACTTGCATTCGCAACAGGGTATGATTCCATCTCATTTTGCTTTTCCTCTAGAGCAATATACTCCTCCTGAAGTTCTCGCAACTAAGTCATTGTGATTGTATTTTTGACTCTAAAAATTTGAATATATAACAGATTTGTCGCAAACATAACATTAATGAATGATAAGATGAGATATCTCTCCTTTACTCGGCCAGCCATTTCGCTACACATAGTCTTCCATCTCACAGTTAGATGCTTCAAACTTTCACCAACCCTTTGTTTTAACCCAAATACATCTTCAATACCTGGTCGTGAGGAATTATTACTTATATATGCCCCTAAAAATATAGCCTGCAAGTGATTGAAAGATGTTATTGTACTTTTCGGTAGCCCTTCAAACCATTTCAAAGCTTCTCCTATCAGACTTGATGCATAATATTTGAACAATATGGCATCATGATTCTCCCATTGTAGCATACATATCATATAAGCTTTGATATGCTGTATCGCACAAGTTGTTCCGTCGAAAATGCTGGTTAACGCCAGTAAATTGCACTTCGTTGGTATTCCTATTAATTGTATCTCTTGTGTGAATGGAGTTTTCGCCGCTTCTTCTATTGCTTCATCCAACTGTCTCTTTCCTCCTTCCCTTTTATTGTTCATCAATCCTCTCATTTCTTCCAATCTCTCAAAATTTGTTCATTTACATCAGAATTTGAATCCACTGGTCTTTTTAGTTCCGCTTCTCTTCGCCTACGTTCATGTCTACTTTGACTTTCTTGTTCATCATTCTCTTCTCGCATTTCTCTGCGATCTTCTCCTTCATTTCTTTCGCGAATTCGTACACCATTATATCTATCGATTTCTCTTCTTTGGTGCCTATCAGTTCTCCTTTGTGCTCTTTCGTACTCTTCATTAATATTATCATTGTTGCGATTTTGTTCTCACCTTCTTTCTCGATTATCATGATTATTCTGGCGAATTGCCTCTTCTAACTCTTGTTCTTCCATTTCTGTTCTCAATCTTTCTCTTTCGCGAGCTAGACGTGCTTGTTCGGTATAGTGCCTTTCAGTTTCATCTTCAATTTCTTTTTGCTTCCTCCGTGCTTCTCTCCCATGCAATATTCTTCTTCCTTCTTCTTGATTTTCTTCATCCATTGGTTGATTCTGCTCCTGACGTTGCCTATTTCTTTGGTTTCCACCATTCTGCCCATTTTGAAGAGTCTTGGGACGTGGAATATAACGATCTTCCATCATTTCTCCTCTCTCGCAATGTTCCCTGCCTGGATTTTGCGCTTCTCCTTGGTTTTCTTCATTAGCATTTTCTGTAGGTAAAATTCTCCTTCTTTCCTCTCTAACTGATCTTGAGCTTGACCTTGTAGTGCTTCTCGACCTTCTATTTTGTAATCTCATGTTTTCCATCCTAAGCTCATGATTCTGTCTTGTCAAGTTTGCACGTTCCTCTGCCTCTAATCGTCTCTCTTCATGTATTGTTTGCCTCAACACCTCTAATGCTGCGATCTCTTCATTCCCATGAATTATTTCTCCATTCCCCTCTCGATCTCTCCCCTCTTGTCCATTGTTTACCAATTGTTGTTCTTCTTCCCCTTCGTCCATAGAGTCTGATCTCCAAGTATGCACGCTTACTCTATCATAATCCACAGTTCTATCCGCCACTAGTTGAATTGGTGATTGAATTTGATTTTCTTCATCATTCCTTATGTTCCTTCTTGAGGATTCTCCCATTTCATTTCTCTCTTCTCCGACAAGTCTCCTACTTCTCCTAACAGTTGTTAGTTGCTCAGATGCATTTCTCCTTCTAACCATTTCTTAATTTTGTTAAACTGTTGAAAATTGTATCAAATTTCTTTTCTACTGCTCCAAATTCTTTCAAATCACGATGTGTATCCTTACTCAAACAGCTGTTTCTAGTGCCAATATGTAGTTGCAGGAAATCCTACACTACACCCCTCACAATATTCCACCCAACTAAGACATTTTTAAGATGAATAACAATGATTTTATTGATTATTTTCTTGAAGATTCACAAGATCAAATAAAAAAGAGTTAAAGAAATTACAATTACCACCAACTTTCTCTCTCCTAATGACTTGTCTAACACTCTCAAAAGAATCCTCCTCTTACAACTGGTTCATTCGACTCTTTATATAGGGTAGTATACAATGGATGACAGCTAAGCTGTCCTGTATTTTCGGGAATGACTTACGAAATATCGCAAGTGTACAAGTATACAATCTCTCAACTCTCCTAAACTTCGCTAGATCTTCACACTTTTCTCATGTTTTGGCTGTCGTCATTCATTGCGTCATTTATTTTACTCTTCTGCGACACCCTCGCAATGCTGTTGTTTATTAATCCCGCGAAGTATTGATGTCGCGATATTATGATCCTACACAACCAAACTTTGTACTCATCTCCACTGAACTCTAGACTTATCAAACTATTTAGTGAGGAATGAAGTAAGCAAAATAATGCAAGTAGCAATGCAATATGAGGATAAGAGCCTTCTTTAGTAAGATTAGACTCATACTTGGATACCACATATAAATGGAAAAAAAAATGAATATTTAGTTATTTACCTTCATTCAAGCGGAAGAAAGCCGAGATTAGCGAGAATCTGTAGAAAATGATTTTCCAAGCCTGAATTTGGTTAGCATAAATACATTTAACATGAGATGCTTTTCAAAGCGGTGAACATTAGATGTACAAATGCTATCCTAGTTCAGCTGGGAGCGACATTTAGTTCCTCAGTAGTATAGACAGTTCCACACAAATGTTTGATCGGTTAATAAAAACGAGCCAATAAAATGGATTTTATTTTATGGTCGTAGCTATATAATTTGCTTCTGCTAGAAAATGAAAAAATGTTTGTATACAATGACCTAAACTAATAGGTCGTAAGAGAAATTATTGGTTTTCTATCTGTTGATGGTGGATTTTCGTTTAAGGTTAAATTTGTAAAAAACCAGAAAAAACCATGCGCTGACATCTTGTAAAAGATAAAGCCATTTATAAGTGTTGGATACTCCCTCACTTAATTCACCAAGAATGGAGCATGTAGCAACAATCCCATTCGTGAATACATGAAATTCCTCCGGGTTGGAGCATGTAGCAACAATCCCTTCCCGTGAATTTCATATCACCTTGTATTTCAATTACTCATTATCACGTGTGGCATGACGATCGAGTGTTACTCTTACGAGTAACACGAACCTCCAAGCACTATAATGAAACCATGTACGAAATACCCGTACAGCCGACTCTCGGTGTGTTATACTAGCCCCATTAAGCCCCTCTCGGTGTGTTATACTAGCCCGATTGAGCATCCGACCGACCGTATCATTAGGATATGATTCGATCGCAGATTATCCAACTCCATAAGCATGAATGGATGACCCCGGATCAATTCCATCACCCCCAAGCAGGTATGGAATACCCACGGCCGACCCCGCATGGTCGGTCATTGGCCTAGCTTGCCAAGAAACCGTTCATACCAAGCATTATGGACGGAAAACCCTAAATTAGGGTTTGCGGCATATTACATGTGTCGCAAAAGCAGTCTCAACCATCCATTTTTGCGGTATAGATGGAGGGTGTAGATGTAGACTCAAAGGGCCCAGAGCATGTCAACATGATCACCGTGGTCCCGCATACACATTTGACCAATCGGTCAAAACCAACCATGGTTGGTCGTGACAAAATTGTCACCCAAACAAGAGATGGCGCACGGCTTTTGAAAGCCAAAATTAGGGTTTCAAGCCATCACGCGCGTCCATCTTCTCCTGCACGAATGGAGGGTCATGATTAGATTAAGCAAGGGTAGGTCATACCAAAGATGACCACCGTGGGCCCATCTACCTCCTCATGTGTTCGGCCAAGGCATATCATGCCTGGTTAATCCAAAACGTGCGTCCAAACTAGCATGGCCACGCCTCCCAAACCACAACCGATCTCGACCACTCAACTTCGCCGGACGATTTGGATGGCTCGGATCACGTTTTCATGAGATAATCGGTATAGGTGTGAACACCATCCTGCCATCTACACGCTGGTATGATCGACCAAGACCGACCAAGATAGGTCGTCTTGAAACGTGTGCCCAAACTTGGGATGTCACGCGGTTTCCAACTCCTTTGCGTCAATGCATTTTGCCGCAAACCGATCTCAACCACTCGACTTTACCAGGTCAAATTGAGTGGCCTAGATCGTGCCTTCATGAGACAAAGTGAGGTATGGACGTGCACACCGGCATGTTGTCTACACACATGCCCTAGTCTGGCCCTCTCCAAATCCCTTTCCATGCTCGGTTTGACCAAGTGAAGAGTAATGCTTGCGCACCTCTTCAAAAACCCTAATATTCATTAACGGTCGCGAGATGAGTGTCTCAAAGATCATCTCATCCGTCCAACTTCACCCACTTGGTTATACAACCACGGTCGGGAGTTATTTGGTTAGTGAGGCGTCATTACCCATCACTTTACCACACCATGATGCGCACTGTATAAAATACACACGGTCGCACAAGTATAGACTTCTTGAATAACGCAAGTTATTCAATTCAAAGATTACATGCTATCTTTCGTGGATCCACGATCCACACATTCCGAGACATCAATCATGTCACAAACCGGGGGATACATACGGGTATTGGTCTCGGCGGTTTACGGCGTGCGGCGTGCAACACGCCATCACAAGAACGTGTTAGGAAGTCATGGACGGTTAGAGATGAACAGGAGAAGTGGGCAAGACTGGTCGTGTGGCACCGACGCACAACTCCACTACTCCATCACTCAACTTCCTCCACTTCCCACGAGAAACATGAATAAGGCTCAATGACTTGTATAAATAGGTTCTCCGCCCTATTTCAAACAACAACACAAGTTCGGACGAGACAGAAAACCAAGTGTTAATACAAAACACCCGTGAGCTTGCTTGCATCAATCATAAGCCTCGCACACCTTTCGTTACAAGTCATAAGCAAGCCAACACCTTCACAATCTCAACACCTTCTTCGCTTCCCTCCCTAAGATCAACCCCATCTCCTTCACTTTGTGACCGAAACAAGTCCGGGAACGGCCATTTCTTGGTTTAGGCCGGACTTACGCATTGATCTCTCGAATCTACAAGCACTCACCGCAAAGTACATTTGTTTAAGGTTTAAATTCATTCCTCATCCACACCCCAAATTACCAAATTTGCAGGAGTAGTTTTCACCCATAAACAATTGGCGACCACGGTGGGAGGTTAATCTCTCGGTTGTAAAGTCAATTTCTTCCAAATCCGATTCAATTTTATCAATTTCAAAAGGGTGGATCTTAGAATCAATTCAATTAACAATTCATTTCAAGATGGTGGAATTAAGGTCTGGATCAGCAATCAATTTTGATGGGGCTAGTGTGGATAACAATCCTGGTGTCGAAGTACCTGTCGGTGGAGCCACCGTAGCCAACAGATCTCGAGGAGCCGTTACCTTTATCACCAACACTAGCGGAGCAGGAGACATCCCCGTAGGTGTAACGCCTCCCATCACTAGAGCCAGAGCAGCCGCAAATCCCGGCATCTCCTCCAGTGTAACGCCTCCAGTGGTCACCAGAGCAACAACTTTCACTCCCCCATCAGGACGAGGAGCCGGAGGCACAAGAGGTGGACCACCGTCTATTACCGTTGCAGACTTGATGGAGAAACATGAAGTTCTTGCTAAGACTCAAATAGATATGGCCGCAACTCAGAAGGAGGTACTCACTTTCCTCAAGACCTTGGATCGAACGATTGCCGCAGGATTCACGTCAATCTTTGGAGCCAACAAGAAATGCCTTCAATTCACCCGGAGCAGGCGTTTCCACTCGGGCCCATATGAGTGAAGAAGCTCGTGTTGCTCCTGAATGTTCAAGAGAAAGGGACCACACACCCAACTTCATCACACGTGAGGATCTAGAACGACTCCTTCAAAGCCGAGGCAAAGGAAATCGACGGATGCACACCAACACCAACCTCCATACCCTCAAGATATGCAACGAATCCCTCTTCCAAGAGGTTACACCTCTCCCGGTTCTCCCCTCTACGACGGTACTGGTAATGCTCGTGAACATGTCTCTCGGTTCTTGGAACCTTTGGGGAACATGAATACAATCATGTTCTCGCGCTGAAAGAATTCTCGAAATCACTTACGTGGAGGGCGTACACTGGTACAACAACATCGCGCCTAACAAAGATATCCAACGGAGCGAGATGGTCGGTGCTTTTACGTAAAAGTATTTCTTCGTGTCTGAACAAATCACCTTTTCAGATCTAGGAAGAATTCTTCACGGAACAACGAGCATCCTAACGACTTCGTCAAAAGATTCGAACTCAAGCGCTGGATTGTCATGACCCGAACGTCACCGAACGACAATTGGTGGAGTTGTGCATCAACGGGATGATACCCATATTCCGCGCTCTGTTAGAGAATCTGGGCTTTCAAACGTTCTCACGAACTCCATGAAGCCGCAAGCGTTCAAAGAACAAGCGCACCAAAGCATTGCTAGAAAGAACCGAGTCGTTCAAAGTGAAGATTTACGTGAAAGTCGAGGGAGAAGGCGCCTCACGAACAAGCAATACAACTTTGGTCCTTCAGTGAGTGTAGTGGGCGGAGGAGAGAAAAGGAAAGCTCCAAAGTGACGGAACAACAAACCAAGCGGACATCCCGGCACACAAGACTTCGTCTCGAAAAAGGAGCAGACAAAACTCCTGCACAAAACACTAAAGACATGGGTTTTCCTTTTCCCATGAATGAAGTGATAGAGCTCTTGGAAGCGTGGATCCAAGATGACGCCGTAAAGCCCCCCTATCGGGACGTCCTCCAACCGAGGAAGAAATGGCAAATCCCAGATATCGTTGTTGCTAGCACAGTTCGTCCATCATCCAACCAAAGATTGCAACAGGTTGAAACAAATATTCGGGGAAAAGGTAGAGACAGGGGAACTCCAGCTTGGAAACAAGGGTGTTCATAGAGACCCTTTAACTATCAGGAACTGCGTGATTTCTGGGGATTCTATTCGCAAGACCGTACAATCTATGATGGAGCACATATATGAAATCTTGTACTTCTCCAAAGGACAGCGTCAAGACATATTTACGGCCCTCAACCACGTTGTGTCAGGTAGGCGTTGCATCCAGTAGCGATCCAGAACCCTAGTCTTTCCCGAAAGACATGAGCAATGGAAACCAGGGACTCCTAACCGTCGCTCGTTTGAGAAACGTTGAATTCGATAGCGTGTTAATTGATACGGCTCCGAATTTAACATCATTACTGTCAAGACCTTGAGAGCGGCAAAAGATTTCAAGCGTGAAGCTACTCGTTACCCAACCTGTAGTTAAAGATTCAGCGGGAGAGCTTAGAGATGCATATGGATACATTGATCTTGAAGTCAAATTGGGTGATGCCTCGACGCAAGCAAAGTTCTACATATTCAAAGATCATCCCAACTACGACATGATCCTAGGGCGCTCTTGGATGCAGGACAACAAAGCCATATTGAAAGTCTGTCCTCTACCGGTTTCGGTACCTGAAAGAATCTCCAACACGCCTTCTGGACCTCCTGATGATTGTTTGTTTCCGTACCCGACAACGTGCCGATGTGACACAACTTAGGGAGAGCACAGCCGGCATACATTGAAAGGTCCCGATGTCAAGTAAGTCTCACCACACAACTCTCTTTGCAACCTACCGCCCCTCATTCTGATAAGTCCCGGGGACTGGCTCCAATCAATAAACCAACCCCGGCTAAGAGATGTGAATAGGAGGCCGGCCCTTTCAAGCGTTTTACCAGGAGCGTGGAAGCTGTTTTGGTCAAAGAGGATGAGGCCAAGGTCCAAGTATCTGCACGACCAAACCCGTTTGGAATTTGAGACCTGGTGACGAAGGCGACTACGTTCAATGTTGGGAGCGTGACGGTGAAGATGACCACTCCACCTGACTTTCCCACCGAAAGAGAAGATGAACCGTACCTGGTAGCAGATGTTATCCTAGAGGCTACCGCAAACTCATCAACGCCGATAAACTAGAGGGCATAACAATTCACTCACGATGGCTCAAACCCTACCGAACTTAAGATCTTGTGCTACCACTTTCCAAAGATCCTCCACTCTTTAAAACGCTGTGCTATTTTTCCAGCGTGTTTCCTTTTCTGATTTCATGTCATACTTGTAAGTCCTCCAGAAAATGATTGCAATACTTGCATTCACAGTTAGGGTTCCAATTTTCAATTCTCAATTTAATTGAAGTATTATTTCCATCCGAGAACCTCTCTACCCCTAAAAACACAAAGCCCCGAGTCGGCCTAAATCAACACACTAAGCAAGAAAGGAAATCCTAAACAAGCATCTCATGGGAAGAAGGAAATAGAACGTGTGCACAAAAGGAAAATGATTTGAGCCATCTCGCCCAACAAAGCCAAGAAGATCTTGCATCAGAGCACAGTCCGTGGATATTCCATTATAGTATTACTTCTTTTATCACTAAGGATTACGTGTGAAGGCGCACCCTGCGCCCGAGAAGGTTCGGTTGCGATCTTGACAAAGGATTATAAAAGAAAAACTTTATTCAAACAATCAAATGGAGAAAAAACCTTGAACCCGGCCGCCACCGAGTACAAAGAAGATGTTCAAGCGTACAAAATATACTTGGAAAGAAGAAAGAAGAAAAGAGGTTTTAGCCGTCAAGAGGATCGACATCGCCTGCACCACTGTCAGGTTCTGCTTCAGCGCCGTCACACCGTTGATGCTCCTCCTTCGAATCTACCTCAACTCTCGCATCGGCATCTCGCAAAGCAGCCGCACTCCATCCCACATCATCAGCGGGAGCATTAAAGAGCGCATCAAAATTAGGAGCCGTACCAATTGCTTTCAGATGTTTAGGTTCCTCTGTGTCGGAGTCAAGAATTATCACGCCGTCCTGGACCAGGTAATCACACTTGCCTTCATTCGGAGATCGTTCATGCTCAACTCTCCGCCTCTTCAACCGCTCTGCAAATCTCTCTGCCCTTGCGCTTACTAGTGTCTGCAGCGTTTCCTCGCGCCTCCACCGCTCCTCCATGTCAATCGCAGCTGAAAGTGCACAGATACGTCCTCTGGCAATATGAAGGTGGGAGATAGACATCCCCTGTATACCACGGCCGACTTCGCGAAGCGAAGATCGATCTTAGCCATTACATCTTCGTGTGCACGGTTTTCGGGCTTGTCAACTTGAAACTTCTTTCTCGGGGGAAGCAAAGAATGATCGTCACCGCTTCCATGATAAACGCAAAGGAGAGGAGGTTATGAGCGCACAAAAAAAAAATCAAAAAACCAAATCAATCGATCAGTCAATTAGAAGATCAGAGCAATACCTGAGATATAGAATAAACTACCACGTGAGACGATTATTTATAATCTCACAAGTCGACAGAATCCCAGAAGAAAAAAGAAGTCTTTACTTGCCACCTATGAAGGTGCTAATTCGGGATAACAATCGACGAGGCTTATCGATATACCCGAGGAAAGCCGTGTATGATGAAGGAAGTACACCGAAGAAGCGGCCCGAGCTCAAATATGTACAAGAGGAACCAAAGTGACTCACCAGATCAAGTCCTGTTTCCTTCGCATCTTTAATCGAGAACCAACAGGTTCCAGGCAACGCCTGACTATCCCAAGTAAATATGTATCTACTTTAGCCTGGTCATTTCAGTATATATGTATGTCACCATCTCATGCCTACCACACAATAGTGCAACCATTATGTGCTAGGCAGGGGACTTAATGTTGATGGTGGATTTTCGTTTAAGGTTAAATTTGTAAAAAACCGAGGAAAAACCATCTTGTGACATCTTGTAAAAGATAAAGCCATTTATAAGTGTTGGATACTCCTCACTTAATTCACCAAGAATGGAGCATGTAGCAACAATCCCATTCTCGTGAATACATGAAATTCCTCCAGGTTGGAGCATGTAGCAACAATCCCTTCCCGTGAATTTCATATCACTTTGTATTTCCGGTACTCATTATCGGTGTGGCATGACGATCGAGTGTTACTCTTACGAGTAACACAAACCTCCAAGCACTATAATGAAACCATGTACGAAATACCCGTACATGGATGACTCTCGGTGTGTTATACTAGCCCGATTGAGCCCCTCTCGGTGTGTTATACTAACCTGATTGAGCATCCGAACGACCGTATCGATCCGGATATGATTCGATCGCGATCATCCAACTCCATAAGCATGATTGGATGACCCGGATCAATTCCATCACCCCCAAGCGGTATGGAATACCCACGGCCGACCCCGCATGGTCGGTCATTGGCCTAGCTTGCCAAGAAACCGTTCATACCAAGCATTATGGACGGAAAACCCTAAATTAGGGTTTGCGGCATATTACATGTGTCGCAAAAACAGTCTCAAACATCCATCTTCGCAGGGTATAGATGGAGGGTGTAGATGTAGACTCAAAGGGCCCAGAGCATGTCAACACGATCACCGTGGGCCCGCCACACATTTGACCAATCGGCCAAAACCAACCATGGTTGGTCGTGACAAAATTGTCACCCAAACAAGAGATGGTGCATGGCATTTGAAAGCCAAAATTAGGGTTTCAAGCCATCACGCGCGTCCATCTTCTCCCGAGCACGAATGGAGGGTCACAGATTAGATTAAGCAAGGGCCGGTCATACCAAGCATGACCATCGTGGGCCCATCTACCTCCTCATGTGTTCGCCAAGGCATATCATGCCCGGTTAATCCAAATCGTGCGTCCAAACTAGCATGGCCACGCCTCCCAAACCACAACCGATCTCGACCACTCAACTTCGTAGGACGATTTGGATGGCTCGGATCACGTTTTCATGAGATAATCAGGTATAAGTGTGAACACTCACTCGCCATCTACACGCCGGTATGATCGACCAAAACCGACCAAGATAGGTCATCTTGAAACGCGTGCCCAAACTAGGGATGTCACGCGGTTTCCAACTCCTTTGCGCAATGGATTTCTGCAGCAAACCGATCTCAACCACTCGACTTTACCGGCCAAATTGAGTGGCCTAGATCGCGCCTTCATGGGGACAGTGAGGTATGGACGTGCACAGCAAGCATCTTGTCTACACACATGCCCAGTCGGTCCTCTCCAAATCCCTTTCCATGCTCGGTTTCGACCAAGTCGAAGAGTAATGCTTGCGCACCTCTTCAAAAAACCCTAATATTCATTAACGATCGCATATGAGTGTCTCAAAGATCATCTCATCCGTCCAACTTCACTGACTTGGTTATACAACCCCGGTCGGGAGTTATTTGGTTAGTGAGGCGTCATTACCCATCACTTTACCACACCATGATGCGCATGACCTTTATAAAATACACACGATACCGCACAAATATCGACTTATCGAATAACGCAGATTATTCAATTCAAAGATTACATGCTATCTTTCATGGATCCACGATCCACACATTCCAGAGACATCAATCATGTCACAAGCGGGGGATACATACTGGGGTATTGGTCCGGCGGTTTACGGCGTGCGGCGTAACGCGCCATCACAAGAACGTGTTAGGAAGTCATGGACGGTTAGAGATGAACAGGAGAAGTGGGCAAGACTGGTCGTGTGGCACCGACGCACAACTCAACTACTCCATCACTCCACTTCCTCCACTTCCCACGAGAAACGTGAATAAGGCTCAATGACTTGTATAAATAGGTTCTCCGCCCTATTTCAAACAACAACACAAGTTCAGACGAGACAGAAAACCAAGTGTTAATACAAAACACCCAGAGCTTGCTTGCATCAATCATAAGCCTGCTCACCTTTCTGTTACAAGTCATAAGCAAGTCAACACCTTCACAATCTCAACACCTTCTTCGCTTCCCTCCCTAAGATCAACCCCATCTCCTTCACTTTGTGACCGAAACAAGTCTGGAACGGCCATTTCTTGGTTTAGGCCGGACTTGCACACATTGATCTCTCGAATCTACAAGCACTCACCGCGCAGTGCATTTGTTTAAGGTTTAAATTCATTCCTCATCCACACCCCAAATTACCAAATTCTGCAGGAGTAGTTTTCACCTATAAACACTATCACATCAGTATTCGTAGTAAAACTGAAAAAAATAAAAAATGAGTTTAGTTTATAACCTGAATATGGTCTTCTCTGATGTTTAATCACATATGGGGTCGATATCATCATAATCCTGCTGGACTTGCAACATGAGTGAAAAAGAAATTTGGTCTCTTTAACACATGTTAAGTTAATTTACAACGAAATGGCAAAATCCACCAACCTGGCAAACGCAACTCTCTTAGTAAGTTAACATATTAAAAGTTCAAATGACATTTGTTATTATAGTCTATGGTATGGAGTATCAATTACTAATCCATCAAACAACCCATCTCTAAAATTAAGTTAAACATGTAAGAAACATCTCTAAAACCGCTATGCATGATAACTAAATTCTCAACTCTGAATAATCCATAAACTAATATTGTATTACTAAATTTTCAAAATACAGCGAGGCAAGAGAGGGCAAGTACAGTGAGCTGGGGTATAAGAGCACAGTTATTAGAAAGCTTTCAGTAACAAAAAACAGAACTTCATTTCATGAATTAAGTCAGATTTATACCTACGCTAGTATTGTTGAGATCCGTGAGACCAACTTCAAGACCATAACAGGGGAACTCATGGGAACAAGTTGTCATCATTGCAAAATCACTGGTCTAATATTCCCCATAAGAAATTATGGCTTAGATCCCTGCAGTCACTCAAATACAAAGTTAAAGACCGTGTTTTAGTATTCCTAGATTGACCAAATTAGATAACAATTTCAAGTCAAGAATATCATGATTGTTGCAGATTATTATATGGGCATACTAAGTGAAAAAGTACAAAACGCTAGAGGTGTTCAAAACCATAACAAAATCTAGCGTGACTCAAACATACCTAAAAGCATAATCCAAAATCAAGAATGAACATAATGACCCGCCCAGGCCAATAGCCAACAAATTCATGACATGCTTAGGCACTTTTTTTTCTCACTGGATGCAATCCACATGGTGGGCTTGGCTCTACTTAGACTAAGTCTTATGGGGTGCTAGTCTAGCACCTAGATTAGCAGATCAGGACTACCTTCTAAGTCTTATGGGAGTGCTAATCTAGCAGCTAGATTAGCAGTCCACGTCAGACCAATGGCCCTGAACCATTCCGCGCCCGCCGCTAAACCATTCCGCTCGGTCTTGAATGGTTCGGCGCTTTAAATCTCACTTGATCGATCAAAAA
The DNA here is from genome assembly GCA_023531295.1 of Papaver armeniacum. NCBI lineage: Eukaryota > Viridiplantae > Streptophyta > Magnoliopsida > Ranunculales > Papaveraceae > Papaver > Papaver armeniacum. The sequence continues at coordinate 83,383 of JAJJWW010000354.1, forward strand.
TAAATTTCTCGCGCTGAACCATTCCACGAAAAGGTAGTTTTTCAAGCGCTGAATCATTCAACGTAACTATCTAGCATGCTAGTTCACATGCTAGCAACTGGTAGGAGAGAGAACTAGTGTTAACTTTTTTGCCACATTTTTTTTTTGAATTGCAACACTTAAGTGCTAATCTAACACCTCCAATCTAGCCCATAAGACTTAGTCTTAGCTACACCAACTGTATTAGAAAATAAGGTGGGGAGTTAATGTAAGTTGGTAGTCGTAGTACTTTCTCTCCCAAGCCATGAATAAGCTAAAGCATTATGGACGATTGAGATTAAGGTGATAAGCTAAAGAAAAAAGAAAAATTTACTGTCATCTTCTTACAGGAATGAGTTTCTTCGTAGCAATCTCAAAACTCTTGCCAATGTTTGTTGTCGTATATGTTCATAGAAGTCGAAACATGTCGAAATAAATTAAAAATCAAAACGCATTGTTGGATCAAATAATATTTCAAATTTTTAGTACCTGGTTATGTTGAAAATGCTTATTTCATATTATCAATCTTTGGCTTGAGTGCAAGTATCTGTTGCATATCTGAAGATACATCTTTATCTTCTTCAAGTGATTGATTTTTAAAGTCTGCAAAATCCCTAAGAATGGGTATTACCATAAACTGAATGAAAAACTCGAATTAAGAAGCATAAAATGAAACTACTAATGAGGTAGATCAGAAAACGAAATAAAGATCAAAGGTTAACTAAAAATACCTTAATAGGAATTGCATCATAAGATGATTCTGAAGTAAGCATTTCCACAAACAGCATATGTGCAGTATAGTCCATCTCCTCGAGTAACAATGCGTTTCCGGTAAACAAAAAAAAATGCATTTTCAATGCAGAAATGGTTAAATTGAGTGTTTGATTATACAATCTAGGAAGTTAAATTGGCAAAAATTTGAAATCACTAAAATAGTAAAATGCAAAAAAGTCCCATAACCATATCGGTATAAACCGAAAATACATGTCATCTAAGCCAACGCTAAGAAAACCCAACCTGCAACAAAATAGTACTCACCGAATCAGAACAACAAAATTCCACCTCTGTAAGCGGACATTGTTCTACTGGGACAGAAATCTATTACTTCAAAGAGAAGAATTTACCAAAGGCAAAAAAATTCCTACTCGGTTGCAAATCATAACAAAACGATTCAAAGTATGGAGTTTTTTCACTTACAGTTGGTAGATCAAGCAAAGATCGAGTACAATTTTCAAGCGAAGCCCTTTCCATCAACAGTAGTGGCTGCTGCTTGCCTAAAATTCAAATCTTAGAAAAATTAAAATTTACAAATACTGGAACAATGTATCAAATTGACATGACCCCGGCCATGTTTGTTCTGACTGTCGTTCTTCCGCTTAAAACGTCTATACTACGAAACAACGAAAATTTGAATCAGAAACATTTATTAATCAAGATTTAAACATGATTTTAACTTTGTTTGAGAATTTACCACTTATTGTCGTGGGATTGATTTCCAGCCTTTTCTTCTTCCTCTAAACCGTAATTTTGGAGATCTCTCTAAGCTTATGTTCTGTTGTGCTGGAAAATATTCCAATAAGTTGTTCTTTTGTTAGGATTCTATCTGAAAGAGAGAGAGAGAGAGAGAGAAAGAGTGTGGAGAGGAATTGCAATTTTGAATTTGAATTCTTGAATTTGCTGCTTGAGAGTCTGAGACCCATGTAATACAGACAGACGTCCAACTTTCTCCTCGGGCTTCTGTAGCAGTTGGAATTGACGAAATTATCCTCAATTTATTTTTGTTTTGCGGTTGTATAAGGGTACTTTGTAGTAAAAAGGGCCTAAATAGCCTCTTTGCTTACTAATACTCCCTCCGTCCCCGTTATATAGGCGGAGTTTGTAAATTTTGTAGTCCCATTAGATAGGCGGAGTTATACTTTCAAAGTTGTTTTTCTCTTATATACCCATATTTATGTGCGGTGGAGATTTATAGATCTATTAATATATAATATTTGTATTGGGATAAGGTAAGGGTAAGTTAGGAAAGTACAGAAAAAATTATGAAAACCAAAAACTTCTTTAGTCTACGAAATTTTTAATTTTCCGCCTATATAATAGGGACGGAGGGAGTAGTAAAGATTTCTTTTTCGGTATTAGAAAGCGCAAATGTATACCTATGAAGATGAGGCCAGGTTTGATGGCTTCTTCCAATTAAAACAAGGTTAATGAGATTAAATTAATGAAAAAAAAATCATCTACCGGATAACACAACATCAGCAAGGAATGGATGATCTAATGCTTGCTATCCCTTTGTTAATCTTTGATGTGCTTACATTGTTGCAATTTGGTTCTTTTCCTTGTCAAATTTTTTCAGTTGCCTATAAAGTTTAAAATTGTTTTACTTACTTAAATAAAAAAGGCTATTATTTGGGCGTCACACTCCATTAGAGGGGCTTCACTTGGATATTTGGTGATCAAAAATCTGGTTAAGGGATATTTTGATTCCATAGCAATTTGTCAAAATTACCCTTCAATTAAAACTACTAAAAATAGATGAGGAATAAGCAAACTGATCCTAGTGATGGTAATCAACAACTCAATGAACCTCAACTTCATCCTCAACTCATTCCACCGATTCAATCAATTGAAGAATCATGTTTTCAAACTCCTCAACAACAACCCATGTTGTATGTAAGGTAATAATCAAACAAACCCATCTTTTGTACCCGTTTTTTTGCTTAAATCGAATGAAATCGAAGTAAAATTAGGATTGTATTTACTTTCTGCTAGTGTTACGCCTGGGTACGGTACTAGATTTTTCAATCGTAATTTAGTTTTTGAAGAACTTACGCCTAGGTTTAGTTCAATTCAAGCGTAAACTTTGATTTGCATGTCGTTTAAGTCTAGGTTTAGTTGATTTCCAGGTGTAATTCTAATTTATGCCTAGGTTTAGTTGATTTCCAGGCGTAATTCCAATTTTACGCCTAGGTTTATTTGATTTCCAGGCGTAATTCCAATTTTACGCCTAGGTTTAGTTGTTTTCCAGCGGCGTAATTTCAATTTTACGCCTAGGTTCAGTTGATTTCCAGGCTTAATTCCAATTTTACGCCTAGGTTTAGTTGATTTTCCAGGCGTAATTTAGGACGTAGCTAGGTTTAATTAATTAAACTAAAGCCAAACAAGGGTTGTTTAGTCATTACACAATTATTTAAGATAAGGAATTTTTGAAATTACTTACGGATGACCCGTTTTTGTCCTATTAGGTAATGCCCCTCTAATAGAATGTGACGCCCCAATAATAGCCTTCTAAATAAAACTCCAGGCGTATAGATTTCCGATTTCAAGTTGTTCTTCTTGCACAAATATCCTTGGGCATTTCATTGAAATTTTGAAACACTTCAAAAGTTCTGTTGGATCTGAAAAGAGATTATTTATTGAAGCGGCTTCGCCTCTTCTTTCTTTTTTGTCTGACCTGCTTTAGTAAGGGCAATTCTTATGGGAATTAACGAACCCATCTTTTTGTTGAGCTAGGTGGATGGCCAAATTGGCTTTTCCATTATGGTAAAGCACTCGGCGTTTGATAACCAAACGCGCGAGCGTAAGGCACACGCTAGCGTTCTTAGTTAAACCGCCGGCGTTGGAAGGACAAGTGCTGGAGCTTAAAGCTTCAACGCGGCGCTTGAACGTAGGACGCTGGCGTTTGTAGAAAAAAATGCCAACGGGTAGTTTTTTTAAAATTCAAAATTCACATTTTACCTCTATAAATTACCATCAATTTCAAACAATTCACTCACTCCAAAATTCACTTTCTTGAATTTTCTCTTCTAAAATCTATTTCAATGGCTGAAAAGGCGATCACACTTTTTTGCGATGCAAAACTTGAAGCTGTTGTTTCTATGATATGTGGGAGTTTTAAAAAGATTGAAAATTGTAAGAGGGAAGTGCAAGTTTTTGAAGTTGCTCAAAGAAAATGTTCCGCTAAAAGGCAAAAAAGAGCTCCAGTTTTGAAAGTTAACAACAAAAAATTCAAAAACAAAGGCGAAACTGTCAAAGAGCGCGTTGAATGGAAGATACGTCAAATGAAGATAAGCAAGAACCCAAAACTTGTACTTGATTTTTATTGAAGTTGTTTGGTACGTTTTATTATTCCTAAGTTTATATCTTGTAAAAGAATTGGCATCCATGAATGAAAATATTTAGATTTTAAATAGAGATCTCCACTTCAGATTAAGAGAAATTTATTACAATTTAAACTTGGAAATAACATCAAACTACATTTTAATAGACCCCAATAAAAACATCAAACTACATCAAATCTAGCGACATTCTCTCTATAGAATTCATAGCACTCAAAATGCTTAAACTCTCTTCCGCTTTCTTCATTAAACTTTGTATTGGTATGAGCGATGGTTTTCTGTAAAACAGATAAACAACAAGTTCAAATATTTATGATGCAGTTGAGTCTATGAGGACAAAGGTAAGATACTCACCAGTTATTCGTTAGATAGTCCATAATTGCTACGGTGAACCATCCACAAAACTTCCATATAATGTGTGACTTCCTTAGTGATGAATGCAATTCTTAGTTATAGGCTCTTACTGTTTCTTATGGTTTCATTCTGCGATGTTACAAAATTTCCCAATACTCTTTCCCAAAATAGTCATTGTTCATTGGTCTCATCATACGATGTAACCAACATCGAACAAGAGTAACATCTTCTTCCATTGTAAAGACCGGGAGCGGCATTCGAGTGCAGTACAAATGTGTTAGATGGACCATCTTTTAGAAAAAGGTTTGTCGTGAGCTTCCTCTCAATTATCAAGAGATATTTGGATCCCTTCATCTTCAGTTACACCGATGAAATTTTGTCGATCAATTTCCATTACCAGAGCAAAAAATGGTTGGACTTCAAGCCTAATAGATTGAAAACGAGCACGCAATCGACAAGAATCTCGGTTTCCTGGGTTTCCCGTCAGTAAGACGAACATTGAAAAAACGTTCTCCCAAAAATAAGCGTCTTGAAAGCCCATAACAGTGATTACTCTATGAAAAAAATATGCTTTGCATATAGTTATATCCTCTTCTTCAGTAAACTTGGGACCACGATTTCTAACAAACATTTCTGGAGAGTGAGAGAGATTAAGAGTTTTATAAAAAAAAAAAAAAAAAAGAATAAGATGTGATTTTGGAGATGGGAAGAATGGAATCATAGGTCGAGAAAGAAAATCGAGTCGTTGGAAATTTAGCGGTTGGCGTTTGTAGTATAACCACGCGGCTTTCCGTTAAGCTCCATGTGAGGGTAAATTACCTGATGGCCACGTGTCAACATCGTAAGGGATAGTATCATGATAAGGTGATGAGATAGGAACATCGAATCACATTCAAAAAGGTGATTTCGTCTGAATAGAGACACCTGCTACAACGTCACATGAATGACGCGTGTAAGGAGTGGTCTAATCGACTCAGACGGTCAAGTATAAAAGGAAGGACTGCATATAATGAAGAATCAGAAGAGGCGTGGACGAATCTACTTCATATCATAAGGCTCGGGCGATCTATACTATAACCCAAGGATGATGCAGCACGAGGTTCCCCAAGGAAGATCAACACGATGAAGTACAGGACGAGATGACTCGAAAGGAGAACCAAGCGGGCCATCACGAGGGATAATATAGATCTCGTCCGAAGTAATGAGAAGATGTACGATAACTCCACCAGCTCGGCGAGACCAGGCCTTCACGAGTCTAATACTGCCTATAAATACCAGTCCATGTAGAAGGAAATGGACATGTTATGTAATCTTAGATGGTCTTTCTACAGATAATTCCTGTGAGAGATCTAGATAAGGAGAGAGTGAGAAATATAAGTGATATTTGTAACTCTTTCAAGGGTAAGACCTTAATAAATAAAGAAAACATCTTCTTTCCCGTGGACGTAGGTCTTCATGGCCGAAACACGTTATATGCTTGTGTTAATCTTTACTTTTCATGTTCTTTATATCTTGTTTGTCTTTTAATCTTGAATGTTAAGTAGTTTATAGCCTTTAGATTCATTTGGATGTAGCCATCATAAAAGATGCAACTACATTTTTGCACTAGAAACAGGGAGGTATGAAGATCTATTCTACCTCCCTAGTAACAACTCTATATCGTTTTCATAATCTCCTTGAGAGAAGTGGATTTCATACCAATGTGTAGAATTCTGTTAAAATATAATAGTAGAGCTCGGACTCAACACGATCCACACGATATGTGAAGTCCTGAAGACCCTAAAAATCAACAGATCTACATATTTTTTGCTGATTTTCTTTAAAACTTTTGTTCATTTAAGATTTCTTATATCTTCCTCAAGATGCTCAAGAGAGTTAAAGATCGAAGTCAAAATGGAGTTTTAAAGACTTCGGCACTCAAACGATCTCCTCCATATAAAAGGGCTGGGAAGAAAGTTTGGTCAGTAGACTTCATAAGAGAAAGTATTATCCTATGAGAGTTGAAAAGACAAATTATTATCCTAGACTTCATAAGAGAAAGTAAACGATCATCTACATCAAGAAGTTCTGAAATTTTCTTCTATTTACTGGTCTATTCACTGATTTGGTTGAGATTATAGAAATGATCTATCTTTTCATCACTTTTGGCGATAGATCTTACTCCTCACAGGATTCAGTTGATTTCAATGCTCAAAGGGCAAATACGTAATTTTTACTCTCTTCTTAGGGATTTTTAAAACATTAGGCGATGTTAACTTTCCAGATCTACAAGTTTTGAAACAAAAACTACTTATATCGGACTCCATTTGGGATTTATCGTTTAACTTCTATAAGTAGCTTAGACAATTTATGTGGCCCCCGTGATCGGAGAAACAATTGTATGGATTTAATCACCATCTTCTGTTGTCATGGTTGAAGGAGAGTCAAATTCCAGTAACAGGTAGCTCCAATGGTGCTAACATGAGCTCATCTCGTGCTCTCAGTGGTGAAATCCCGACGGCGTAAAAGTGATCACCCGATCTCGTGCATGCATGATCCTGCAGGTCAAAGAGATAACCCCATCCCATGATGGAAAAACTCTAACGGTGATAGATATCATCCGATCTCGTGGAGGAATGAATCAAAAGGCGAAAGAGATTATCCGATCTCGTAAAGGCGTGACCATGATGACCTAAGAGATCATCTAATCTCATGAAACACCGTAATTCTAATGACGAAAGAGATCATCTGATCTCATGAAGGTAAAATTCCAAGGAGATAGATGGGATCATCCGATCTCATAAAAAATATGCCCGGTGATGTAAGTCCAGGGGAAGGCGATATCTCGGTGGAGATCATCCGATCTGTGAAGGTAAGATACCAAAGGTGATAGGAGGTTCTGATCAAAAAAAAAGGTGATAGGAGGAATCATCTGATGCATAAGCTCGATGACAAAACAAGTCATCTACTGAAGTTCAAATATTAACGGCGAAAATATATCACCCGATCTCGTGCAGGCATGATCCTGTATGTTACAAATATAATCCTATCTCGCAAGTGTGAAAAACTCCAACGGAAAAGAGATCATCGATCTCGTGAAGGCATGAACCTAATGGAGAAATGCTCGAGCGAAAATGGAGTTTTAAACACTTCCGGCACTCAAACGATCTCCTCCATAAAAGGGTTGGGAAGAAAGTTTGGTCAGTATAAGATAAAGTATTATCCTATGAAAGTTGAAAAGACAAATTATTCATGATGTTCTTCATCTTTCAAGAAACTCAAGATAGTCAATGATCTTCTTCTTAGAAATCTAACTCTAAGTCAAGGGGAAGGATTAATGAGTAAATAATCATTCATCAAAATCTAAGTTTGTTCAAAATCAAAAGTTTAAAGACATTGGGAGATATTTCCTAAAATGGAAAGATATGGTCAATCGTCATAACTTGGTTTTTTCCCAGTAAAGGTATGACGTGTATAAGTAGGTATTTTTCTCGAAAAAAGAGACAAACAAAACATCTTTTTCATCACTAAAACTTTATGCAAGTAGGGAATGTTTTGACATCTTCGCATGTCTCCAAAATTTCTGCAAAGTCTTCATGTACTAATCATCCAAATTCGAACTATGACTTAGTAGTTATACATGACACCGCAAATTTAGGGTCCCACTTTTTTAGAAGAAGAGACAAAATAAGCATTATTGCATATATCGCAGTAAGGCGATGGTGACGAGACGATCTCGCTCGCACGAGCCGAGGTGAAATTGGTGGAGCCCGGCCCGGCGGACTAGACGAAATGGAGTCGGGCGAACCTATACACAACGGTGTACTCCCGGAGAGGGACAACTCGATAATCAATATCGGGATGGATTAACTGATAACTCTAGCTCGACGAAGAGGAAACCCTTTGAGAGGGGACGATATCCATTTAACTCAACCACGAGGTTGAATCGTTTTCCAAGGCAAACGGTGAATAATGAGGTAAAGAAGGACAACCTCTTCTGCCCTCGGCGATAACGTCGTCGCATCGCGGCCATCCCGAGAGCACAAGAGGCCCGGGGATGAGAGAATGAAAAAAGTTAGAAAGACGTAATAGGAGGCTAGAACGGAGAAACCGCAGGCTAAAACGCAAAACAAAGAAAAGGTGCCACTCACTACCATAGAGGAGACCCCGAGGAGGAGAATCCTTTTGAGAACTTGCATAACGATGAGAGAGTCAATATCCCCGGCACCTCGAACGAGGAAACATCGGATCGCTTTCCCAAGGGGAACCGAGGTATTCCAAACCGGGAGGACGGTCAGTCGTTCAAGGATCGTCCGATGTCGATCCCAAGCATAGACGAGAAAAGAATAGAGAAGACGAAGTTAAGATTAATCATGAGGCCGAGAACCTCACAGCCACAATCCCCAGCAGGAGAGACTTCAAAGTCAACTCGTTCGAAGATAGTATTGTACGCCGAACAATCTAATGAGGACTCAGGGCGATCCAGATATCGCCTTCCCGAAACTTATTTCTCGCCCGAAAGAGCGCAAGGAAGAAAAAAGAAGACCGAAAGGAGGCATATCGATGATCAATTACAAGCCTAACTCTGCCAGCTCGAGGCGATGTGCAGAGAGGCTACAAGAAGGCAAAAAGGCAAGAAGTTGGCGGAAGTAATGCAAGAGGTTGGACAGTCTCCCTTATCGGAGAGTCTATTAACCCAACCATTTCCAAGGAAATGCTCACTCCTAACATTCACAACTCCCTTCACAGGGACCAACGATGCGATCGAACATCTCCGATCATACCGCATGACACTAACTCAATGGAACTAGTACGATGTAGTAATGTGTTGGTTTTTTTCTGCTAGTCTAAATGACGAGGCCTTAATGTGGTTCAATAACTTGCCGAAGGCGTCGGTTAAGTCATTTGCCCACTTATCCGAGTTGTTCCTAGAAACATACATACATAACAGCCGAGTCAAACCAGAGATCGACATGCTGTTCCAATTAGCTCGAGGAACAAATGAGTCACTTCGTTCTCTGGTATCTCGCTGGAGAAAATTATGTGCCGAGATCGTAAAAGTACCAAAGTCCTACGCGATCTTGGGCTTTCAAAACAGTTTAAGAAAGACAGACCACATATTCGTCCGCATGTACGAAACTACACCACCTTGTCTAGGGAAGTTAAGAGAGATTCAAGAGGACTACATAGCCCTTGAAGAACTCCAAGACGGTACCTATGAAAAGTGTAAAAGGAACCTGTAGAGGAGCGAATGTGGTAGAACCACATAACCCTCAGGCGCCAGCCCAAGGAGCAGGGCGACCCAACAACAAGTCAACTCAGTTCGATAAACTTCGAAGTGTATGATGGAAAGGGCGAGACCAAGCCCATCGAAAAGAAAGGAAAATTTGTAGACTCCGTCTACACGAAGCTAAAAGCTCCCCTATCCGAGATCTTTAAGAAGATCGAGGAAAATACAAGATTACCATCCCATGGAACATGGGGACAGCAGCCCGAGCGTGCTAAGAATAGAACTGACTTATGTGAGTTCCACCAGTTCCATAGAACACGACAGACTCATGCAGAGATCTGAAGAAGATGGTGCAAGACATGATTGACGAAGGGAAACTCCAGGAGTACGTCGCGCAACCAGCGACCCAACCAGCTACAAGAGCGCCCGTACATCGCGTGGAAATACCACGCGAGGTACAATACTTGGGATGCAATACGATATCGCACTCATATATCACAACTCCCACACTTGAAGGAAATATCACAGGAAGAATTCACAAGCGAAACTTCGAAGGTGACGAAGTCTTTAACGTAGCTAGAGAACCCACCATGGAGGAGTGGATGAAAATACCTATCAGCTTTTCAGCTTCTGAGGTACCTGACGGAGGACGAAACCACAACGATCCTTTAGTGGTTACAATGGCTATCGCACTCCCTGAAAGAGAGGGCGAGGAAGAAAAGCCTAAAGTATGACCATGGGCAATGCCTAAGATACTAATAGATAGAGGAAGTTAAAATAAATTTTATTTTATGAGACATTCAAACAGATGGGTCTTAGAGACGAGTGCCTAATTATTTATGGGTGAAAACTACTCCTGCAGAATTTGGTAATTCGGGGTGTGGATGAGGAATGAATCTAAACCCTAAACAAATGCCTTTGCTCGGTGAGTGCTTGTAGATTCGAGATCAATCTGTGCAAGTCCGGCCTAAACCAAGAAATGGCCGTTCCAGACTTGTTTCGGTCACAAAGTGAAGGAGACGGGGTTGATCTTAGGGAGGGAAGCGAAGAAGGTGTTGAGATTGTGAAGGTGTTGGCTTGCTTATGACTTGTGACAGAAAAATGAGCAGGCTTACGGTAAGGAGGCTCTGGGTGTTTGAACACAATGGTATCAACACTTGATTTTCTGTCTCGTCTGAACTTTTGTGTTGTTGTGTGAAATAGGGCGGAGAACCTATTTATACAAGTCATTGAGCCTTATTCACGTCTCTCGTGGGAAGTGGAGGAAGTGGAATGATGGAGTAGTGGAGTTGTGCGTTGGTGATACACGACCAGTCTTGCCCACTTCTCGGTTCATCTCTAACCTGGTCCATGACTTCACGACACGTTCTTGTGATGGCGCGTTGCACGCTGCACGCCTGTAAACCGCCGGACCAATACCCCAATATGTATCCCCAGTTTGTGACATGATTGATAAACTGAATGTGTGGATCGTGGATCCACGAAAGATAGCATGTAATGCTGAATTGAATAACTGTGTTATTCGGAAGTCGATACTTGTGAAGTATCGTGTGTATTTTATCAATCGTATCGCATTACGGTGTGGTAAAGTGATGGGTAATGACTCCTCACTAACCAAATAACTCTGAACAGGGTTGTATAACCAAGTCGGTGAAGTTGAACGGATGAGATGATGTTTGAGGCACTCATCTGCGGCCGTTAATGAATACTAGGTTTTGAAGAGGTGCGCAAGCATCACTCTTCACTTGGTTAAACCAAGCATGGGAAGGGCTTTGGAGAGGACCGACCAGGTCGTGCATGTTGATGGCATGCCGGTGTACACGCCCATGTCTCACTTTCCCAAGAAGGCGCGATCTAGGCCACTCAAATTGACCTAAGAGAGATTGATTGGTTGAGATCGGTTTCACAGACGCGTTCCAAGACAACCATCCTTGGTCGGTCTTGGTCGATCACTCCGAGCGTGTAGGTGGTAGGTTGATGTTCACACCTATACCGACTATCCCATGAAAACGTGATCTAAGCCATTCAAATCATCCGGTGAAGTTGAGCGGTCGAGATCAATTTGCAATTTGGGAAGTGTAACCACGCATGTTTAGGCGGGCGTTTTGGATTATAGGGCATGATATGCCTTGGCCGACCGCATGAGGAGATAGATGGGCCACAGTGATCATCTTTGGTATGACCCGGACCTGTTTAATCTAATGTGACCCTCCATTCGCAATACCAGGAGAAGATGGACGCGCGTGATGGCTTGAAACCCTAATTTGGCTTTCAAAGCCGCGTGCGCCACCTCTTGTTTGGGTGACGATTTTGTCACGGCCAAACCTTGTTGGTCTTGACCGACCGGTCAAGTGTGTAGGCGGTCTCACGGTGATCGTGTTGACATGCTCGGGCCCTTTGAGTCTACATCTAGACCCTCCATCTATACTGCGAAGATGGATGGTTGAGACTACTTTGCAACATATGTAATATGCCATAAACCCTAATTTAGGTTTTAGTCATAATGCTTGGTATGAACATTTTCTTTTGGCAAGCTAAGGACGATGGCCTACCATGCGGGGTCGGCCGTGGGTATTCCACCTGCTTGGGGTGATGGAATTGATCAGGGTCATCCAATCATGCTTACGGAGTTGGATGACTCGCGATCGAATCATATCCAGGAGACGGAGTCACGGTCAAGTCCGGATGCTCAATCGGAGCTAGTATAACACACCGAGGGGCTCAATCGGGCTAGTATAACACACCGAGAGGGCTCAATCGGGCTAGTATAACACAAGAGAGGGCTCGGGCTAGTATAACACACCGAGAATCACTCCACGGGTATTTCGTACATGGTTTCATTATAGTGCTTGGAGGTTCGTGTTACTCATATGAGTAACACTCGGTCATCATGCCACACCGATAATGAGTACAGGAAATACAAGGTCGATATGAAATTCTGAGAATGGGACTGATTCTTTACAAGTTCCATTCTTGGTGAATCAAGTGAGGGAGTATCCAACACTTATAGATGGCTTTATCTTTTACAAGATGTCGCCGCATGATTTTCTCTGGTTTTTACAAATATAACCTTAAACGAAAATCCACCATCAACATTAAGTCCCCGCCTAGCACATAATGGTTACACTATTGTGTGGTAGGCATGAGATGGTGATGAGTTAAAGATAAAACTTATGAGGCAAAGTTAGATGTTACCGGGAGAGGGACGGGTCATCCTGTCCTTGGAGTATGTCACGTTCAAAAAGGCATATGAGAGTGTTTCCTAGTATGATGTCGGCCTTGCCTGCCCGATCGACCTTGCTATGCCTGCTTCGGTCGAGGGCTGCGCGCTGCTTCACTCGATCGTGGGGTTGTGCCTAATCGACGGACCGCTGCACTCGCTTCGTTCGTGGGACTCTGCGCTACCGCTTGTTCGAATGTGGGCTTGTTGTGTTCGCTTGATTGAACGTGAGTCTCACCCACATACGCTTGACAGACTTGAAACTTGTACCGGTCTTGAAACTTGTACCGGTCTTGAAATCAACACAAGACTAAAATTTGTACCAGACTAAAATTTGTACCGGACTAAAATTTTAGAAGGACTAAAATTTGTCTAGGACTTGAATGGTGTTTGGACCGGCCATTGTGTGCTCCGATGTGAGTTGTGTCTTGCCGTGTGACTACATCTCTCTATATTTTCATACAAGTTCTAACTCCTGTCTTTTATTTCATTGTGGAAGAAAAGAATCCCTGTTGAGATGTCTTGGAGATAATGCCGGTGTGCCAAGTCGAGGTGTTGAAAGCTTCAAAGATATGCCGAACATTGATGATGAGTTGTTCACTGCGCCTTTTCAACTATAGGAAAATATCATTCCACAAGATAACTCTTCTCCTATCGACTTTTAGGTTTTTTTCATGCTCATTTGGGCCCTTATGAAGGATGGATGAGACGTATGTTGAGCAATGAGTACATCAAAGATAACTTGACCGGAGCGCAGATTATTGATGCGGCTTGAGTGTTGAAACGTCTCGAGAGGATGTTAAAGTGGTTTCGATGCGACCGTTGAGGTGGGTCCGGGAGAGAGTGTTGAAGACGGATTCTGAAGCGAACGTGGGTCTCGGAGAGAGCGTTGCGGCGGCTCTTGAATAGACCATTGAAGCAGACTTCTGTGGAGGGAGCGTTGAAGTGGCTTCCTCTTGATTCGATTACCCTTGCGAATCCATGATTCTTGACTGACCATCTTTCTCATGTTGAAGAAGTCCTTGGATCGACGGCGGTGAAGGAACTTCCTTTGAGCCTCGATCCCCAAGCGTGGTTTACATGGTTTGTCCGTAGTGGTTGTTGTCGAGCCGGGTATGGAATACCTTGGACGTTGTTTCATCATTGTGGGATTCGTGCACGTGGTACCGGAGTTGGAGTTGATGGACGCGCATGATGTTGTATCTTGGTGGTTTTCCTCTTCGCTGCTTCAAGGCGCGCTTACGAAAGGTTGAATGTTGTATCGCTGTTGGTGAGATATATGCCCCTACAAACATTATGAGGCTCTTCCACAGCAGGCCTGGTTCTTTCTATCGGGGCATATGTTGTTGTAGATGAGCGTTCAAATGACTCCGAGAGGATGACCAAAAGCGCGGATTCTCCAATATAGCGTGATAGACATGTACCATTTGTCGATAAAGTGACTCACCCGGATCTTGTTCGACCACCGTTATCGATAGAGTAACTCGCCCGGATCTCTCTCGATATGACGATTGGACATCGTTATCTTCTTGAGGCTGCTCCTCGAGGTATCGGCCCGGTGGAAGATTACCGTCATAGAGCGGTTATACGTTGAACAGAAGCACTCTTTAAACCAAATGGCAGCATGGTATAATAAAAATTTTCGAGAGGAGTTCGAAAAGATATCTTACTTGCATCATGCTCGTACATCCTTATCTGTTTGTAGCCGCTACATCCATCCATGGAGGAGAACATGCCGTGTCCGCTGGTTGTATCTATTAACATATCGATGTTAGGCGAGAGGAGGATCGTTTTTGGAGCAAAGCACTGTTCAAGTCTCTCAAGTCTATGCAAAGACTCTGATCTATCCATTTTCCTCATGTATGAACTACAACTGTTTAACCGACTTGGATACGGTATGACATGTATATGATGGGTGACCAATTTTCATCCGGCATTTCTTCATATCTCCAAGCAAATATGTCCCAGTACTCTTTGAGAAGTTGCACGAGCTTAAATGCGTTTATCCGTATACAAGGTTGGTGATGGAGATAGGCCTAGGAGATTCCTCAACGATTTCAATTTCATCGATTGTAGAGTTGGTGCCATCTTGCATTTTGTTGTGGAGCATCTAGCACTTGCTCTTGTGGTTCGTTCTTGTTTGTAGCATTCCATTAGGTGGAGAGACTGGCAATGGTCTCCTGCTGCTGATAATGGCGAGTGGAGTATACCTTTTTCCTTCTCGGTCACGACCGCCATAAAAGTTCGTTCCCTCCTCGTGTGAACGTGGGTTGTTCACAGTATGGAGAAGAATGCTTCGTCGGCAAAGATGCATCGTGGGTACTAGCCCTCAATGATGCAAGTCGGTCTTCTTCACGAATTGACGCCCACATGGGGAGTGGGATGCAACGAACTTGTGCGATTCTTTCCACGGAGCTTCTCCCGTATGTCTTGGTTTGGTTTCCCTCGAAGTCCGTCATTGTGGTAGGCTTCCGTCTGACCTTGCTCCCCGGGAGAGCCTTGGATGTCTGAGAATCTTGAGAGTAATGAAGACGATCCCTGTGTAGATAAGGGTCGTCTTGAACTCTGAATCCTTGATGCGTGCGGTGACATGTAGGTCACGGTCGTGACCTTCCTCTGGTTGATAGCAAGCAAAACGTCTCCGCGCGCCGATTCTTGAGAGATGTGAAAGTTTGCATAAACTTTCCACTAGAGAAACCGCTTCCGATCCACCGGCCTCGGTTCATAGTGAAACTATTGACTTGAGGAAGATCGTTGTGAGGATCAGTCCCAGTGTAGGAGCCTCCATGATGGGACCGCTCATATCGATGTCGCTTCTTTGATCAGGTCCATGTAGGTCCGTGCCATTGAAGTACCTTCTCCGGTGCGCTGAATTCATTCCTTGTTGGCTCCTGGGGGCTGTTGCGGGTCATGTGGAAATCGATCGGTTAATGTCTTAAGAAAAGTGAGTACCTCTTTTCCGGAGTTGCGGCCATATCCGTTTGAGTCTTGACAAGAACTTCCCTTTTCCATCAAGTCTGCAATAATGGGAGATGGTCCTCCTCTCGCCCCCTCCGGTTCCTCGTCACGATGAAGGAGTGGAAGTTGTTGTTCGGTGACTACCGGAGGTGTTACACTTGATGAGATGCCGGACTTGCGGCTTCTCCCGGCTCGGTGATGGGAGGTGTTGTAATATCACTGTGAGTGATCGAATTGAACGTTCCCATCCCTCGTACTCACGTGTTACTTGATTGATCTCTCCTTCCTCAAGCGTTTCTTCACGGCTTCGACAAGGGTCTTGAGATGTAAATCTTCCAGCCAGGGATCCGTAAGCTCAGGCTCCATTTCTTTATCCAGGTAGACGTTGTAGTACTCTAGGACAAGTCCTCTCCTCTGTGGAGTTGCCTCGGTTCTTCATTGTTGACTGGACCATGTTGTTCATCTTTCTGAGTCACCTGCGGTTACGCGCTCTTTTTGCCTCTCCACGGTAAGGTGTGACTCCCGATTAAGGATTCAAAGCATTTCTTGCACTTTGAGTAGATGCCTGCCGATTCTTCTTGTAATTGTCTTTGCTTATGTCATTCAAAAGGCGAAATGTCAAGCTCATCTTCTGGTGATACCAGCTTGATTTGCCAAGACATCCTCCAAGCATTCCATCTACACTTCCCATGGTATCTCAAACTTGTGGTTTCTCGATGAGGATGCATCGTGAGCCAAAACCGAAGAATTGAGAATTCAATTTTTGTAACCGATAGATCAACCTCCCACTGTGGTCGCCAATTGTTTATGGGTGAAAACTACTCCTGCAGAATTTGGTAATTCGGGGTGTGGATGAGGAAAGAATCTAAACCCTAAACAAATGCACTTCTCGGTGAGTGCTTGTAGATTCGAGAGATCAATCTGTGCAAGTCCGGCCTAAACCAAGAAATGGCCGTTCCAGACTTGTTTCGGTCACAAAGTGAAGGAGACGGGGTTGATCTTAGGGAGGAAGCGAAGAAGGTGTTGAGATTGTGAAGGTGTTGGCTTGCTTATGACTTGTGACAGAAAAATGAGCGGAGCTTACGGTGAAGGAGGCTCGGGTGTTTGAACACAATGGTATCAACACTTGATTTTCTCGTCTCAAATGCGAACTTGTGTGTTGTTGTGTGAAATAGGGGCGGAGAACCTATTTATACAAGTCATTGAGCCTTATTCACGTCTCTCGTGGGAAGTGGAGGAAGTGGAATGATGGAGTAGTGGAGTTGTGCGTTGGTGATACACGACCGGTCTTGCCCACTTCTCCAGTTCATCTCTAACCGTCCATGACTTCGACACGTTCTTGTGATGGCGCGTTGCACGCTGTAAACCATGAGACCAATACCCCGATATGTATCCCCCAGTTTGTGACATGATTGATGTCTGGAATGTGTGGATCGTGGATCCACGAAAGATAGCATGTAATGCTGAATTGAATAATTGTGTTATTCGGGAAGTCGATACTTGTGATGTATCGTGTGTATTTTATGCAGGTACTGCATTACGGTGTGGTAAAGTGATGGGTAATGACCTCACTAACCAAATAACTCCCGAATGGGTTGTATAACCAAGTTTGGTGAAGTTGAACGGATGAGATGATGTTTGAGGCACTCATCTGCGGCCAGATTAATGAATACTAGGGTTTTTGAAGAGGTGCGCAAAGCATCACTCTTCCGCTTGGTCGAAACTAAGCATGGGAAGGGCTTTGGAGAGGACCGACCCAGGGTCGTGCATGTTGATGGCATGCAGGTGTACACGCCCATGTCTCACTTTCCCAAGAAGGCGCGATCTAGGCCACTCAAATTGACCAAGCACGGTTGAGTGGTTGAGATCGGTTGCTTTTAAATTTCTTACCGCAAAGGAGTTGATAACCGCGTGATATTCCCGCGCGCGTTCCAAGACAACCATCCTTGGTCGGTCTTGGTCGATCACTCAGTGTAGGTGGTAGGTTGATGTTCACACCTATACCGACTATCCCATGAAAACGTGATCTAAGCCATTCAAATCATCCAGGTGAAGTTGAGCGGTCGAGATCAATTTGCAATTTGGGAAGTGTAACCACGCATGTTTGGGCGGGCGTTTTGGATTAGCCGGGCATGATATGCCTTGGCCGACCGCATGAGGAGATAGATGCGCCCACGGTGATCATCTTTGGTATGATTTGGACTGGACTGTTTAATCTAATCTGTGACCCTCCATTCGCATCTAGGAGAAGATGGACGCGCGTGATGGCTTGAAACCTAATTTGGCTTTCAAAGCCGTGCGCCACCTCTTGTTTGGGTGACGATTTTGTCACGGCCAAACCTTGTTGGTCTTGACCGACTGGTCAAGTGTGTAGGCGGTCTCACGGTGATCGTGTTGACATGCTCTGGGCCCTTTGAGTCTACATCTAGACCCTCCATCTATACTGCGAAGATGGATGGTTGAGACTACTTTGCAACATATGTAATATGCCGCAAACCCTAATTTAGGGTTTTCCGTCATAATGCTTGGTATGAACTGTTTTCTTTTGGCAAGCTAAGGACGATGGCCTACCATGCGGGTCGGCCGTGGGTATTCCATACACGCTTGGGGGTGATGGAAATTGATGCGGGGTCATCTAATCATGCTTACGGAGTTGGATGACTGCGATCGAGATCATATCCCAGGACCGTCTGATCAAGTCCGGATGCTCAATCGGGCTAGTATAACACACCGAGAGGGGCTCAATCGGGCTAGTATAACACACCGAGAGGGGCTCAATCGGGCTAGTATAACACACCGAGAGGGCTCGGGCTAGTATAACACACCGAGAATCGGCACACGGGTATTTCGTACATGGTTTCATTATAGTGCTTGGAGGTTCGTGTTACTCTATATGAGTAACACTCGGTCATCATGCCACGGCGATAATGAGTACGGGAAATACAAGGCTGATATGAAATTCACGAGAATGGGACCTGTTGCTACAAGTTCCATTCTTGGTGAATCAAGTGAGGGAGTATCCAACACTTATAGATGGCTTTATCTTTTACAAGATGTCAGCGCATGATTTTCTCTGGTTTTTACAAATATAACCTTAAACGAAAATCCACCATCAACACTAATACCATCTACCTACAATATATTTGGATTTAATGGCTCGTCAACTCGCCCAAGGGGCGAGGTGACACTAGAAATTCGTGTAGGAAAAATCCTCACTTTAACTACTTTCTCTGTAGTGGATGTACTCTCACCGTACACTGCCATCGTCGGGCGATCCTGGGTCCACGAGATCAAAGGATTCGCCTCGACCTACCACCAGAGGCTAAGGTTTCCAACACCCGTTGGGATCGCAAATATCATTGGAGACTCGGGCGAGGATAAGTACTGTTACAACATTTACGTACAGAACGACGAAAACAGGGTTAACTCCCCAAAATCAAAGAAGAAAAGGGCCAAGAATGCTTAGAACCAGGCTGAAATCGTTGCTTACATTGCAGTAACAAACGAAGCGAGGCGCTCGGACGATATACCAGCCTCGGACGATTTCCCAACCTCGGATTCACCCATGGAGCCCATACAAAACCTCTCTGATGTGGGAGAACTTAATTCGAATTTCTCGGCCTCAGAACCCATAAAGGAAGTAAACATCGGAACACCTGAGAACCCGGGTATGATTAAGATTGGAACTCTCCTTTACAAATAGGAAGAAGAGAAATTAGTGCAAGTGTTAAAGGAATATTATGATGTCTTCGCATGGCGCATGGAAGATATGCCTGGGATAGACCCAGAAGTCTGTTGTCACCACTTAAAATTAATCCAAAGCATAAGCTTATGAGGCAAAAGATGCGAAAGGTGGCACCGGAATATCACGAGGCAATTCTAAAAGAATTAAAAAGGATGGAGGCATCAGGAGTCATCCGAGAGGTACAATTCCAAATATGGATATCTAACATGGTGATAGTACCGAAGAAAAATAGAGACGTGCGAATCTGCATTGATTTTAGCGATCTTAATAAAGCCCGTCCAAAGGACAGCTTCCCACTCCCCAACATCGATCAGCTCGTAGAAGCAACCTCTGGATATGGATTGCTATCCCTCATGGACGGATACTCGGGCTATAACCAGATCCCCCTCGCCGAGGAAGATCAAGAACACACTGCCTTCTTTACTCCCCGAGGTCTATACTGTTATACTAAGATGCCATTCGGACTAAAAAACGCAGGCACGACTTATCAAAGAATGGTAGAAAAAATGTTTGACAGTTGGATACATAAAACCCTAGAGGCATACGTGGATGACATGCTCGTCAAGAGTAAGCTTCCTCAAGACCTTCCACAATGCCATGCAAATGATCTCAAGGAGGTTTTCGAACAAATGAGGAAATTTAACATGAAGATAAATGTAGCGCCCCCTAAGCTAGCAGCTGACTAATTCAAGAGATTAACTAAATAAAGAGGCACTAAGAATCTAAATCCTTTACTTAAACATTCTATTTAGAAATCTGCTACAAAAACTTAACCCAAAACTAGCCCCACTCAGAAATATATATACAAATACTCCTCTCAAATGATACATATAAAATATTCATTTGGTTTACAAATAAAATATACAACATAACAAAAATAGCAGAAGTTAATCAACTAATGAACTCAACCCTTGAAGCTTTCGCTGCGCAACTCTGCTCTGTCACTGAAACTGAAATGGGGAATAATTAACATTTAACTTCTAAGTAATCATATGCAGATTTGGAAAACAGATTTGGAAAACATTACATGTTTTCCCAAACATTAGAAGACAACAAAACCACTGAAATAAACAATCATGTATATGGACCTAAACTCCTCCTTTAGTTTTAACGGTGACATTTACACACCTTATAATTTTGTGGTGACATTTACACAAGTATCATGAAGATGTAAAGTAATCTGTGGGTGAAAGTTACACACAGTAATATTGATGCCAATTCCACACCGATTAGATAATATTGCGGTGTATCGCCCTAGCCATAAAATATGAAGGAGCGTATCCAATATACCATAGATGGAAATTCTCATTTCCCAAAGACAATCATAAAGATAAACAAAGCATGGAATAAGCGAATAGACAATGCATGAGTTTATTAAACAACGACTTTCGTAAAAGAAATAACAATGACTACAAAACTGTTAAATGCATTCCCACACCTTTTGATGACAAGCCTCGCCTACCTCGAGATCCACGATCCACTGGTTCATTCTTGAATCGATCGTTGTTAATAGACTAACTGTTAATCATACAAGAACTCTAAGATTCTAGCCAAAATGGCTCACACAAGAATTATACAAATCTAACTAATAGCTCTAAGTCCATTTACTAAGTCTTAAGAATATCTACAACATTGTAGAATAAGTCAAAGGCTAATTCGGTCCATAAGGGTCCAAAACATTTAAATAAGAAAGACTAATCATAAGCCCAAGCCCATGACCATGGGGCTTACTCCGCCGACCCATCGCACCTACCAGTTAACAAAAGGCCTGGTCCACCTAAGTCAACTAACGGTCAAACTTAACAGTCAACGGGTCTCTAACAGTCAATGTTCAAGTCAAAGGTCAATGTCCGGTCAATGGTCAACGAGTCAAGACTAATGACTCGGTGGGTCAAACCCGATTCAACTTTGATTCGACTCGGTCGGGGATGGTAGGAGTCATTAGAGAATCGATCGACTAATTTGAATGGCACAAAGCCAAAATACTTGCACTGGAGGCGAGCCCTTTGCTCAAGCCAAGGAACTCTAATGTACAATCATGGTGCAACATTTAACTAGCATGCGAGCTAAGCTCAAACCGAGCAACCAATCCTCTTTGACATAATTCATTACAAACATATGGTTCAAATACAAATTATCCATTCTATACAATTCTATAATTCAATACAATAACTCACAATTCACTTACAAAACTAAACTCCGCCATCTCGCAATTGCAAGCTTTCCCAAGCTTCTACAAGAGAGGTTCAACTTCAACAAACATCTAAACACAATTCCAAATCCACACATTAATTCTCATTGTATCATCATCACAAATCCATTCCACACCTGATTTCAATCCCAGGACTCAAATCCACACCACCTCTAGGATTTAAACTCCATTTCATTGAAAAGCGCCACTCAAGAATCGCAACACATCTCCTTTGCCAAAACAACTTAATTCAACACTAAGATCGTCTGCATCCCCACCAATAACTTCTACAGTTCACCAAATAAACCACTTCTTCTATACAACCATGCCATTTACATTATCTCATAGCAAACACTAACGCAACTCCCAGTTCCATTATCTAATTCAACTCAAATTCAATCCTACTTCATAGCTCAATCACATCACTACCAATATAAACACAATTAAAGCAACACCACCGGTCATTCTCAAAGCCATACTCTCATCAATCTCGGATTATAAACATCAATAGTAGTATTCTTCAATTTATAACTAAAACAATAATTACTTAAATCGATATCTTAATAAAACTCAATTAGTGAGGAAGATTTACCTTGGAAACAAACCATAATCCTTTACAGTTGCTCCACCTCCATCGGATTGAGATTTAGCCACTAGACCTAACCATGTTCTTATTAACTTAACTCAACCGAGCAACCATCTCCAACTAACAATACCCATCAGTTCAATTAACTAAAACTCTATAGTCTTCATCTTCATATTTGATTCTTTTAACCCTAAAACCAATCCTCAATCCTCTATTTTCTAATTCGAGTTTACAACATCAATTCAATCTTCAAATTAAACAAACCCATCTCGTAATTTTGTCCAACTCTTCTTAATCAATTCCAATCCAACATGCGAAACCCTAAATTATCTTTTTCCTTTCGATTCAACTTTGAGGCTTGACTTCACTTTATCAATTCCATAATAACCCCTCAATTAATTCTTAATTCCCTCCTCAACTTCTCATAAATCTTCAACCAATTCCAAAACGCGAAACCCTAACTCGATTCCTCAAAAATACATTTTCTTCTTATTAAGTTTCGCCACTGGAATCAACAACATCACCAACAACCACTCGATGAACTTTCCTTTAATCCCTAACTCTCAAAAGCACTAATTCGATCTCTCAATTCATCCATAGATGAAGAACACGGGGAAGAAGAAGGAGAAGAACGAAAGAAGATTGAAGAAGAAGAGAAAGAAGAAAAAACAGATGAGAGGTTATCCTCTCGAGTTGGGAAGATAAGGCTGACCCAATTTACTAAAGGCACCCAACAAAACGATAAGGGCAGCCAAGACGCCCCTCAAATAAATCTTATAATGTCTTCTTCGCCCGATATCCAGAAAGACACGTTCGAGTAGTCCGTTGCGTAACTTTTGAGATCTAATCGATGATACTAGTTTCGTATCTAAATCGTTGTTAGATTAATTTCTATTAATTAACGTTCGTGTTAGACTAATCGAGTTATTATCGGCTAATTCGACACTTGACCGGTCTAATAGCGTTGACGAGCTTGAGGCTCGTTACATTCTCCCCACCTTATAACATTTTCGTCCTCGAAAATGGAATCATCCTTCTGGTCTTCAAATACTCCCCACCTTATAGAATAACCCTATCTCTTATCTAAGCGCAAACAACATAACACAAACCACAAACCTATATGGCTTCTATAACTAAAAATTTGTGGCTCTAGATTCAACTATACTGATTTAAGTTTTATCCGAGAGGGAAGTCTAAGTTTCTTTGAGAAGATATTCAATAATAAAGTTTCTAATTAAAATTTGGGATCTATTAGTTCTCTAATAGAAGCAAGTCTCCCTTCAATGCCTAGTGATACAAGAATGTAGTTGCCACTGTCTAGGTTCGCGACGCTGACAATGCCTACCCACGTAACAAGTATCACCCGAACACATCAGAATTACCAACCTCACTATTCAGTACTGGGATTAATTAAGTATTAATTCATTAAGATTACTTAATCTCTAAACTTTTATCTTAACTGGTGTAAGTCTGATAAATTTACTTCGTAAAATATATAAGTAGTTCACCGCATTTTGAATAATTTAATCATCAAAATTTATTTAATTTTAATTTTATTTAATTTAATTTATTAATTATTATTATTATTTATTTTATTTGTTTTGTCAATATAAATATTTCACGTCAAATTATAACATCTAATATTTTTAACTTTACTTTGATACCATATATAAATTTTCTAAACATCATCTACTATAAATTTCCTACGAGCCTAATTATTCGAATACTATTATCAACCGTATTATTATTTTCGTTATTCTTAAGTTGATAGTCTGGTCGATACGTTAAGTTTTAATCTTTTTAAATATAATTTTACATCCACAGAAAGTCTAATATAATAGATTTTTATTTATTCAGATTGAATTTGTACATTATATCTTGTTAAATATTGGCGTTGGTAATTTAATATAATTTAAATTTGAGTCTACACAAAATTTATAATATATCATCATAGTCTTTAAATTTGTATCCTATTAACGTACGTATTTTTTTTTTTTATTCCAATAGTACACTAAGCATCATAATACTATTATTATTATTTCATGTATATTTGTTTCACTTTAGAGATTCATTAGATCATTTGTTAGATTAAAGCTAATTTTTAATTTACAAAACTTAATTGTAGATAAGCGTAAATAATTTCCGTAGTTATTTAATCATAATTATTATTATTTTATCGTTATATATCCTTATGAAATTTTTTGTTAAGTTTAAGTTCAATATTTTACTAATTAAGAAATGCTAACATTACTTATCAAAATTATCACTTTTATTATGCTTTATGATTACTATTATAATATTTTCATTATTAACATTGATGGTTTAACTATAATTCACTGCTCTTTCAATTATTATTAAGTTCCAAAAATATTATTAACATTTATGTGATTATAAATTGTTGATTTCTATGTGTATTTTTCAAGATTTATCTATTGTGTTAATCTCACTATTTTTCTACTGGATTACGTACGTGTTCATACTTTTTAGATTAATTATTATCAACCCTAAAGTATAGGTGTACCCTACAATTTTTACTTCATTACAATTACAAACAATCAACAAACAAATCAAACAATCAAATAATTCTTTTAATTATTGATAGTTTTTAGTGATTAAGATTTATCTCACAACCCAACCCAGTTCTAAACTAATATATTTCACTAACTGGCACTGGCTAATTCTATCTTTTCCCATATAAGATCTAATAGTGAGCTCTGATACCAACTTTGTAGCGCCCCCTAAGCTAGCAGCTGACTAATTCAAGAGATTAACTAAATAAAGAGGCACTAAGAATCTAAATCCTTTACTTAAACATTCTATTTAGAAATCTGCTACAACAACTTAACCCAAAACTAGCCCCACTCAGAAATATATATACAAATACTCCTCTCAAATGATACATATAAAATATTCATTTGGTTTACAAATAAAATATACAACATAACAAAAATAGCAGAAGTTAATCAACTAATGAACTCAACCCTTGAAGCTTTTATTGCGCAACTCGCTCATCACTTTGAAACCTGAAATGGGAATAATTAACATTTAACTTCTAAGTAATCATATGCTAATTTGGAAAATGATTTGGAAAACATTACATGTTTTCCCAAACATTAGAAGACAACAAAACCCTTGAAATAAACAATCATGTATATGGACCCAAACTCCTCCTTTAGTTTTACGCGGTGACATTTTACACACCTTATAATTTACGTGGTGACATTTACACACAAATATCGAAGATGTAAAGTAATCGTGGGTGAAAGTTACACACCCGTAATATTGATGCCAATTCCACACGGAATTAGATAATATTGCGGTGTATCGCCCCAGCCATAAAATATGAAGGAGCGTATCCAATATACCATAGATGGAAATTCTCATTTCCCAAAGACAATCATAAAGATAAACAAAGCATGGAATAAGCGAATAGACAATGCATGAGTTTATTAAACAACGACTTTTCGTAAAAGAAATAACAATGATTACAAAGAGTTAAATGCATTCCCACACCTTTTGATGACAAGCCTCGCCTACCTCGAGATCCACGATCTACTTGGTTCATTCTTGAATCGATCGTTGTTAATAGACTAACTGTTAATCATACAAGAACTCTAAGATTCTAGCCAAAATGGCTCACACAAGAATTATACAAATCTAACTAATAGCTCTAAGTCCATTTACTAAGTCTTAAGAATATCTACAACATTGTAGAATAAGTCAAAGGCTAATTCGGTCCATAAGGGTCCAAAACATTTAAATAAGAAAGACTAATCATAAGCCCAAGCCCATGACCCGCGGGCTTACTCCGGCCCGGCCCATCGCACCGGCCCGTTAACAAAAGGCCTGGTCCACCTAAGTCAACTAACGGTCAAACTTAACAGTCAACGGGTCTCTAACAGTCAATGTTCAGTCAAAGGTCAATGTCCAGGGTCAATGGTCAACGAGTCAAGACTAATGACTCAGTGGGTCAAACCCGATTCAACCTGATTCGACTCAGTCAGATGGACTGAGTCAGCTAGAGTCAGATCCTGACTAGGCTGAATGGCACAAAGCCAAAATACTTGCACAGGCCAGAGCCACTGCTCAAGCCAAGGAACTCTAATGTACAATCATGGTGCAACACCAGAACTAGCATACTGAGCTAAGCTCAAACTGAGCAACCAATCCTCTTTGACATAATTCATTACAAACATATGGTTCAAATACAAATTATCCATTCTATACAATTCTATAATTCAATACAATAACTCACAATTCACTTACAAAACTAAACTCAGTTTACCTGCAATTGCAGCTTTCCCAAGCTTCTACAAGAGAGGTTCAACTTCAACAAACATCTAAACACAATTCCAAATCCACATTAATTCTCATTGTATCATCATCACAAATCCATTCCACACTGATTTCAATCCCAGACTCAAATCCACACCACCTCTAGGATTTAAACTCCATTTCATTGAAAACTGCCACTCCAAGAACTGCAACACATCTCCACTGCCAAAACAACTTAATTCAACACTAAGATCGTCTGCATCCCCACCAATAACTTCTACAGTTCACCAAATAAACCACTTCTTCTATACAACCATGCCATTTACATTATCTCATAGCAAACACTAACTGCAACTCCAGTTCCATTATCTAATTCAACTCAAATTCAATCCTACTTCATAGCTCAATCACATCACTACCAATATAAACACAATTAAAGCAACACCACCAGTCATTCTCAAAGCCATACTCTCATCAATCTCAGATTATAAACATCAATAGTAGTATTCTTCAATTTATAACTAAAACAATAATTACTTAAATCTGATATCTTAATAAAACTCAATTAGTGAGGAAGATTTACCTTGGAAACAAACCATAATCCTTTACAGTTGCTCCACCTCCATCGGATTCAGATTCAGCCGCCACTAGACCTAACCATGTTCTTATTAACTTAACTCAACCGAGCAACCATCTCCAACTAACAATACCCATCAGTTCAATTAACTAAAACTCTATAGTCTTCATCTTCATATTTGATTCTCAGAACCCTAAAACCAATTCTCAATCCTCTATTTTCTAATTCGAGTTTACAACATCAATTCAATCTTCAAATTAAACAAACCCATCTGTAATTTTGTCCAACTCTTCTTAATCGAATTCCAATCCAACATGCAGAAACCCTAAATTATCTTTTCCTTTCGATTCAACTTCAGAACAGCTTCACTTTATCAATTCCATAATAACCCCTCAATTAATTCTTAATTCCCTCCTCAACTTCTCATAAATCTTCAACCAATTCCAAAACGCAGAAACCCTAACTCTGATTCCTCAAAAATACATTTTCTTCTTATTCTGGTTCGCCCACTGGAATCAACAACATCACCAACAACCACTCGATGAACTTTCCTTTAATCCCTAACTCTCAAAAGCACTAATTCGATCTCTCAATTCATCCATAGATGAAGAACACAGGAAGAAGAAGGAGAAGAACGAAAGAAGATTGAAGAAGAAAGAGAAAGAAGAAAAACAGATGAGAGGTTATCCTCTCGAGTTGGGAAGATAAGGCTGACCCAATTTACTAAAGGCACCCAACAAAACGATAAGGGCAGCCAAGACGCCCCTCAAATAAATCTTATAATGTCTTCTTCGTCTGATATCCGAAAGACACGTTCGAGTAGTCCATTCTGCGTAACTTTTCGAGATCTAATCGATGATACTAGTTTCGTATCTAAATCGTTGTTAGATTAATTTCTATTAATTAACGTTCGTGTTAGACTAATCGAGTTATTATCGGCTAATTCGACACTTGACCGGTCTAATAGCGTTGACGAGCTTGAGGCTCGTTACAATAAACCCAGCAAAATGTGCTTTTGGAGTAACCTCAGGGAAATTCTTGGGATACTTGGTCACTAAACGAGGCATCGAGGTCGATCCAGCTAAAGTACAAGCCATACTGGAAATGCCCTCGCTTGCAATAGTCAAAGACGTGCAGAGACTAAATGGACGCTTAGCAGCCCTGGGAAGGTTTATAGCTAGATCATCCGACAAATTTAAGGACTTCTTCGATACATTGAAGAAGGGAGAAAAATTTTCGTGGAGAGCCGAGTGCGAGGAAGCCTTCCAAAAGATCAAAGAACATCTGGCCACTTTGCCAATCCCCCAGAAGCCCGATCCAGGTGAAAACCTTTACATCTACCTATCGGCAACTAACACTTCGATCAGTGCGGTGCTAACTCGCATAGACAAAGAAGTGGAAAAACCTATTTACTTCATAAGCAAGACGCTGACATCTGCAGAAAAGAACTACTCTAAAATTGAGAAAATCGTGTTGTCCTTGTTTTATGCAACGCAAAAGCTGCGAACGTATTTCCACGCCCATACGATGACAGTCATTACAAAAGCTCCAATAAAATCTGTTTTAGACCATGTCGACAGAGCAGGAAGGATCTCCAAATGGGGAGACCAAATCAAACAGTTCGGGGTCAAATATCAAGCCCAAACTGCAATAAAAACACAAATTGTTGCGGATTTCTTGGTCGACTTTCCTCTAGACGATACCGATGAAATTGAAGAGATCGCAGGAATGGAGGACGAATTATAAGATCCACCCGAGCTGCTTCGCTCGGAAAACCCCACGCGATGGGAAGTCTTCGTAGACGGGTCATGTAATTCCGAAGGATCCGGCATCGGGATGGTTTTTACGACCCCGACAGGCCACAGAATCATTTACAGCCTGAGACTAGAATTCCCCACTACTAATAACATAACTGAGTATGAGGCCGTCATACATGCTCTCCGAGTAATAATTGCACTCGGCAATACTGAAGTGAGACTCACGAGTGACTCACAGCTCATCGTCCGACAGATAGATGGGATATATCAGTCCTCCGATGCATGTTTGCAGCGATATCTTCAACTTGCCAAACATTATATCGGGTAGATACCAAACATCACGTTCCGCCACCTGAATAGGAACAACAATAGGCACGCGGATGCCTTAGAATTCATAGCCTCCATGACAACAGATCTGGAGGCTACCAATGTTAGAATTGAGAGAGTAATGCTCCCCTCCATACCCATAGAAGGAAATATGAAGATCCTTAATATAGGCACAACGAGGCCCAAACGAGGCCTTGCCGAGGACTATTGGAGAACCCCAATCATAAAATACTTAGCCAATGGCGATCCATCAAGCGACCAACAACGCACACACAAAGTGATATCCCTATCAGAAATTACCGGCTCGGAGATGGTGTGCTATACAAAACAGTCATTTCTAGGACCCTTGTTTATATGCCTTTCCTTTGTTGAGGGGCACGAAATACTAAAAGAAATACATTATGGTTACGCGAGGGGAACCATAGCGGAGCAATCTCTAACTCACAAAGCAAGATTACAAGGATAATTACGGCCTCGCATGAACAAGGACTCAAAGCAAATGGCGAAATCATGCCTCGAGTGCCAAAAGTTTGGCAAAGAAGACATGCACCATCAATGGACTTAAAATCTGTCCTAAGCCCGTGGTCATTCGCCAAATGGGGAGTCGATATCGTGGGGCCCCTGCGAGTGGAGCAGGCGGGGAAAGTACTTAATTGTTGCCACTGACTAATTCACCAAATGGGTAGAGGCCTCATCCCATAGACACATTAGAGACCACGATGTCTTTAAGTTTATCTTTGAACACATCATTTGTCGCTTCGGTATCCCAGCCGCCATCGTGTCAGACAATGAGGCCCAACTCCAAGGGAAAAACATTGATCTCCTTTTTAATTGTTTCAAGATAAGGAAGAACAAATCCACTCCCATCTACCCCGAGAGCAATGGCCAGGCAGAGGCCACTAACAAAACCATCGCTGACATGATTAAAAAGAAGCTAGAATACTCAAAGTCCAACACCATAAGAGATGCCCTATCCAATTAAGGAACTGATCACTCCTTGGCTTTGTCACCCATGGTTGGACCAACAGTATGCATAAAAACACCTCAGAGTCATTAATACAAACACACTATATGGAATAATTCAACAACAAAAATTGTCATTCGTATCAGTAAGTACTTTAATTACAAATATTATTCACCTCGGATACAACACGAGGACATACTCAATAAAAGTGCCAAACGAACTCTCAAATTTAAAAATAAATCAAAGGAGCATCACGATTATGCCTCGCTAGGAGCATCCTGCTCAATGCTCATCCGATCCTCGCCCTTGGCAGTATCGGGAGCAACCATACCATACGACCGGGGCATCTGCGACATCAATCTCGGATCCGCACCACCATCACGAGCAGGAGCATCCCTTTCCTCGCTGCACGATAAACATGACATCAGACGCTAAGATACAAAACAGGGGAAAGGTATATATACCTTAAAATATTAAGACAATATTTTATACCTCATCATCCTCAGCAGATCGGGCAATCCACAATCACCATTTGCAAGAAAGAACAACTTACATAGATCATAGATCTTTGAAGGACATGGCTCATCCGGCACCAACTTAAAACACAAGAGCTCTTGTTATTTGTCGATGGCAATCCACACAACAGCAGAAAGTGTTTTCAAGCTCAACAACATGCAGTAACACAACGGCAGAAAGTATTTCTAAGCTAAACAGTGTGTAGAATCACACAATATGAAGTGTTTCCAAGCTAAACAGTGTAAAGAGATACAACGGCGAATGGAAATCTTCCAACAAAAAGACCAATCCAGTAGCAGACAAATATTTCCTTAAACCTCCAATGAGGCTAAAGACGATATGCGAACAGATAGGTCTTTCCAAGAAAACATTAGTGATGATCTAGAGATTAGATCAAGAAGAGCCGAAGAATCAAGAAAATGAGAGGACATACCATCATGTTCAAAAAGACCTGAACAGACGCCTTTCCACCATGGAGGACGGGGAGGAAAATGCTCACCAGGCATAAGAAACCTTTAGAAAGAAGACTCTGAACTTTATAGAAGGGAAGAAGAGAAAAGAAGAGAATGAAATCTGATTCTCCACCCTAAGAGGAATTTTATAGGAATAAAATCCTTGGAAATCTAGCCACCGTTTCCAAACCAAGGAAGGTCAAAACGCAATAAATAAAATGACGGGAATCTAGGAAGACCACCATAAAAGAAAGAGAAAGACATTCTCTATCTTAAGAAACCGATGAGGCAACCTAGGCGCCTCAAGGCCAGCAAGTAAAAACGCACTAAAGGTGCAGACATGGCGAAAATATCGGACGTGGCGATAAAGACGGGACGGTTACAAAGTTTTCTTCCCATCATGCCCTTGGCAAGTTGCAAAATGAGCATAATGTGAGGGTAAATTACCCGATGGCCACGTGTCAACATCTTAAGGGATGGTATCATGATAAGGTGATGAGATAGGAAGATCGAATCACATTCAAAAAGGTGATTTCGTCTAAATCGAGACACACTTGCTACAACGTTACATGAATAGCGAGTATAAGGAGTGGTCTAATCGACTTCAGACGGTCACGTCTAAAAAGAAGGACGCATTTAATGAAGGATCGAAGAGGCGTGGACGAATCTACATCGTATCGAAGACTTGGGCGATCTATACTATAACCCAAGGATGATGTAGCACGAGGTTCCCCCAAGGAAGAGCAACACGATGACGTATGGAGCGAGATGACTCGGAAGGAGAACCATCGGGCAGGCCATCACGAGGGATAGTGTTGAACCCATCCGGAAGTAACGAGAAGATGCACGATAGCTCCACCGGCTCGGCGAGACCCGGGCCTTCACGAGTCTAATATTGCCTATAAATACCAGTCCATGTAGAAGGAAATGGACATGTTATGCCTATAAATACCACCCATGTGTAAGGAAATGGACAATCTTAGATGGTCTTTCTACGAGAGAATTCCGAGAGAGATCTAGATAAGGAAAGAGTGAGAAATCTAAGTGATATTTGTAACTCTTTCAAGGGTAAGACCTTAATCAATAAAGAAAACATCTTCTTTCCCGTGGACGTAGTTCTTCATGGCCGAACCACGTTATATGCTTGTGTTAATCTTTACTTTTCATGTTCTTTATATCTTGTTTGTATTTGAATCTTGAATGTTAAGTAGTTTATAGCATTTAGATTCATTTGGATGTAGCCATCAGAAAAGATGCAACTACAATTAGGGTTTTGGTCTGGCGGTCTACGGCATGTGTGAGAAATACCTAGCTTATTTCTCACCGCATAAGAGAGTAAAGGCGGTGGAATAATGAGATAAAATCAACCTAGTTTATTCCTATTCTTGAAAAGACGGGAGAATTGATCCGCACGACACGAAAAGTAATCATTATCTTCACCGACCTGAGATTAGAGAATTCAGCTATAAATAGGTCATTTATTTCTCCAAGCTACGATCATCTTTCTCATAACCTCTCAGAGCAATTCTTCTTCAAACCCTAGAATTCTCTGATCTCTCTCTTCATCTGCTTCCCTCCCTAACACCAGCCCTAAATATCTTCCTTGTGATTGAAACAACCTTTGAATGACCATTGTGCGTGGTTTAGGCGAAGTCTGTTCGTGCTCAACCTCTCGTAACTCACTTTCAGAAACCCTAGAATATCACTTCTAACCTCTCTCAGATTTTAGGTAACTACATTTTGGCGACCACAGTGCGAGGTTGTCCACTCATCCTGATTCCAAATCAATCCGAGATCCTATTCATTTATCTTAATCATGGTCACTACCGGGAAAGGAAGTCGAGACGTTAAAGAAGAATGATGTTATTGCCAGCACTATTGGGACTAACACAAACACTGAACGACCAGTTGAGCGTCATGTTGTTACAAAACGTCCTAATATTGGTCTTGTTTTTACTGGACGTCCTGTTGTTACTGAACGTCCTATTGCTACTGAACGTCCTAATATTGGTACTACTGGTATTAATATTGGTAGCAAGCGTCACAGTAATCATAATATGACTAATATAAGCACTAAGCGTCCTGCTACCAAAGATCGAGCACCCTATTGAAACGACCAGTCAGATCCACCGACTCTGGAAATCCTAGCTACAAATCAAGAACAACTTTATGAAGCTCAGAAGAATATGGGAGAAACTCAAATCGCAATATTAGATAGTTTGAAAACTCTGATCAAGAAGTCAGCGATCCTTGATTCTTCGCGATGGCAGTTTCATCCTTACCGCGCATGAGAAACCTGAGTCTTCTAGAAATAATGATAGAGGAAGCTTAGTGTACACCAATCCTATTCGTGACCAGGTCAACTACCGTACTAGTGATACTCGTGATCCCCAGAAAGACAAACAGTCGCCTGAATATTTGACCCTGGCAGATCTGGAGAGGTTGTTGAATGCTCGAGAAAGAGACAGAGAGAATGCTGATTTGCTACATAGGTATCGTCCTCCTTACCCAGCCGAAATACAACGTATCCCTCTTCCTAGGGGATATACGTCTCCGTCGTTCACACTATACAATGGAGTTGGAAACGCTCGTGAGCATGTGTCTCAATTTCTTGAAGCACTAGGAGAACACAAGATAAACCATGTTGTATGGATAAAAGAATTTTCCAAGTCTCTAACTGGAAGAGCTTATACGTGGTACAAAAATTTAGGACCTGATAGTGTTGCTAACTGGAATCAGATGGTGGATATCTTTTATAAGAAGTACTTTTTTGTCTCTTAGCATACTACCCTGTCTGATCTGGGAAGAATAGTTCAAAGAGCTAATGAGAATCCTAATGATTTTGTGTTAAGATTTAGATCTCAGGCTTTGGATTGCCATGACTCGAATGCAACAAAATCTCATCTCGTCGAAGTATGTATCAAAAACTTTCTTCATGTGTATCGAGCCCTCCTCGAGAACCTCGGTTTACAAACCTTTTCGAAACTCCATGATGCTGCAAAGCGATCTGCTTCGTCAGCACCCGCACTACTAAAAAAACCAAAAGTGACCAAAATGGAGGATGAACATCGAGTCGATCCCAAGAGGGGAAAGCGTTCTTCTGAGAAACGTTTCGATTTGCATCACTCGGTTGTGGTCACTGAAGTAAGTAAAAGGAAGGGACAGAACCAGGACGCCAGTCCTTAGAAACGCCCAGCTTATGATCACAGCAACGTCAAGGGCCTTCCAGACTTTCCATGCAAGTATGAGGAAGTGCTAGAGTTGTTGGATGCGTGGATCCTGAAAATGCGGGGGTACAACAACCACACCCAACAATTCTTTTGGAAATATGAGATGACTTACTCCAATATACTTTCTAGAGAATCAGCTAGACAGTCAGACTCAATCTAGAGAAAAGTATGTACAAGAGTTTATATCTCTATCTCTTAATTCAATCCGCAATCAACAAATAGAAATGTGTGAGCCCGATTGAATATATGAGAAGTAACTTGAACGGTACCAAAGACCAATGTTCAAGGATAAATCAATTTCAATCAATAACCAAAGGTTGGATTTCCTAATTGATCGATACAACGCACAACCTGTGATATTTCAATTATATAAAAAAATATAATGCGGAAAAGAAATAACACAGACACCAGAATTTTGTTAACAAGGAAAACCGCAAATGCAGAAAAACCCCGGGACCTAGTCCAGCTTTGAACACCACACTGTATTAAACCACTATAGACAACGGCCTACTACCAATGAACTTTGATTTGGACTGTAGTTGAACCTAATCAATCTCACACCGATTCAAGGTACGGTTGCGTTCCTTACGTCTCTGATCCCAGCAGGATACTACAAACTTGATTCCCTTAGCTAATCTCACCCACAACCAAGAGTTGCTACGACCCAAAGTCGAAGACTTGATAAACAAATCTGTCTCACACAAAGAAATCTATTGGTATAGAGAAATGTCTCCACGAAATACCTATGAGTTTTGTTCCGTCTTTTGATAAATCAAGGTGAACAGGAACCAATTGATAAACCGGTCTTATATTCCCGAAGAAAAGCATAGTATGCATAGTATTATCAATCACCTCACAATAATCTAAATCGTTTGGAAGCAAAACTAGATATTGTGGAATCACAAACGATGAGACGAAGGTGTTTATGATTACTTTTTATCTTGCCTATCGGAGATTAAATCTCGAGCAAATCTTAGAGAAGATAGTACTCAAACGATAGAATCGGGAAAGATCAGAACACGCAACTACAAAGAAAATAATTGGGTCCGGCTTCACAATCCCAATGAAGTCTTTCAAGTCGTTAACCTACGGGGTCTCGAGAGAAACCTAAGGTGAAAGGAAAATCGACTCTAGCTATGCAACTAGTAACACGAAGTGTGGGGATTAGGTTTCCAGGTTGCTAGAGTTCTCCTTTATATAGTTTTCAAATCAGGGTTTGCAATCTAAGTTACCTTGGTAAAAAAGCGTTCAATATTCACCGTTAGATGAAAAACCCGATTCAACCAAGCTAATATCTTTCAACCGTTAGATCGAACTTAGCTTGTTTCACACAAATGAAATGTACCCTTATTTAGGTTTATGTAACCGTACCTAAACGTGTACACCATGTTAGTTCAATAATATTTAACTTAAGTTAGCCATATGATCACTCTCATATCAACCTTGTTCATATTAACCATAACTAGTTTCAAATGACTCAAATGAAACTAGTTAAAGAGTTGTTCAATTGCTATATTCTCATTTAAGTATACAAGAACACAATTGAAGCAAAATCGGTTCGATTCACTCGAATCAATTCATGAACATTATAGCCACGATTTGCAAAGATTGAATTCCTTATTTTATAAATGTTTATGTTCATGTACACAACCGATTTTAGAACTTTAACCTTCAAGTATGCAAACGTGTACGCATACTTGAAATACCCGGACCAAGATTGGTTTTCGCCGGTACGCAAACGGGTACGCGAACTTCCAATCCCAGCAGAAATATTCGGACATGAACCTGTACGCCAGAGTGCAAACGGATACGCATACTTAGGTTCCCGGATTTTTCAAGCAAACAGGTACGCGAACGGGTGATATACTATGGTTCCCGAACATGGATTACATATGTGCAAGAATACACAACATGACATATCCAATAATGGTTAAGTGTTATAAACTCTTATTTCAATCATTGAAACTTTCTTAAAGAATGACAATAGCCGTTTTCATACACTATTAGCATCAAAGCAATTTTCAAGTTATTGAAATTGAAATAATCATAACGAAGCATTCCAAGTCTACACCAAATGATTGTATCACACAAACGATGTAAGATGTTACTCGGCAATTTTCACATGATCATCTTTTGACTTGTGTCAAGAATATAAGATGAACTTGGTCGAAGCGAAAGCTTGCCAACACATATTCCGAGAAATATGTAAGCGAGTTAAACTCATCTCGAAATCTCAAATGTGTAAAATAGAAAACTATATCGTAACACGACTTATGTCTCAATATAGAAGATAGAGTAGAAATAGACTTTCCAAGTGATAGATGAGTTTCATTCTCCACATACCTTTTGTCGATGAAGTTCCACAAGCTCTCCTTAGTAGTTCTTCGTTTTCAAATGATGAACGTCATGAAGTCTAAGGCTCAACTACACAATTTATGTCCTAGTCCGAGACATCTATAAGTAGACTAGAAATCAAGACTTATAGTTTTGATCACTAACATTGACAAACATGCTTGAGATAGCAACACATGCGAGTTCGACCGAGCAGTGCTCTAACAATCCCCCCATTTGTCAATTTTAGTGACAAAACTATCAATACATATGGATTACAAAATAAATAAAACTTTGTAGCTTCTCATCCAAATGCTTGATCTCCTTGGCATCTTCAACACGACTCGAAATCTTCGTCACTTCCAAGTACTCCATGATTCTAAACGTGTTCAACTCAGCATCATAGTTTTTGAAGATCCGTAGCAATAACAATGAGAAAACAAATGCTCTCAATCATTGTTATATAGTGTCATATTATTATTGCACAACATCAAAGTTCAATTGTATCACAACTTTGATAATAAATACTATGGTGATATGTATCACTCCCCCTTAGTCAATACTTCATCTCGACATGAAAACCACTCCCCCTTACATAATGATCCGTAAACCATATGTATTTGTAGTATGAAACTACACATTAATTCTCCCCCTTTTTGTCAATATAAATTGGCAAAGGTACAAAAACTAGTAGGATCCTCATGAAATTTTTATAGAGATACTTCATGACCAAAAGAGAATAACATACCAACTTATTTAGATGCAGTCATATAGCCGAAGCTAAATGCATTCATCAAGGAGTTTATAAAGATACAAGATAACCCCTACAATATTCCACATCCGCACTCCCCACAAAGATTTGGCAGTTAAGCACAAGTTCTAAAAGAACTCTCCCCCATAATATGTCATTCCCGAAAGAACAACAAGAGCGACCTTACTTTTACAAGAAAAGAAGGATTTTTTTTTGGACATAATCAAATCACATGAGAATCATGAATTTGTATCCAAAAATCACAATTGAATTAACCACAAAAATGATCAATTCAATTGGCCATGCTCAACATAAGAGAACTTACGGAGCAACACAGTATATGCACAAATATGTGGATCAGGGAAAGACCAATACTGCGGAATACACAAAGATTCATTCTATTTTTCATCACTATTTGCACAATGACATATAATAGATTTAATCTTTGTAAACAAAAGTTCATCCTTTCTTCCATCAATAATGACATAAAAGGCTTAACTTTTGTTTGTCAAAAGTTCATTCTATCTTTTATCAATACTTTCATATCGACATATAATAGAGACTAGGTATCACCCCGGCCTTGTAAGGGTTTTTCTGGTCGTCTGATCTATGTCTTTCATAATACCCATGATAGATGGCTTCAGGTGAAATCCTTTCCTCTCCTCCAAATTATTGGTCCAGTAATACCTATATATCCATAATGCTACAGTAGTTGAGGGCTTCATATGAAATCATCTTGATGCCCATGATAGATTTATTGTAATTTCATCCAACGATTCACATGCTAGAATTTCTATAAACTTGAACTTTGTCATAGAATGAATGAATTTTTATAAATTTAGCTTTGTCACTTTTGTAAATTGAATACTGATTTTGACAAACCCTTTCCTATCCTCCAAATTAAATCCAACTAGCTTATGGGAATATTGGATGCTTGTGATAGTAACTATATTTCTTGGACTTATAGTTCCGGGCTTAAGTTTGGTAATTTGTTCCCAGTTGACTTATGTTTTCTTGGACTTATAGTTCCGGGCTTAAGTTTGGTAATTTGTTCCCAGTTGACTCTATTTTTTTCAAAATTGATTTTCAATCTTTTCCCAAATAGTGAATTATTAAGCAACCTATGCGTCTTGGAGTTTTGGTGGTGTGCTTGTGTATCTGCTGAGGTTGTGTTATAAGCTAACTTAAGAATAAGAATTGTATTTGCAAAGCAGTGTTCAAACTTCAAAATAATACTGGTAAGTTTTTATTTATTGGTTAGAAACTTCAGGTTAGAAACTTCAAACTTGCTAACACTTGTCTTTCAGTATTGTTACATGTTGAGATTAGAAATTTTAGCTTCTTATCTTTTCTTATAAATGAACGGAATCACCTCACAATCAGCCTCAAATATCTAAACGGGAACCATTTATTCGTTTGGACAAAATTAATTGAACACTTCTTAGAGCATCTCCAGTAGCGTGTCTTAAAAATCCCATATGGAGGTCTTATTTAGACCCTTATATATGGGTTTTATATATGTGTTAGAACTTTCTTCGAATGAATCATCTCCAATATAGTGTAGGGTCTTATTAGAGTGCACTTTTATGGTTTTCTTTCTCTCTACTAAAGTATCTCCACTATTTTTCTAAATGATACGAAGGAATAAAATTACAAAACATAACTTGGACGATAAATGGGAAGCTCCCTTCAAGTTGCATGGTATTAAATTAACAGTTCCAAGATCGACGTTCATCCCAAAAAAGATGCAGCAGAGAAAATGGTAAAAAAAAATTAAAGAGTCAGTATTTGACTATGTGTTAACTTGTACGTTGAAAGACTTGTCTGGGTTAAGGATGGATCCAAAAGTAAACTGATCATAAATGTAGCTTTGCTGTTATTATTTGTCGGTTCAAGTCTTCAGCATGTTCACTTTCGTGTCCGACATTGCCATTATGTAATTCTGCAATAACACACAGAGAGCAAAATATTCATTCTCTTGTAGCCCCATTTGAATTATACATATGGGAATGGCATGATTGAAGTTATCCAAACATGTGGTTACGACAATCAATCAACCTTCTTAGATTTAAAATATACAAAAAATATGTAGCAAAACCCATTAGCTATGAGTTAAACATTATCTATGCAATATGGCAAAAAAATATTTTTGCCTTGCATTTTACAACATATTTACGTAACGACAATATATTTGGATTTTCACCGAGATACAGGTTTCACAAAAGCTAGTTATTGAGTAAGGGAAGTTTCAAGGAGTGAAATACGTGAATATTAAGGAAAATGTTAGTCCAAATCTGTATGAATGGTTTATCAAGGTAAAGACACAGATAGGTAGTTCTCCCTTGGATGCCTGGGAGAGGAACAACACTTTTCTATTTATATTGAGTGTGATACATAACTATAGAAAGAACAACAACTACACATTTATACAGGATTTTATATAATAGGAAATAATATTAATGTCACATAATCTTCTTTCCATTCCCAGCTAGCTTTCCGATTGTGGCTGGAGTACATGAGCTGTAGATGTCGACACAGATTGTGTATGATCTGTAGATGTCGACACAATATCTTTGAAACGCCCCCTCAAGCGAACATCTTTGGAAACAAGATTGAGCTTGTCTCGTAATAATACGAATCTTGGAGTCGAGAGTCCTTTAGTTAGCACATCTGCAATCTGATCTTGGGACGATATAATTCTCACAATAAGTTCCTTCTTTGAGACCATGTCACGAACAAAATGGAAATCAATCTCAACGTGTCGATTGCGAGTGTGGAACTTTTGGATTGATTTGTCAAATAAGTGGCATCAATATTATCACACCAAAGAGTAGGAGGAGAGGCTAGAGGAATGCGTAGTTCACGAAATAATGAGCGAAGCCAAACAACCTCAGCTGATGCACTTGCAATTGCTCTATATTCATCTTCGGTGCTCGACCTAGAAACTGTTGGTTGCTTCTTCGAACTCCACAAGATAAGGTTATTTCCATAATATATGGCATATCCACCAGTCGACTTGCGATCATCTAAAGAACCTCCCCAATCTGCATCCGTAAAAATAGATAACATTGGTGGAGAATTACGATAAAATTGCAGTCCATAAGAAACAATATGCTTTAGGTATCGTAAAATTCTTTTGACTAAACCCCAATGTTCTGTGGTCGGACTATGCATAAATTGACATGCTTTGTTAACCACAAATGCAATATCTGGACGCGTTAGTGTTAAATATTGAAGAGCTCCCACCGTGCTGCGATAAAGAAAAACATCTTCAAAAGGTTCTCCACAATGTTTAGTGAGACGAGTACTTGCCGCAATTGGAGAAGAAATAGGCTTGGCATCTTGCATTTTTGTTCGAGTAAGAAGATCCACAATACACTTCTGTTGCGAGAGAACAAGCCCCTTTGAATTTGTTGTTGCTTCAAGACCCAAAAAAATAATTGAAAACTCCCAAATCTTTAATGGCAAATTCACTTCCGATACGTGCGATTATTTGAGATATAAATGATGAGTCACGTCAGTAACCAATATATCGTCCACATATACTAGTAAATATACCACCAACTGATCCTTTTGATAGATAAATATTGATGGATCAGTTTTAGATCCAGAAAAACCAAGAGTAAGTAAAAATCGATGCAACCTCGTATACCATGCGCGCGGAGACTGTTTGAGCCCATAAATAGATTTCCTTAGTCTGCAGACATGAGTAGGATGAGAGGATCGACGAAACCCGGTGGCTGACTCATATAAACCTCCTCTTCTAAAACGCCATTTAGAAACGCATTATTGACATCTAGTTGTCGAGTGACCCAATTTTGAGATACATCAAGAGCAACAATTGTACGTAAAGTAGTAAATTTCACCACTGGACTGAAAGTTGTAGTGTAATCAACTCCATATTGTTGGTTAAAACCCTTGGCGACGAGTCTGGATTTATAACGAGCAATTGTTCCATCCGCGTGCCGTTTTATAGTAAATACCCATTTATTTCCAAGAACGTTCATTGACGGAAGGCGAGGAACCATATCCCAAGTACCATGGTGAATATGAGCATTAACTTCATCCATCATAGAGTTCCGCCATGGTGGGTACTTGAAAGCTTGAGAAGCGCATGTCGGGACAAAGTCGTTGTTGTGAACTTCACTGGCTAGAACTAGTGGATAACGGCTCGCAGCAAACACTTTCTTTTTGAAGATTCCTGATTTGGAACGAGTATGCATGCATGTAGTGGTAGTGGTATCATTAGGTCTTGAATTATTGTTACCCATGGCTGGCAATTCAGGACTGGGAACAATTGTTGTATCGGCATCTGGTATAGTACTCGTAGTGGGTATAGGCGCCAAGACCACTGAAGTTGATTCTCAAGGAGTTGGTGAAGTCTGCAGACGGTATTGTAGGTGCATCTTGTGGATGGTATTGCAGGTGCAGCTGTGGACGGTATTACTTGGTTGCGATTGTTGGAGTTATTGCGGGTGTGCAAATGTAACGTCTACAATATTGCGCACTGGTTGAGATTCAGTTGGTACCACCAACGATGGTAGCAATATAGGAGCTTCTGTAAGTTGTGTAGGTGTAGAAAAAGGTGAACCTGCATATGAAAAAAGAGATTCGTCAAACACAACATGACGAGCAATAAAAATTCGTTTTTGTGTTGGCTCATAACACTTGTGCAAAGGGTCGTCACACACTCCCATATCAAGGAACATAGCCACACCAGCCAATCGTATTCATGGACACCTTTAATCCATCTCGCCAAAACTCGTAATCATGGAGTCATCCGGTGATCCTTTTACTTCCCACGGAAGCCCATAGCTACTTTGTTTGATCGATTACATCTCCTACCAAGAATTGTTGCCCTCATTCGTTGATACCTGAGCTTGCAATTACTACAAAGATGTTGAGAAGGAATATATACAGGATCCCTTCACTATCAAAGCTACGAAGAACAGTTACCCACAGCAAGGTCCTCTACTCTTCAGTCGCAAGAACATCATCATCCACAGAAGACGCCTTTTAGAAAGATATGTCATCATGTAATTCGAGCATCCCTTCATCCGTAAGAGTACGGAAGCTTACATTCACGTATTCATCCATTCCATCATATCAAACCTTCCGGGACTTCTCGCGCATCCCACGTAAGATAGATAAAATCCAAGTATCAACAAGGACGGATTCGAAGGAAGGGGGAACAGGTGGGAGTACGCATGCTCCAAAGAATATCTCTCGCACAAAAGGGTCTGACAAGCGGCGGTAAAGTGTTACCCAGCCAAAGAAGAAGTACCGAGAGAAATTCAAACAAGAAGAACTTTTTCTCAAACGAGGAGATGATGCCGGTTGCGTTAGGTTTGAATCTGAGAACCTTTAAAAAGGAAAGGAAGCAATGAGGGACATAATGCCATTTTTTCGGGCAATGCCCTGGTCGCCGTGACGTGAAGGAAAGCAAAAATAATAAGAAACGCCTGCTCCCTCTTTATTTACATAAGTCACGCCTTTGCATGCATGGTTTCCAAGTTGCACCGCCCCACCCACCGCGCCGACCTCCCAATGTAAGTCTAAG
Source organism: Papaver armeniacum (assembly GCA_023531295.1). Classification (NCBI taxonomy): domain Eukaryota; kingdom Viridiplantae; phylum Streptophyta; class Magnoliopsida; order Ranunculales; family Papaveraceae; genus Papaver; species Papaver armeniacum. Next base: position 126,519 of record JAJJWW010000354.1, read on the forward strand.
TTACTTAGCCCCGCCAATTGCGCAGACACATGTCGGTCCCATCAACAAAGCCTCCCGATTTTTTGATTCCAAATCCTATTTATAAAAGGTCGAGACAAGCCTCCTTCAATTTTCTTTACGGTTTATTTAATAGTTTGTCACCATCTTATGCTTACCTCGCAACAAAGCCCCTGCTCAGGAGCTAGCGGGGACTTAATGTTGATGGTGGTTATTGACAAGGGTAAAAAAAATCAGAACCCCATGACCCGTCACAAACTTTAACTAAGAGCATTTAACTCGGGTGTAAATAATTAATAGGGGTATTTTTTCAAAATCGGATTAGGAGTTTCCTAATCGAAAACCAAGCACCACTTCGCACCATGGCAATAACAAAAGCAACACCATGGCAAATAATGCCAAACCAATTCGCACCATGGCAACAATGCCAAACCAATTGCAACAATGCTAAACCAAGCCGCATATCGCGACCATGGCAACAATCCATCCTCACGCGCCATGGCAACAATGCCAAACCAAGCCGCACTTCGCAGCACCATGGCAACAATCCATGATGCCTTTGCCCACGCCAAATATAGCGCCCAGGCTTGCAAGACTTGCAACTAGGTCAACATAACCCAAGAAAATACATCGAATTGATCTATAATCCATCATTCGTGCCTTGGTTGCTATGCCATTGGCCCACGAGTAAACTAGGTAACGTGCCAGGGATAGCAAGCTATGCCATGGCCCCAAATATTTTTGCAACTAGGAAATTGATAATCAGGCCCACGCCAAATAACCTTTGCAAGACTTGCAAACAAGACTTCAAACGCACGTGATGAATTATGCAAGAGTGGGAGACATAGCACATGTAATATGTGCAACCTGATTAGGTGGCACATGCCACACACGCCACTAGCAGCTCTGGCATTACCACTTACGCTTTCGAGGTGCAACTTCATTCCGCGACATGCTACTGCACAAAGCATGGTCCCAAAACTGAGTAGGAATTTTTATGAAGGCGTACACTACGCTCACATTAAGAAAGCGTGAAAAGGAATAAAGCATCCAAATAGTGTAAGAGTTACCACCTCCTCCCATTATTTCAACTCTCTTCCTTCATGACATGTCGATTTCCACCGCACAACAAGTCTTCGGGAGAAAAAAAATACTACACTCTCGAAAAGGCAACTTTGCAAGACCATTTTGTTCATGTGTGTGAGGACACGATACCATGTGCTCAATCCCAAACCGAATCTATAAAGCAAAATAGGGTTTTTTTCTAGTTTCAAATCGAAAAAATTCTCCTCCCAATCGCGGAGTAATCGGTGATTAGGTACATGCACTTTTTAAGTAGTGAGCAAGAAAACATGTTTTCTACCATTGCTTTGAATTACCATGTGCTCAATCCCAAACCGAGCAAATAAAAATTCGGAAAACATCTCAAAATTCGGAAAACATCTTATTTGAAAGTAATCGAGTAAATCCGAGAATACTTAGAATAATCATCCATAAATAAAACATAATACTTAGAACCAGACATTGACATAGTAGGTGAAGGACCCCAAACATCTCAGAAAATCAAATCAAGAGCGGCTTGAGAGATGGATTGAGTCATTCTTAATGTTTGTCGATGACTTTTACCCAACTGACAAGCTTCACAAAACTCTGATTTCCTATTGTTACTCACAGGTAACTTATTTTTATTTAAAACTAGTTGAACTATTTTGTAGGTCGGATGTCCCAACCGATGATGCCAAACTTCTTGTGTTGTTCTTTCTCTAACTCCTATGAATACCTTCCTTGATTGACTAGATGATACTGATGTAGGAAGGTGATATAACCCATCTTTACTCTTGCCTGCTAGAAGAACTTTCCCCGGCGTACGATCCTTTATATATAAAACATCAGGATGAAACTCAAAGTAAGCATTATTATCTCGAGTAAATTGTCGAACCGATAGTAAATTTTTCTTTAACATGGGAACATGAAGCATATTATTTAGTTTGAAAGAACACGATGATGAATCGAAAAGGAAGACCCAACGTGAGTAATTGGCAAACCTTTTCCATTCCCAACAAGAAAACATCATTGCCATTATATTCACTTCTGGTTCTGGATGTTTCTTAAATCATGAGTCACATGATTGGTCGCGCCAGAGTCAGGGTACCACGATGGATCCACATAGTTATAGGCATGAGAAGGAGCGTGAGTAGTTATGTTGGCTACAGCCTGGTCATTGCGGTAACCTTCACCATATCGGTTGTAAAAGTAAAGAAGATGACCATATCGATTGCATATGTGACATACAACTGCAGACAAAGTTGAAGGACGATAACCACCATAGTTTCCAGCACGGCCACGTCCGCGTCCACGTCCACGACCATTGTGATTACCTCCACGATTGTTTGTAAAGTTCTGGTTGCGGTTCTGTGGCTGGATAGGAGCAACTGCAGGTGGTTATCTTTGAGTGTTGTTAGCAGCAGGAGATGCTAACTCAGCAATATGTTGATCTGCTAAACGAATCTGATGGCTTAGTAGGTAGCCTTGCAGATCAGCAAATAAGACAAGTTCAGATCGAGTAGTCATAGCAGTAACAAATGGACCATATTCGGGACCAAGTTCATTGAGAACATACAAGACAAGTTGTGAATCAGAAATAGGTTGTGCAATAGCAACTAGACTATCAGCAAAAAATTTCATTTTTGTTAGATAATCAAGGATATTAAGGCTCCCTTCTTGGTGTTCACCAACTGCATCTGGAGCTGCATCATACGAGCCTGCGATTTTGAAGCAATATATTTTCCAGTCGTTCCCACGCCTCTTGAGAGGTCTTCACTCCAAGCATCTGAGTGTGTACACTTTGTGACAGAGAAGATAGGATACCGCTGAGCAGCAGTTGATCCTTTTGCTGCCAGGTTAAGAATGCTGGATTAGGGCTTTGAATGGTTTCTTCTGAATTTGGTACTGGTGTTGTAATGGTTGCAGGAGGACAGGGATGGGTTCCATCGAGAAAACCTGTATAGTCATGACCTCGGACAAAGGCCATTATTTGTGACTTCCATGGCAGATGATTGGTATCATCCAACTTGATAGTTAGAACATGATTGAAGTTGAAGGAGGAAGCCATTTGACAGAAAATAAAATAAAATAAAAATTAACTTGAAAAACAATGATCTCAAAAGTTTAAACCCCTGGCTATCTCGATACCATATCAAGGTAAAGACACAGATAGGTAGTTCTCCCTTGGATGTCTGGGAGAGGAACAACACTTTTCTATTTATATTGAGTGTGATACATAACTATAGAAAGAACAACAACTACACATTTATACATGATTTATATAATAGAAATAATATTAATGTCACATAATCTTCTTTCCATTCCCCACTAGCTTTCCGATTGTGGTGGAGTACATGAGTCAGTAGATGTCGACACAGCATTGTGTATGATCTCGTAGATGTCGACACAATATCTTTGACATGGTTTGCACAAAAGACTTTATGAGTTGGGTAGTGAGCTTAACCTGAACCAAACCCTTATCGACAAAGAGTACATGGGTAACCAAGATGGGCATGATTGTTATTATCCTTTGCTCCCATAAAATGGTTTTGATAATCATGAGATGCATAGTGATCACACTGATTGGAAACAAAAAAATGAAGAAAAAAAAATGAAAAAAGAAGTTATTATCCGCGACGACTTTACAAATATGCATGGTGGTGATCTTAACATGGGGATAAAATGGAAGGACGAACTGAATAGGATAAATTCGAGATACTTACAAATGAAGTTCTCACTGAACTGGAAATAAATATTTCATACACATTCTGGAAGAACAAAATACATGAAAAGTCCCCATCTCTCGCAATATGATTAATTTTAATTGAAAGGTTGTACGTGATTTTCATATATAATGTGATTAAATCCAAATAATCCGGGATATTGGATTAGATTTTTTTTAAGCCATATTGGATCGACCGCAAGGAGAAATTAATTACTTCAATATGCTAAACCGCATAAGCATGGGGAAGAGAAATATGACCTTAAATGTTTTATTGCTTTCGCAACGTAAGATGAATTCAAATAATGAATGTGATTACAAACACAATCGTAACAACAACAACAAAAAAATACAAAAAAACATACCTGAGTTGGGAACCACTTAAGCCTCTAAGAAAGAGGGAAAAAAACACAATTGATATATTAAATGTTGATTACTTTTTCCCATATGGAACTAGTGGAATGTGATAGGCGAAAATCATGCAATTTATACAATAACTATAAACACGATAATAAAAGAGAGTTGGGCAGATGGACTTTTCCCATCCTATCCATTTTTATGGCTAATTTTTTGCTCACTCATTTTCCGGATCAATAGCTTGTCTTTAAGCCTTTGAGAGTTTGGTTCAAGTTTAATATCAAAAGAAAAAAAATACAAGATAAGACCATCAAGATTAACTTCTTCACCTCTAATATCAAGCATTGTATGAGCTCCAATCGCCACAACTTTCAAGGGGTTACACTTTCGATGCTACATGCAAAACAAAAATAACAAAGAAAAAAGATTAGACAACAAAACCTAAATAATAAGAAATAAAAGAAAAACTTGACAAAACTACGGATGTAAAAAACAACTGAAATCTTAAAATCTAGCAATTTTTATAATTTAGGGCAATTATTATATTTTTTTAGATAGACATGTTTACCTGTTTAAGTATTTTTGTCAAAAAAAATATATTAGGCATCATGCGCCCAATAATAGAAATTGTTTTATCTTATCTTTATTTTTTGCATATGGAATGAATGTTTTCTTGTTTTCTTTATTTTTTGGTAAAATGAATAATATAAAATATTTTTTAATTTGCAAACAATATCAAACGAAATCTTAAAATCTAGTAATTTTTGTAATTTAGGCAATTATATCATTTTTTTAGATGGACACGTTTACTTGTTAAGTATTTTGTCTAAAAATATATCAGGCATTATAGTCCAATAATAAATATTGTTTTATCTTATCATTATATTTTTGCACATGAAATAAATGTTTTCTTATTTTATTTATTTCTACATAAAATATGGAATGAATAATATTACCAAGATAATTGCATCATAAATTCTACGATTTTTTTTTCCTTTTTTTTTTCTACTTATTTTTTTTAATGATTCCAATTTTTTTGATTTTTTTTTGTCGCTCCTAAAGATCCATTTCCTTTTTGGATATCATATTGTTCGGTGATTTATGCTTAATTCCAATGTCCTAACACTTCCAACAGGATCATTGATTAATGTATTATTTATTTTTGTACAGGATAAACAAACCCTTTTATAAGCCCTCGAAAGAAGATTACTCGATTCATGTGTGACATCCACAAACCAGGTATTTTTTTAATCGTTGATCTAAGTTTAATCAATGATCCAGTTATTTAATATTATCTGAAAGTGTAATTGCAACAATTAAATTTAAGTATTCTTTTCTACTGGTAGTTTGGAGTTGTAATTAGGCGAGTTCTATTATAAAAGTGTAAACGAACATTGGACATTTGATTTATTTTTTTAATTCTTATGATGGATTTAATTTTATGATGAAATCACGATGAATATTGCATATTTAATGAAATCATGATAAATACTGTAATCTTTTTTTTTTCTTTTTTATTTATGGTAATTTTAAAGTTGTTTATACCTGTTTTGAAATGTTTTCAAGATTATATATTTTAAGAAATTATATTCTAAAATGTGATTGGTGAATGATATAATGTGGGTTTCAAAAATTCTCCTTAATTTTTATTGGCCGAAATTTTTAATGGTGGGACCAATCAACTGTAAGTTAGGTTAACTACAACGCCGAAAAAATTACTGTTTTTATAGAGAGAATTGCGCAATAACCTGAAAAATGCCATATAGAAAGGATCAAGACAAATATTTAAGTTTGCTATACATCGAACATACAACTGAGGCCATGCCATATGCGGTTAAATTAACATCATAATGAACATCTCAAAATCCAAATTTTTAGTTCTACTCACGATGTTCTTCCAAATAAACGTCCTCACCAAGTTTTACAGTCAACCTTTTACAATCATTTACTTACCTTAGCTTGGTCCCACCGTACGCTAGAACTAATTTCAAAGAAACAGTCAACCTTTTACAATCATTTACTTACCTTAGATTGGTCCCACCGTACGCTAGAACTAATTTCAAAGAAACCAGGAGGAGGACCAAATGATGTTTGTGAAGAAGCCCCCACATTCCTGCAATCAATAAATTTGACATCTATTGAACACGTTGCTTTAAAATCCCAAATAAAAACATGCAACCCTTTAATTTATCTGTCTAAATTGGGCCTATACCACTTAATTGGGGCCTATAGCTAGATGACAAAAAGGTCATTAGAAATCACCTACACACCACCCCTTATCAAAATAATTACCTAACTTCCTATTTTATCCCCGATTAATTAGTACTAATTAATCGTATTAGGGGTTAATTTTGTTTTGGATGAGATTAACTAATGTTAGAGATTTCATCAAAAAATCAAACAACTTAAATTTTTGATTTTTTTTCATGAATAGTACCCGAGAATCGGTTTGCGTTCACGCACTCATAAACCGATTCTCGGGGTTGGTGTTTCAGTAATTATCGAGAGGACTTCAAAATCGGTTGACTTTGGCATATGTAAAATCCGATTAGGATAATCGGGGTTTATGTGACATATATAAACCGATTATTTACTTTCATAAGAAATCTTTTTTCATTCATTTTCATTATTGTAGGATGCATTTAGCACATGCATCAAGCCTTTAAACCCTAGGCGACCCTAGTGGACGATTTATAGTCTCGTGAGGGTTTACATAGAGTTCACCCACAAAACCTATACAAAAACTTCTAAAGCCATCAATCTTCCTCGACGAAGACGATACAACATCCAAGTAGTCAGGGTTATCCTCAAGGGATTCTTTACAAGAAGTGATAGCTTGCATCGAATGCGAATGCTTCCCCTTTTCCTCCAAGTAGCGCGCTTTCACGACTTCGTGCTACAAAAACACAAAAACAAACTTACATTTGTTAGTGGTGTTTCATTGGAAGATAAAACAACATTGGTTACGTAAAATAAACCACAAAATTACTTACAAATTGTGCAATGGACAAGGTGAAGGGGCGAGTGTTAAAAATCCGAGGTTGGAGAGCTAAAAAAGCAAGTATCGCATTTTCGATTACTAGGTGCCTAGCGTGCACTTGTTGAACACTTCTTGCGTTAGGATTCCCAAACTCTTGGCTAAATTTGTTGTGTACCCTAGCCCAAAGGTTGTGGAATCCACCCTTTCGAGGATTGACGTCTAAGTCGTTTTTCCACATACCAAGCTTTGGTGATTGCCAAATCTTCCATTTGAGTCGAATGATGCCATTTCTTGTATGTATATGTATGAAATGAGTAGTTGTGGAGTATATGGAGTGAGGGGAATAAAATGATCAATTTTGGGGCAAATGGGGTCCAAGGGTGAGGTTTATATTTATAGAGAAAGTCCCAAACGTCTAATTTTTTGAAAAACGTGAAATAATTTGAAATAATCGGTCTTTTAGAAGGATTTTAAACCCGATTGTATTTACAGGGAACAAGGAATCGGTCTTTCTTGCGATCAATGTAAACCGATTAAAGACAGTTTAGATTTTAAATTTTCACCGACAGAAATCGGTTTATATATTTCCATATGTGATCCGATTCTAGATTGGCTTAAAAACATCCAGGAAGAATGGCTTGCACAATCGGTTTATGTGGCCATATCGGTAAACCGATTGTTGGCATGTCGCTAGAAAATTTTTAAACATTAAGTGCATTAAGTTCAACACAATATCATCCAAAATAAAAACATCAACCACACAAATATCATCCAAAATACAAACAAAGAACCATCCCAAAAGACTTAAAACAACCACAAGTCTTATAAACTTTAAGTTTTAGTATTTAAAAGTTAAACTAGAAAATTTAAGGAGCACCAGGAGCATTTGCAGCAGCAGCAACATCAGGAGCATTTGCACCAAAGACCAAAGATCGGGAGCAAATACAAAGACCACCAAAGACCAAGATCGTGAGCAGGCAAAGACACCACCCGGTAAAGATCATAAAGAGCAGCAACTTCTGCATCATCCATGGCCATAAATTTAACCATTTCTTCAAACATACCTTCCAATTCTTGGTGGGAATTCCTACCAGCTGAAATAATGTTTCTCCTCATACTGGAACTCTTTGTGGTTTCCTCATAATATCCTCCAAGGTTAACTGTCGATTGTGAAATGGTAGGTGTCTGAAGTCCATTCTACACAAAAGATAAACAAAAATCAAGTAAGAAATCGGTACATATACAAACATAAGTAATCCGATTACGGGAGACAACAAAAAATAGGGTTATGTGGTACATGTATAAAACCCGATTGCTGAGAGGAAGATGAAAAGACTATATTAATCGGATTATACATATTACATATATAAACCGATTCTGGTGATGAATTTTCATATTTCATTTCTACCTCAGAATCGGGCTATGTTAATCATCATGTAAACCGATTATTGTGCATGCTCTTCATGGTCGAGAACAAAACCCAGAATCGGTTTATTTGATGTCAATAAAAACCGATTCTAGGTGTAATCAGAGTTTTGATTTGTCAAAATCGAATATTTAAACATGTAAATCAATAAGATAAGAAGAATCATAGAATGGGTTGATGGAGATTTACCTTCTTCTTGGTTGGATCGAAGATCGTCTGAGAAGAAGATGATTTTTTTATTTATTAGGGTTTTGAGAATTTGGAAAGTTTATGATGGAAATAGAATTTTTTTTTAGGTTTAGGTTTTCTAGTTTTTGGATTTACTGAAAATGGAAAGATTAGAATTTATATGAGAGAGATTTAGGAATTAATGTGGGGGTAAATTAGTATTTGTTAGAAGTTTGGGTGCCTATAGTAATTTGGTGGGGTGGGAATGAAATTTTGATAGGCCCCAATTTATCCATAGGTGTTTTGTGATTCACTTTTACATGTACATGTAATTATCAATGAATATAATTTTTGAGTTTCATTTTCAACTGATTCCATATTTGGTGGTACCTTTCGACCTACTGCGGAAGGAAGACAAAACTTTACATATTTCACTACAATCTTTAAATTTCAACACCAGCATTGATCATTATATCCCAAATCCATAATAAATTTGTCATATTCCACTTCATTCCTAGACGATATCATCATTGAACTCTATCACCCCAAATCAATTACAAAATTCAATTTCATTTGGGATTTTAGATTTTTTTTAAAGTGTGTATTCATTTGGGACTTTTGCCACCCAAGGGACCTTACTCTTAAGAGTGCACAGGAATGCCTAAAAAACAATATTTTTGTGAGATTTTCAATCCCTAAACCACGCAAAAGAACAACAAAATCTTGACGCTTTTTGAGTTTATTTACCTCATAATATAATCGCCATTATCGTTGTGTAGAAGTTAAGATACGTCTTGACTGCAAAAAGATGTATGTCCCAATTGAATATGCACCAGCCAATTTTACAATACATAGAAGCGGGTGCACCCATTGATCTGGGTAATTGTTAACACATTCCAGGATTTGGTAAAGCCTACAAAATTCAGTAATTGTCTAAAGAGTCAAATTCAATGCGATAGTACAACTGACCAAGGTGCAAAAGAAATGAGGTAGGTTGTATCCATTCACGTAAAAATGCTACTTATACCCCAGATTTGCACACCAAAATTATACCCCGCTTATGTGTCAAGTTTCCATTGGTTCATTCTTTAAGAGGGACCCCTGTTTTTCCCGGGTGGGGTAGGGTGTTGAAGCAATGAATGGTGGAGATCACTGCCACATAGGGTGTATCTACCCGGTGTATGAAACCGGTAGATATGTAGCAGCTTCGATCCTTTCGGCAATTAAGAACAGTGAAGCGCATAAACACGCATTAAGAACGGTGAAAGAGAACATAACTCGTATTGTATTACATGTGTTTAAGAGAAGGGAGTTTGGAGGACACGTCGAAGGAGGAATCAGTAATGTACACGATGAAGATCAGGCCCAGGATCTTCTTAATGAAGTCTCGATAACTTGGTGAGATTCTCCGGTTTGCTACTTCATAATCATTGGTCGGGACTACTTCACCATCCCATGACCGAAAGTTTTAAACAACGCTTAAAACTAATCTCTTGATTATTTCTTTTCAGAGATTAAATATTTATTTGAATTAAGTGAATACACATTTGAAAGGAAACAAAAGAGTTTCTAATCTTACCACTTCTTCTCTTGTTACTTCTTTTATCAGAAAGAATTGCATCATCTCAAACATAATTTACCTAGATTGAGTGATCTTGGAGTGATAATCTCAATTCAAACTCTCACCAAATTGTATCACCGATAATGGCAGCAACAACTTTCTTTTTAGCCTGATATAAGACCTCAATCCCATTGCATAAAGTATATGGAGTAGGAGTACTAGAAAAGGTAATATCTGAATGCACTGTAAGGACGTTTGTTTATATAAGGAGTGAAAATTAAGAATTTGGCAGTAAATGGGATTAGGTAATTGAATTACTAAGTCAATTAGATTATTGCAGTTCATAGTTTTTATTTCCACGATTAGAATTTAACCTCGCACTATTTTTTTATTTCCACAAAACAACTTTGCCCTCTGATGGATTTAAAACTATGTAGCTTTAACACGACTTCATCAAGTGAATGAGAATTCATGAGGAAAAGGCTATCAGTCAAACCGTATGGAGTGGCAAATTCTATTTGCTAGAGGAAAGGGAAACACTCTTAAACATATTTGTAATTAATATTCCATTGACCGTTAGTAAAAGCCTACATACCAAAAGGGTAGGGGGTCTCAAACAGGGCATCAGCTTGTTAACTGGCTTTAGGTTTAGCCGTTGGAGAGGAAAACATCTAGAGTTCGATGAAAACGGATATGCACATCAATATACGTGGGTGGGATAACTTGCCATATTTAAGGATTTGTGTTTTTAGGAAAGTATAAGGTTCAAGAGGGTACTTAACTTTGCATGAATTGTGAGTAGAAAGAATTCAGAATTAGGAAAGAGGTGGCGGACAAAGAATAATTTTTCCTTTTTTCGATGGAAAACCTAGTTAAATAAGGGGAGCAAGTAATGGACGCTCAGATTTGTCCCACCTATTTTGAACGGCCGATCTGTCCCGAGACAGAGGCAACGTTTTCTTATAATATAGATTCTTAATGAAGTAATCGATAACTTGGTGAGATTCTGTTTGCTTTCGTCATAATCATTGGTCGGGACTACTTCATCATCCCATGACCGAAAGTTTTAAACAACACTTAAAACTAATCTCTTGATTATTTATTTCAGAGATTAAATATTTATTTGAATTAAGTGAATACACAGTTGAAAGGAAACAAAAGAGTTTCTAATCTTACCATTTCTTCTCTTGTTACTTCTTTTATCAGAAAGAATTGCATTATCTCAAACATAATTTACATAGATTGAGTGATCTTGGAATGATAATCTCAATTCAAACTCTCACCAAATTGTATCACCGATAATGGCAAAGAACAACTTTTTTTTTTAACTCGATATAAGACCTTAATCCCATTGCATAAAGTATATGGAGTAGAGTACTCGAAAAGGTAATAATACGGATACACTGTAAGGACGTTTGTTTATATAAGGAGTGAAAATTAAGAATTTGGCGGTAGAATGGGATTAGGTAATTGAACTACTAAGTCGATTAGATTATTGCAGTTCATAGTTTTTAATTCCACGATTAGAATTTAACCTCGCACTATTTTTTTATTTCCATAAAATAACTTTTCCCTCTGATGGATTTAAAACTATGTAGCTTTAACACGACTTCATCAAGTGAATGAGAATTCATGCGGAAAAGGCTATCAGTCAAACCGTATGGAGTGGCAAATTCTATTTGTCAAAGGAAGGGAAACACTCTTAAACATATTTGTAATTAGTATTCCATTGACCGTTCATAAAAGCCTACAGACCAAAAGGGTAGGGGGTCTCAAACAGGGCATCAGCTTGTTAACTGGCTTTAGGTTTAGTCGTTGGAGAGGAAAACATCTAGAGTTCGATGAAAAAGGATATGCACATTAATATACGTGGGTGGGCTAACTTGCCATATTTAAGGCCTGTGTTTTTCCGGAAAGTATAAGGTTCGAAGAGGGTACTTAACTTTGCATGAATGGTGAGTAGAAAGAATTCAGAATTAGGAAAGCGGTGGCGGACAAAGAATATTTTTTCCTTTTTTCGATGCTAAACCTAGTTAAATAAGGGGAGCAAGTAATGGACGCTCAGATTTGTCCCACCTCTTTTGAACGGCCGATCTGTCCCAAGACAAAGGCAACGTTTTCTTATAATATAGATTCTTAATGAAGTACTGATAACTTGGTGAGATTATGGTTTGCTTCGTCATAATCATTGGTCGGGACTACTTCACCATCCCATGACCGAAAGTTTTAAACAACGCTTAAAACTAATCTCTTGATTATTTCTTTTAGAGATTAAATATTTATTTGAATTAAGTGAATACACAGTTTAAACGAAACAAAAGAGTTTCTAATCTTACCACTTCTTCTCTTGTTACTTCTTTTATCAGAAAGAATTGCATCATCTCAAACATAATTTACATAGATTGAGTGATCTTGGAGTGATAATCTCAATTCAATCTCTCACCAAATTGTATCACCGATAATGGCAGCAACAACTTTCTTTTTAGCCTGATATAAGACCTTAATACCATTGCATAAAGTATATGGGTAGGAGTACTTAAAAGGTAATATACAGAGCACTGTATGACGTTTGTTTATATAAGGAGGAAAATTAAGAATTTGGCAGAATATGATTAGGTAATTGAAGTAATAAGTCGATTATATTATTGCAGTTCATAGTTTTTATTTCCACGATTAGAATTTAACCTCGCAATTTTTTTTATTTCCATTAAAACAATGTTGCCCTCTCGATGGATTTAAAACTATGTAGCTTTAACACGACTTCATCAAGTGAATGAGAATTCATGCATAAAAGGCTATCACCAAACCGTATGGAGGGCAAATTTATTTGTCAAAGGAAAGGGAAACACTTTAAACATATTTGTAATTAGTATTCCATTGATCGTCAGAAAAACCTACGCACAAAAAGGGTAGGGGGTCTCAAACAGCATCGCCTTGTTAACGCTTTAGGTTTAGCCGTTGAGAGGAAAACATCTAGAGTTCGATGAAAACGGATATGCACATTAATATACGTGGGTGGGCTAACTTGCCATATTTAAGGCCTGTGGTTTTTCCGGAAAGTATAAGGTTCAAGAGGGTACTTAACTTTGCATGAATGGTGAGTAGAAAGAATTCAGACTAGGGAAAGAGGTGGTGCATAAAGAATATTTTTTCCTTTTTTCGATGGAAAACCTAGTTAAATAAGGGGAGCAAGTATTGACGCCGATTTGTCCCACCTCTTTTTTGAACAACCGATCCGTCCCGAGATGAGGCAACGTTTTCTTATAATATAGATTCTTAAAGAAGTACCGATAACTTGGTGAGATTATGGTTTGCTTCGCCATAATCATTGGTCAGACTATTTCACCATCCCATGACCGAAAGTTTTAAACAACGCTAAAACTAATCTCTTGATTATTTCTTTCAGAGATTAAATATTTATTTGAATTAAGTGAATACACGTTGAAAGAAACAAAAGAGTTTCTAATCTTACCACTTATTCTCTTGTTACTCCATTTATTTAAAGAATTGCATCATCTCAAACATAATTTTACATAGATTGAGTGATCTTGGAGTGATAATCTCAATTCAAACTCTCACCAAATTGTATCACCGATAATGGCAGCAAATAACTTTCTTTTAGCATGATATAAGACCTCAATACCATTTGCATAACGTATATGGAGTAGGAGTACTCGAAAGGTAATAATACAGACACTGTAAGGACGTTTGTTTATATAAGGAATGAAAATTAAGAATTTGGAAGTAAATGGGATTAGGTAATTGAATTACTAAGTCGATTAGATTATTGCAGTTCATAGTTTTATTTCACGATTATAATTTAACTCTCGTACTATTTTTATTTCTGTAAAACAACGTTGCCCCTCGATGGATTTAAAACTATGTAGCTTTAACACGACTTCATCAGTGAATGATAATTCATGCGGAAAAGGCTATCACCAAACCGTATGGATACAAATTTATTTGTCAAAGGAAAGGGAAATACTCTTAAACATATTTGTAATTAGTATTCCATCGACCGTCGTAGTGCTTCTGCTGCACTAAAAAGGGTAGGGGTCCTGGGCAGTGGCATCAGCTTGTTAATCGTTTAGGTTTAGCCGTTGGAGAGGAAAACATCTAGAGTTCGAAGGAAAACGGATATGCACATTAATATACGTGGGTGGGCTAACTTGCCATATTTAAGGCCTGTGTTTTTCCGGAAAGTATAAGGTTCGAAGAGGGTACTTAACTTTGCATGAATTGTGAGTAGAAAGAATTCAGAATTGGGAAAGAGGTGGCGGACAAAGAATAATTTTTCCTTTCTTCGATGTAAAACCTAGTTAAATAAGGGGAGCAAGTAATGGACGCTCATATTTGTCCCACCTGTTTTGAACGGCCGATCTTTCCTGAGACAGAGGCAACGTTTTCTTATAATATAGATTCTTAATGAAGTACTGATAACTTGGTGAGATTCTGGTTTGCTTCGTCATAATTATTGGTCGGGACTACTTCACCATCCCATGACCGAAAGTTTTAAACAACGCTTAAAACTAATCTCTTGATTATTTCTTTCAGAGATTAAATATTTATTTGAATTAAGTGAATACACAGATTGAAAGGAAACAAAAGAGTTTCTAATCTTACCACTTCTTCTCTTGTTACGTCTTTTATCGTAAAGAATTGCATCATCTCAAACATAATTTACATAGATTGAGTGATCTTGGAGTGATAATCTCAATTCAAACTCTCACCAAATTGTATCACCGATAATGGCAGACAACAACTTTCTTTTTAGCTTTGATATAAGACCTCAATCCCATTGCATAAAGTATATGGAGTAGGAGTACGCGAAAAGGTAATAATACAGATACCTATAAGGACGTTTATTTATATAAGGTGTTGGATCAGAATATCGCAACACCAAGACCCTTGCGAAATCCATAAACGACACATTGCGAAGATATCGCAGATGGGTAATATAAATGACGCAACGGATGACGACAGCTCGAACACGAGAAAGATGTGAAGACCTAGCGAGATTTAGGAGTGTTGTGAGATTTAACATTTGAATACTTGCGAGAGTGTCGCAAGTCGAATCCGAAAATAAAGGACAGACTTAGTCGTCATCCACTATGTAATGTCCTATATAAAGAGCCGAACAGGCTTAAGAAAGAGAGAGATCTTTTTCGAGAGTGGAGAGAAAGTTTAG